>JAVJGI010000040.1:59061526-59079463 GCA_035590275.1 Ibycter americanus
GGCCAGTGCAGGCGGAGGGGCAGGGGGGGCTCCAGACACCGGAGCAGAGGTTCCCCGGCAGCCCCTGGTGAAGCCCATGGTGAGGCAGGCTGTGCCCCTGCAGCCCATGGGAGTCCATGGTGGAACAGATATCCAGCTGCAGCCCCTGGAGGACCCCACACTGGAGCAGGTGGATGCCCAAAGGAGGCTGTGACCCGTGGGAAGCCCACGCTGGAGCAGGGTCCCTGCACACGTGGGTCCACCTGTGGCCGCGTGGAGAGAGGAGCCCAGGCTGGGGCGGGTTTCCTGGCAGCGCTTGTGACCCCGTGGGAGACCCACACCGGAGCAGTTTGTGAAGAACTGCAGCCCATGGGAAGGGCTGACATTGGAGAAGTTTGTGGAAGGACTGTGTCCCGTGGGAGGGACCCCAGGCTGGAGCAGGGGCAGAGTGTGAGGAGCCTCCCCCTGCAGAGGAAGGAGCGGCAGAGACAGCATGTGAGGGACTGACCGCAGCCTCTGTTCCCCATTCCCCTGCACCGCTGGTGGTGGGGAGGAGGTAGAGAAATTGGGAGTGAAGTTAAGTGTGGGGAAAAGGGAGGGAGGAAGGTGTTTTTTATAAGATTTGGTTTTATTTCTCATTACCCTACTCTGATTTGATTGGTAATAAATTAAACTAATTTCCCCAAGTTGAGTCTGTTTTGCCTGTGACAGTAATGGGTGAGTGATGTCCCTGTCCTTTTCTCATCGCATGAGCTTTCGACTTATATTCTCCCCTGTCCAGTTGAGGAGGGCAGTGATAGAGCAGCTTTGGTGGGCACCTGGCATCCAGCCAGGGTTAAGCCATCACAGAAGGAAGAGGCTGAAGGACAGGAGGTTCAGTGGCATAAATAAAGAATCAGGACAAGATGCTAAAGCAAAGCAAAAGTTCTGGGGAAAAAATGATGAGACAAAGTGAGAACAATAGAGTTTACATTGAGAAGAGATATAGGAATGTTAGCAGTTAGGCTGTAGATAGGATGTGGTTTTTTGAATTAAATAAAAATTGAGGAATGGAATAACAAAGGGGTGATATGGTTAGAGCAGTGTGAACAGGGGTTGATTGGAGAAGAAGAAACTCTGGCTATAGGTTAGCCTGGGGAATAATAGGTCACCAGTAGAAGATGCAAGAAAGCCATAATGAAGAAGAAACCATTTTCCAAATGCAAGAATATGGGTTTAGTGAATGTGTTTTAGAGAATATTGAGAGAAACAGGACAAGACAAGGAGAAGAAAGTTGCAAATAACCAGTGTATGAAGATAAGACAAAACAAATTGTGGTGTGAAAGCTTAGATGAGCTACTGGAATGGACAGATGAAGAAATAAACAAACAGAGTGGGTGAGATGAGAATGTAATTATGGAAATGTGGAAAAAATGAGGTTATTTCAGTCCAAGAATGAAAACAAAATAAAAGGGGTGGCTAAAAATGGAAATACATGTAAGTCAGCAAAGAAAGAAAGTAAGTGTGGGCTGTGAGCCCTAGTAGGAATGAAGAAGCATCTTTCAGACCTAACATCAGTGGCAATGAAGAATGGAGACTGCGTGAAGGAGGCAGGTGGAAAACTTACTGCCTCAGTGACAGGAGGTACAGGAAGCTGAGTAAGTTAGATTCTTTTCAGTTTCTCTGATTTAGGGTGTTTTAATTTATTAGTGCTCCTTTTGTGGTGCAGTAGATGAAATTATGAAGCATATCATTAAAGCATTTGTGCTTGCGGAGGTTCTTTCAGAAAATTTGCACTGGGCACTGTGAGCAAGTGGATAGCCTTAGGGTGTAATCCCATTAACTACTTGTAGAGTGGCAAAGTAATTATGGTAATCCCCCTTGCCTGTATTGGAGCTTTTATGAGACCACCTGCAGGTCATTCCTTCTGACCTAAAAAGACCCATTTTAAACATTGTGCTGTAAAAACCTTTAGATGGCTATGCTGAAATAGCAGCGTTAGGGGCTAATTAGTAAATATGCTTTCTTATTGACGACCTATAATTAAGAAATTGTATTTACTAATTTTTTCAGCAGCTTGTCTGCAATGTTAGCTAGCAGAATTCAAATATAATGGATTGATTTCAGTGCCAGCTATATCTTTTTTTAATCCATCACCATCAATAAATCATGAAAAATGTACATTTACCCATATTGCATGTAATGCTTAGTATACTTGGGAATTACTGATCGTTTAATAATAGTATGTGTAGAAACAGTGGTGTAATTACTCCCCACTCTTTGTTGCAAACAATGAATCTAATTCTCTTTTCATTTACACTGGTGTAACCAAGCTGACTTAAGAGGAATTTCCCTAGAATTACAGTGCTAGGGTGACAGGGGAGTCAACCTTTACATTTGTAAGTTAAAGAGCATCAGTTCTTCACATTTATTTTGCTCTGTTTCATTCTGGTTACTGAACCTATAGCTTAAGTTGCAAGAAAGTAAATACTGCACTGGACTTGAGATTTTTTCAAAGTATCTTTACTTTTAAGTTGGGGTGTTTGCACAGTGTAGTGGGTTACAACTCATGTACAACACTCATTCTACTTCACTGTAGACATAGTTTCACTAAATAGGAACTTACTCTAAATAAATTCCAGTTACTTATGTAAACCTCTGTAAGGTTTGTAGTGCTGCTGTAGTGTGATGGTGTGTTGCATTGGAGACCAGGTACCAGAACTTTTGAAATTGACACAAGGGCTGCTAGTATCAGATGCTGCAAACCAAACCTGAAATCACAAAGGAATAGAAATGAAATCTTGAAGATGAGACATATGTAAGAAACTGCCAAATGTTTGGGTTTGGGTTTTTTTCTTCCTTCTTTTCTTACCTGAGCAGAAACTGCCAAATGTTCTTCTCTCTCCCCCCGACCCTTTCTTTTTTTACCTGAGCAGATATGATTATAACAAGGCTTAATCTGTATGGGGGAGGAAGCAATTAAAAAGCTGTCAGTTAATCCCATGCTATCTTATTAGAGAATTGTAAACATGAATATTGTCTAGCTAATGAGCAAAAAGTCCGCCAGTGAACAATTACTCTGTCCTTAAACAAGAATGAAAAAGAGGGAGATTTTTTTTTTTTTTTTAATTCGTTTGTGTTATCTTATATGTCTTTTAGGGGAAGGTGAAATAAAATATTGATTGCTCTATTTAAATAAATCCTGAAGGGGAGGTTTTCAATTTACCTGAGTGTTTGTTCTGATAGGAAAGGCTGAAAAGACAGTGCTTTGTCATTGTGTGTGCTCAAACTACACAGTATCCTCGTAAGTTTGTCAGAGAATTGGACTGAAATGTCACTTCATCTAATGGGAGACATGAAATTGGCCTTGTCAGATCACCCACTTATTGTAAAAAACAGCAGTTTGTATCTAATAGGTGATATAAAAGTAATCAAACATTGAACAAAAGGAAAATAGTAGGGTGGAATTGATTAAATGTGTTTGGTGAAGTAAATGAGACTTCTACATACAGTCCCTAGGTTGAATTTTTCTAATAGTGGGCAGATACAACGCAGATTAGATTTAGGAGAACAGAATGAGCCTGTCTGAGCAGACATCAGATTATTACAGTGTTCAGACTGCTTATTGAGTTCAAACAAGGTAAACTTAGGTGTCAAATTGGTTAAAAGGAATTTTGTTAGGTTTTTAAGCAAGGACATAGAAAGGTAACCATCTGTAATGCTGGCAGCTTAAATGTCTGAATCTTTCCAAATGAAAGATTTAACACTGGGAACAGAACCAAACCTCTTCTGGACCTCTAGAGCAAAGAATTTATTCTGGAGGGCAAAATCATTTTGAGAACAAGCCACAGTAAGAAAATATTAACGATTGCTTGTCTGTGGTATCGGTTGTTCCCATACATTAATACATGCAGGTACTTAACATCTGTTTTCTCTCTCTGCCCGCTAACCTTTCATGCTGGATCCATCAGCCTGTCTATACCCCTTTTTTGCAAGCAATGCTGGTATTAGGACTTATTTTTATGGTTACCTGACAGTTCCTACCATGAAGGCATGCTTTCAGATGCTCATATTTTGGCAAACTGACTTCAGGTTGGTATTTTCCAGTGTGGGGGTGTGCCGCAGCTTGAAGGTTTTGAGAAAACCTCCAGCCAGAATGGCTGAGGTAGTTCAGCCATCTTAGCAAACTTGCTGTAGGAAAGCGCTGAAGACTCTCAACTTCAAAGCAGCAACTTTTTTTCAGGAGGGTAATAGTTATGTCAAGAATACTGTTTTTCTGTTCCTGTGAAAATCTGTTTTCAAGTACTAAATAAAGTTTACAAGCTACTAAATAAAACCCACGAAGACCCTGAGAATTCTCTGAGTTAAACTCTGGAATTTCCCCCAAATTCTAGGTACAGTGAATGGGATTTAAATGCAAGCAGTGCTCTGAGCTCCTCTGGGAGAAGCTGGATCCAGGCACAGGAATCAAAAGCTGTGAGCTTACCTATCCTGTGCTTTTAGTGTACAGCCCTCCACCTTGTTGAGCCCTTGTACTGTAAAGGTAAAATGGTGAGATGCATGAGGTGGTAGCAAGGGGTGCAAGGGCAAGAAGGTGCATATTCAGATGAGGTTGTTAGTGTTGGGACTGAAAGGCATGGCAATCTGGGAGGTGTTTTGAAATGAGAAAGGAGGCAGGTGAAAACTGGGACTACATAAGCACTGAAAACTAGGGAGAAAGATGACAAAGAGTAGAAGATAAACTTACATACATACATGCCTATTCAAAAATACGTATGTGTGTATATATTTGTGAGGGATGAGGATGGGGGCTAAGGCCAGTGAAAAAGGGAACTCCCTGGAAAGAGGAACTGTCTAGTGCAGGAAGGCAGAGGAAAAGCAAATGCTAGGGAGAAGCATCATTAGAAGAACAGCAGCAGAATGGAAGGCAGAGAGAGGAGCAGGCATAGAGCTTGTAGATACAGGCTAGGGTAAAAAAAACAACACAAAAACAAACCTGGAGTGAGAATTTAGTGGTGTTTGGAATGTAGGGATGGTGACTATAGTGTGGGGAGAAAACAAAAACTGAGCAAAGCTGAGCAAAGCAGAGCACGGGAAGGGTAGATGGGTTTAGACCGCTTAGGTAAGCAGGTGAGGAGGGAGTGAGAGCAGTGCAAGCTGAAGCACTGCTGTCTTAAAAGAGGGTTGGTGAGTCACGAGTGGGGAAGTGAGAACAATTGGCTTTGGGAGGAATCCTATTTGGAGAAGGGAACAGTTTGTGCCTGGTTAGGGATGGGTGGTACTACTGCTGCTACTACTACTACTACTGCTGCAGGGTTTAGCAGGATATCTGCTAATGTCCAGCTAATAAAATTGTACCTGCATAGGCTTATCAGCGTGTAGTACAAGGACACTTATTTTTCTGTGAAGTTTCAAAATATGTGTAAAACATAACAATGACATTTTCTTAAATGATGAATTTGCAGGTAATTTTAAGAACATTAGGTTACTGGGTCAGGTGAAGTTTTCATCCTGAACAGTCTCAGTAAAGGAATAGTGTAAAATTAGCTAATGTGTTATGCATTATACTGTTTAGAGATATTGTTTAATTAAATAATTAAATGCTTTGGCAGGAATTATTTAAAGACTTTTTTGAAGAAAATATTGCTTGAAGAGCTGTGGTGTTTCAAAATCACTGCTGTGTCTTTTGTTATCAGTGAGGTTATTTGTTGCCCTTCATCCACAACTAAATGCTGCAAAATGGTCCTGCTCTCCATTGTTTCCAAAGGGATAGAATCATTTGCATGCTCAAAAGAGGAGCACAATATTATATTGATATGTATAAAAAAGCAAAATAGAGAGGAAAGTGGAAGAAAATACTCTTAAAATAAAGCTGTTTATTTTAAGACTATAAAATTAGAATGATTTGATTAGATTTATAATAATTATGATGTTTTTACTGTGGACATAGCATCAGAGATGATTGATACTTTATTTTTATCACCTTACCTACTCGTCGTGTGCTCAACAGTATCACCTGGGAATATTGTGGCATTATCTTTCTAACAGTTACTATTTAATTAAAAAAAAAAATAAAAAAATAGCTTGCAGGATAAATGTTTCTTCCCTGTTCCCTTGCAAATGTAGCATATTTCCATTCTCCCACTCTCTCACCTCAAAAGAAAAATCGAAAAGTGTTCCTGTTTGTGTTGAAGTAGGGTTTTTTTCATTTTTCAGGTTAGCTGTTCTAAGCCAAAAAAAAAAAAGTCTATTTTTTTGTGTTCTGTAACTCACTTAAATCTCAGAGATTTACATTATCTCTGCTGGCATCTCTGTGTGATGCCTTTTCCCTCCCTATTAAATTTTTTAAAGAACTGGAAAACATGAAGAAGTTAGGATCTTGTAGAAGACATTTGGAAATTCCATATAATTTAAAATACAAAACAGTGTAAATAAAGGAGTTGTTGTTTCAAATATGTTTCCAATTAATATAAAAGTGCATAAGAATAAATAGTTCATATGCATGTATGACTAAATTTGTTTTTATCCTCTGCATAAGAGAAGGGCTGCTCCTTATCATAAAGGCATTGTCTTTTTCTCATATTTACTGTAAAAGATGCATTTACATAGGGTGACGTGAGAGCATCTACTTAAAACTTTCTGTCATCTGCAGACCTCTGGCTCTGTAAGGTGGCCACTGTTTTCTTTCCGTAAGGGCTTATGCCCATCACCATTTGTCACAGAATTCAAGAAGACATTACTTGTCTGTCCAAAGTCTAAAAAGCATTACATTTGAAATTATGGATAAACTTACCTTATTTTTTTGAGTTAATATTCTGTTTCAAAACCCTATCTTTAAAGGGTTTCACTATACTGAATAGCTTTGTTTACTTATTTCAAGATACCTACAAGGAAGAACTCCTCCTAAGTTAAACCACTGTACTGAATAGCCTATGCTACAAACTTGTTTATGCAATCAGTTGAAATTCCTTCCTTGAATGTACACAACTGTAAAATCACAGGTCTATTGTACCATTTTCTTAAAGGTATTAATCGGAAAATAATATGCATGGAATTTTTTTGAGACTATCCCAGTGGCCACCAGTAAAACTGCTGTTAGTGGAAGACAGTGGGGCTGCAGTCTGGTATTTACTTGATTAAGTGATTTGAACTCCTCAGTATCCTAAAAAAAGTAAACGATTTTACTTAAAGAAGGAATAAATTAATGTCAGAAGAACAACTTTTATATTTTAGTCATTAAATCGTCTTGTTATATTTGGTAGTACATAGTTTGTATTAAAGTGTCTGCTTAACTCTTGGTCTCATGTTTTTGACCAGCCACTTAATAATGAGCATCATATTTGTAATGAAAGGCTCATTTTATGTAACCTTGATCTCTGGTAGGAAGACTACTTTTATTATTAAACTACATTACTAATATTAAACTGCAGTATATGCAGGCTTTACTGAAATAATGCAGCTTGCATTAACCTTTTCTACTGTGGTCACAAAGGAATGAAAAACATGCCCTGAGGGATAAAAAGACAATAAAATACTGTCTATTTCAAGTACTTGTAGTACTTGGAACGAATTGGTGTAACCACTAACCTTAGTGACCTAACTCCTGAGTTCGCATTTTGAATGGCACTTCAACAGCCTTTAGTAGCATTTGAAACTTGAAAGTAATTAACTGTTCTTTCAGCATGGCTAAGTAAATGCCTTAGGATGCTCTATAAAAGTTCCATTTCATGTCTTGGTTCACAAAACAGCCTAATGATTTAAATTGATGCTAAATCATTTTGAGTCAAGTCAGAACTGTTTCCAGACATGCTACTGCTGTATGAAGCCATAGTTTATATACTTCAGGGACAATAATTACAATAAAACTGCAGTATGTGTCTAACTGGAAGATGACATTGTTTTGCCGTATATTGCTAGTGAGATGTAATAGTGTTTTCCATTCTGATTTGAAAATGTAAACAATACTCTTTTTGTTATGTGCTGGAATCTATCACAGTATATTAAACTATTTTTATGTCTATTCCAATCCGTAATAATTAGTAGACATCTTTGGAGACATTCTGGATTGTTGTTCATTATATCGTGTTCTTCATGATAGTAATCAATTAGTTTTGTTAAGGTGAAAATATGTAATGCCACTGCCTATGTTTACTATTTTGTGATGTCATATTTTAGCAATTACTAACAGACTGCACAGATTGAGGCTTATGTACAAGTGTACAGTGCTAATTAGAAACTGTCTGAGGCACAGCTAATCTTCAATGTACTTAGTGCTCTGTGAGTTGAGTACTCTTTCTGTAAATGAAAAAAGGTGGCATCACATAGGATAATTACATGTTTGTTATAACAGCAATTCTACAATTCTACTGTTTCTCAGGAAATACCAATACTTATTTCTAGAGTTCCTTTCTCCCTTATGCTTCATTCTTTTATGTTCTTTAACTCTGACTTTGAAGTCTTTGAGATAATGGTGAAATATATAAATTCAACTTCTCTTCTGTTTGACTACCTATATCTCAACATGTTAGGAAATGGTTAGCAGAAGAGAATAAATCTAAATCCACAGCTTAGAAAAGAGAGATGTTCTATGCTCATTATGTAGTCTGTGTAGCCTTAAGAAGGTGGCAGTGTTTGCTGATAGATACGTTAAGAATATTTGATCAAACAAGGCCTTATTACAGCGGCCTGGTTTTATTCTACTTGAATATATTTAACCAATGGGAAGGTGAATTTTATGCAGATGTGATGCATGAAACATCAGAGTAATTTCCTGGTTAATCAATAGGGCAAAAAATAATTTATTTACCTTTAAAAAGAGATGTCTGGAAATTACTTTTGCAGTCTAATTTAAAATAAGATGCCCATCACCTAATAAATAAAAGTGTTTTTAAAATTTTGCTCACTTTTAAAATCTTTACAATGCAGCCTATCAAGAGACCACACACATGCTTGCTCAGTGAGAAAGAGTACTGCTTCTGTATGGTTGTTAGTGAAAATAAGCCATTACATGAAATACAGTCAGACTCGTAGTAAAGACTCAAGAATCCCCCCAGCTCTCATTTAGAAGCTCCTTCTGTTTAACAAAGATAATAGGACTTGAAAAAAATCATAGAATGGTTTAGGCTGGAAGGGACCTTAAAGATCATCTGGTTCCAACCCCCCTGCCATGGGCAGGGACACCTTCCACTAGGTCAGGTTGCTCAAAGCCCCATCCAGCCTGGCCTTGAACACTGCCAGGGATGGGGCATCCACAGCTTCTCTGGGCAACCTGGTCCAGTGTCTCACTACCCTCACAGTAAAGAATTTCTTCCTAATAGCTAACCTAAATCTACCCCCGTTTAGTTTGTAACCATGAACCCTTCTCCTATCACTACAGGCCCTATTAAAAAGTCTGTCCCTATCTTTCTTGTAAGCCTCCTTTAAGTACTGAAAGGCTGCTATAAGGTCTCCATGGAGCCTTCTCTTCTCCAGGCTGAACAACCCCAACTCCCTCAGCCTGTCTTCATAGGAGAGATGCTCTAGCTCTCTGATCATCTTTGTGGCCCTCCTCTGGACTCGCTCCCACAGGTCCATGTCCTTCTTATGTTGGGGACCCCAGAGCTGAGCGCAACACTCCAGGTGGGGTCTCACGAGAGTGGAGTAGAGGGGGAGAATTACCTCCCTTGACCTGCTGGTCACTTTTCTTTTGATGCATCCCAGGATTCGGTTGGCTTTCTGGGCTGCAAATGTACATTGCTGGGTGATGTTGAGCTTCTCATCAACCAACACCCCAAGTCCATCTCCTGAGGCCTGTTCTCAATCCATTCTTTGCTCAGCCTGTATTTGTGCTTGGGATTGTCCTGACCCAGGTGCAGGACCTTGCACTTAACTTTGTTAGCATCGTGAGGTTTGCCCAGGCCTACACCTTAAGCCTGCCAGGGTCCCTCTGGATGTCATCCCTTCCCTCCAGCTGTTGACTGCACCACACAGCTTGGTGGTGTTGGCAAACTTGCTGTGGGTGCACTCAGTCCCACTGTCTGTGTTGCTGACAAAGATGTTGAACAGCACCGGTCCCAGTATGGACTATATTTAATCTGCTTACACAGAAGTCTGAAAATATGAAGGCTGAGTAGTACAGTCCATGAGAAATAACGAATAAAAAATTCATTTGTTTTTCATGCAGAAATCATTGTTCTGGCTATGTCTAAGGGTAGACTACAATATGAATTTCAGCTATAAGAATATTAGTATTGAGTAGGATTTATATCTACATCCAGTAAGAACTGTATTTTGATAAGAAAACCTGAGATCATATTTCTTTTTATATTGGAAATTAAAAGTTGCCATGTAATGTTTAGTGAATAGAATTCCAGTTGCACCCAGTTTGAAGTTATATGGTATAAAACAAAAGCTTCATGTTAAAATCTCCAAGTGCATAAGCAGAAGAGTTTGCATATTGCAGTTTATTGGAAACAAGCTGATTTTTAGTGATGATTTCTTCATAGCCATATTTTTATGCGATCTTCAGCTCTAATATAGTACAAAACCTATTGCTTATTTGAATTTTTTAGAAGTAGAAAAAATGGTGGTATAATCATTGCTACTTTTTGTAACTTACTGTGCTTTCAGAGCCACCAGTTCCCATTGCTCCACCTCAGCTGTCCTCAGTCGGTGCAACTTACCTGTGGATACAGTTGAATGCCAATTCCATCAATGGGGATGGACCCATTATTCAAAGGGAAGTTGAGTATCGAACTTCAAGTGGAAGCTGGTATGATATACAGCCTGTGGACTCTACAAGCTATAAGATTGGGCACCTCGATCCTGACACAGAATATGAAATCAGTGTATTACTTACAAGACCAGGTGAAGGAGGAACCGGATCTCCTGGCCCAGCTCTCAAAACAAGAACAAAATGTGCTGGTGAGTACTCAAAGGGATTGGAAAGTTGTAAGCATCTTTCTAGGGCTGAAAAAGTACGTTACTTCACTAGCAGTTTTTTACTGTCTACCTTAAACGAGCAGGCTGCAGGAATTAAGAGTGAATGCTTTTAAATATAAGCTATTAGCATTTGCCAGCTATGATGACCTTGAAACCAAACTTCAGTGCCACTGTAGATGAAATCATGCCTGTGCATGCCTTAAAGTGGTCAGTGTAGAGTGCTGTATAAATAAAAAATTTTTACTAACAGGTATGCGTTGAACTTTCTCCATTTCATTACACCCCTCCCTTGCCAACATATCTTGGCATTTTAGGTTAGTTCATCCTTTTTTTTTTTTCTTCTTCTTCTTCTTTTTTGGCTTGTATCCCAAGCTTGTTAAAGATTTTGTTTGTTTTGGATAAAATTTCTTTTTTCCTTTTTTCAATGTCAGGTATATCAAAATTGTATGTAAAGTGGAAGGAGATCCTATGTAAGAGCAAAAGTATACACTGTTCAGTCTCAATTAACAGATGAAGTTTAACAAAAGGACTGCTTTCCTGAGTGACTGACAGGATGTCTTTTCATTAAAAGAGATAGTGTGATTTGTGGTGCTGTGTAGCAGTCTTGCCTCCTGTTTTGGATGTTATAATTAATAGTGCTGACCTTTGACTGTAAAAAGATACAAAGTAAATGTATTATACAATAGCAGTTGTACAGTAATTTTCAGAAAGAGTGGCAGTGATATTAATTTGGGATTCAGCTGCTCAGAAAATAATGGCGTATACTGTGACTTGGAAATTTTTTTGTCATTAGTATTTTCCCCCAATATTGTGAATCTTCTTTCTGCTGGCGTAAAGTTGGTGGAAGATAGGCAGAAATGTACCTAGAGGACACAGGACTAAGCAAATGGTATTAGCTTAGTGATCCTAATCTTTTAAGGAATGGCTTGGTATTGTTTGTCTTCTTAACAGGAAAAATTACATACTTCAACAGAAATAATGATGTATTTCCATTGCATATGAAAGTAAAGCTACTTCTTGTAAATTCACCTAGCCACCTGTCAGTGGCTGAATGGCACTTCAGTTGAACTGATTGGTGTGATGTCAAATACGGAATGAAATATAGTTGTTGTCAGAATCACAATGTTATGTTTTTAAAGATAGAAACTTATGCAAGTACTAACTCTTTGATAGTCTTTTTGCTTTTTTCCTTCCTGTCATTACTGGAAAGAAGTATTTAGTGGAAATTATCAAAAAGCAGTACAGCTAAGTTATAATAATAGTTACGTATTTAGTATTTATAAGATTTTCTTTACTGGATTAAGATAACTTCAACTGAGTCAAAAATGAGGCACAAAAATTAATCAGAGTTCCCTTCAGGACGGTTTCTGGGTCGCTATGCCTTTCATAATAATGTAAAATTGTCAGTCTAGACAAGGTAAGTATGTATTTAATATGCAAGGACTTCAGTTATTTTAAAATTAAAACAGTTTTTCTCATAGTTTGATCATCTGGTTATGTGATTATTTAATGTAACATTGGGTACTGTGTAAGTCGGCCTGTCTGTACTAAAGGGTTAGAGAGTGTGGTGGGTTGATGCCAGCCAGAAGCCAAGTACCCACACAGCCGCTCGCTCAGTCACCTCTGCCATGGGACAGAGAGAAAATAGAAGGAAGGCAAGAAGACTCATGGATTGAGATGAAGACGGTTTAACAGGGGAAGCAATAGCTATGCTCACAAGCAAAGTGAAATTTATTCACTATTTCTAATTGTCAGGCAGATGTTTAGTCGCTTCCTGGGAAGCAGTGCCTCGGCACACATAATGGTTACTTGAGAAGGCAAACACCAAAACAATGAATATCCCCCCTTCTTCCTCCTTTCCTTGAGCTTTGATTGCTGACCGTGACATCATATGGTATAGAATATCCCTTTGAAGAGGTGAGGTCAGCTGCTCCCACTGTGTCCCCTCCCAGCCTCTTGGTCCACCTCTAGTCTACTCTCTGAGGGGGAGGAGTGGGGAAAAAAGGTGGCCTTGAGGCTGTGCAAGAGCTGCTCAGCAACATTCAGAGCACTGGTGTGTTATCAACCTTGTTTTAGTCACAAATCCAAAACAGAGTACCTTATAGGCTGTTGTGAAAGAAATTAACTCCATCCCAGCCAGACCATGTAGACAGAGAAATCCAGAATTTTAGTTAATTTAACAACATCATATGCTTTCTGGACTTTTCAGTGGTACATACTGTTGAGTATTAAAACATGCATCCAGTCTCATAAACCACTATGTTCTGGAAGTGTTTTATTACTTGTAATGTCTTGTAATACATCGGCATTATTTGTGTTTTCATTAAGCTAAACAGTAACCCTCTTAAATTAAAAGCAGAAAGTGATGGCTGACTGAAAAAATTAAATTGAATGATGATATTAAATCTGTCTCTACAAATTGGCTGTTTTATAGCAGAAGATCCTGCTTTGAAGGGGTGGTGGTTATTGGTTAACTGTTAGCAAGTGACATGCTAATAACTGGCCCAAGGGCTTAAAAAGAGATGCTGATAAACTAATGACGGTATAATTAAGCTGGGTAGGAGTAAAATAATGCCAGTCTCCAAAGCATACCATAGAATTAATAAAACAGGAGTCTTTAAGAGAAGAGTCATTGCACCTTTTTAATTACTGTGATAATTGTATGCTGCTTGCCTGTTCCCTAGGGGTCTAGTGAACCACTTGGAGACTTGAAGCAATATGCTAGACATTCAATAATCTTAATAGTTCTCCAAAGCATTTGAAATATGTTTTCATTTTAGCAAGATGAGATTTCAGAGGCTTGTAACAGACAAGTCTTATCTGTAACTTTAGTAAATAAAAACATCTATAATTAGAATGCAAAGGAAAAAAAAACCTTCACTTGGTTGCATCACCCTCAGTGGAGCAGTTGCATACTTTCTAAAGTGCTTTGCTTCCTTTTGTTGAAATGTAATATAAATGTAAGTGCTCTTTCAGTGTAGTGTTCAGGAAAGCCAAGGAATTACATTCAGGTCTGGATTAGATTTAACCTAGAACATGGAGTTCAAGTTTCAAAAAGAGAAGTTTAATGGATTTTGGCCATTGTGAACCACATTTGAGCCAGACTTTGAAAAAGAGGTTGTTTTTTTTTTCTTTTCAAGATCTGAAATTGAGGCCTCTCCAGGCTGTCTGGACGTTGAATCATCAGTTGCTATGCTCAAAGCTCCCTCTTCCCACAGCTGTCTCATATGGTGTTAGGAACCTAGAAGAATGCTGCCATTTACCATAAAAGAGGGGCAGGCAGAGATGGCAAGAAAATTCATCAGGAGATACATGACAGAACACTTCCATTATACAGTGTACCTCAAATTTCTCTGATGTACACTTTCACTCTGGTATAGTTGTAAAATAAGAATTCTATAGTTGTGGCTCACAGTTAGAGTTATTTAGGGGCAGGATATCAGAATGTTTCACACTTCAGACACCATTATCTGAGAAATAAGACTGTTAGCTCAGTGTGAACCTCTCAATGCCAACCACTGCTATGGAGACCTCAACCACCCAGCCATTGCTAGCAACTAAATAGCTGCACAAATATTTGAACCAAAGAAATCATCTTGTTTGTAAGCACAGAAACAACAGTGCCTCTGTCATATGTGATATAAGTTTGAGAATCTGAGAATCAATAGTTATTAAAAAAACCCTGTTATCCCCTACTGAAGTAGACTGGGAATCCTGTGGTGCCTGAAAAAGTCCAGAATGAAATCTTCTCAAAATCTGACCCACAACCAGTAGAACTGTCCATAGTAAAACCTAAGTAGGAATGTTGAAGGATTAATAAGGTAGGCTATGTTTTGTAGTTTCCTCTTACCCATATCAATATTTCCATGGGTAGAATTATTTATTTCAGTGCTTTGCAACATGTTTTGTCTTTGACATGCATTGCATGATACAAATCTTGATCCAGTATGTGTCCCTGCATTCTGATGATGAGGCAGTGCCACAGTGAAAACAGTCTCCTGGCAAATCCAGAACCGCTAAATGAGCTCTTGCAAATTTTTTTTACTATGACCTCCTTAGTATGAAATATTATTTCTAAACAATGTTGTTCCTTGAATCTGCTGGTGAACTGTTATAGCTTAAAGCCAGCTACTACCTTAGGAAGAAAAAGTATACTAAAATACTCTCTCCTGCTAAGGGAGGGGATTTTTATGGCCTTCTAGGGGAAAATTGTAGCTGTTTTCTTATTGTGTTTCTTTTTCACTGTGACATTTGGAATAATCTTAGAAAATAAGCATCTTTTCCTTTCCTGAACCAGAAAACTGTATTGGAATTTAAGAAAATAAAAAAATAAATAAAAAGACTGTCATGAAAGAAACTTCTGATGAACTATCCACAAATTATGGGGTTTTTTTGCAGTCAGAACTCTACTTCTCTGTGCTAAGACATAATTATTGACCTGCAAAAATTAATATTTTGCCCTGCAAAAATAATCACCGTCAATTTAAACAATAATTTTCCACACAGAGAATTCACACATTCCTTGTACAAGGAAGTAACAGGGATGTTTTCATTAACATAGTTCGTTTTGCTCTCTCTTCTACCCCATCACCTGAGCTTGTCAGGAGGAAAGCTGTTACTCCCAGTACAACTGAGCTCTTGAATCACTGCTGCAGTTTAGTTGTAAACTGTCTGTTACTCCTGGAAGGCTTGTTACAATCTGGAAGAACAGAGCAGAGGAACTCTTTAAATCCCCACTCTTAAAGATTATTCTTTTTCATTTTACTCATTTTGCGTACTGCTTTGGCTTCAGCTGGGTAATTTTCCAAGGTGTCAAAATTACTTCGCTAGTTCTGTGCTGCCCATCGACATCACTGTCATGGTGAAAAAAATCTACATGTGCCAAAATGCTCACTGATGGGATGAGCATCCTCTTCCCTCTGATCAATTAAGATGTCATCTCCTGTTACCAGATCCAGAAAATGATCAGGTGTGGACCAGATCAACAACCCTACTTTTACCTGGGAATGTTAATTAAGTTCCCTGTTTTCTCCCTGCCATTGCTAAAAAGGGTGCATAACTTACAAGCATATAAGGTCTATAGCCATTTGAAAAACTGTATGGAAAAACAGTATTCCCATAGGGAAGATAGTTCACTGTTAAAAATTGTTGCCTGATTCAAAGCCAAAGTATAAAACTCTTAATCTTCCCCATCTACCCATTTTAGATAGTTCCTACAAATTTTACAGTACTTTACTGTCATACACTTTCTAACAGTGTCAGGTTGCAACAGACAAAAGTATCTTTAGGCAGGTGGTACGGGCCAGGAACTGCCTTGAACCCTGCATGCAAAGTCAATGTGCTCAGGTATGCCAGATAGTACCCCGTGCCACTACTTCCCCCCTGCCCCATGACATGGAGCACTTGCCAAATCCTGCAAGATGGACAGTCTGCAGCCCCTAATGTATGACATTCTGAATACTCAATCATCTTTGCAGTTGCTCTTCCCTATTTTACACCCTCCCAACTTCTTTTGTCATTAATTCTGTAGTTAGTTTCTCCCGTTGTCAGTGTTCATGCCCTAGCTAGTCTTGAATCTCAGTAGTGCTTTCTGCTTATTTCCATGTCCTTCCCCATTCTATATCACTATTAGGAAAGATGAGTTTCTTTCTAAGAAATTCTCTAGGTTGAAATGGTGGCTGTCTTTCTCTGTCCTTGCAGGCTTCTTTGGATCTTTCGACCTTTTTGTCTCAAGAAAAGAGGAAGGATCTTTCTGTCACTGGGAATTAAGTTCTTCCTTCTTGTTGCTGTACCTTGGGGAACTGCCTGGGAATGGGTTCATTTTTTTTCATGCATATAACGAAGTCTTTTAACGTCACTTAGTTTTACAATCATAAGAAAATGTCAACTTGAAGCTGTACTGCAGGTTCTTTTCTACAGCTCTTTCTCAGAACTTAGCAATTTTCTCAGAAGTTTGAATCAAGGTTGTGCATCTGTGTTGTATCAGAGCTAGACCTCAGATCACAGACACCGAACCCTGAGAAGGAGGGCAGCAGATATTGCACCATTTTATTTTCCCTAGATAATTTCAATGGTATTTCTAAAGTCACCATTCCAAACCTGGAGCTGTAATAAACTTTAGTAGAAAGTTGCTTGATTTATCTGAATAGGAAGTTCACAGTGAACGTAACATTTCATGTATGGTTTTATTGTGAAAGTAACTTACAATTTTAATAGAAATTTGAAATGAACAATACCTACTGTACTGTCCTTTCTCCTAATGCTTTTCTGATACAGAAATCATCCCCATATAAGATCCACTTTTTCATAAGGGTAAAAGCTAGTATTGGATTTTCTGCAGTGTAGCAGGTAAATCACAGCTTTTGGATGTGCAGAAGGTAGGCTGATAGATTTCAGTAGAATTCCAAGAAAATATTACCTACTGGGACGTATGTCCATGTGTCTGTCTCAGTTGTCACTTAACTCTGATTAGGAAACAAAAAAATGCATCTTCCTTGAAATGGCCCTACTGAAAATACAATGATGTCCAGCTGTGACTATTATATAAAAGTTCTTTCGTGGCAGCCACTTGCCTGGAAACAAGCACCCAGGTTGTTCCTTACTGAGCTGGTTTCTCTGGTGCTGTCTTACAGAACAGCCTTCCCTTATCTTATTGGAGCTCTTGGGGCAAGAAAGAACAAAATAATCCAAATTTCCATTAAAAATGTCTTTCAACCCGCTTAATCACAGAATCGCACAATGGTCAGGGTTTGAAGGGACCTATAGAGATCATCTAGTCCAGGACCCTGCTAAAGCAGGTTCTACTACAGCAGGTTGCACAGAATCTCATCCAGGCAGGTTTTGAATGTCTCCAGAAAAGAAGACTCGACTCCCTCTCTGGGCAGCCTGTACCAGTGCTCTGTCAGCCTCAAAGCCTTTCCTTATGTTCAGGTGGAACTGCCTGTGTTGCAGTTTGTGCCCGTTGCCCCTTGTCCTGTCACTAGGCACCACTGAAAAGAGCCTGGCCCCGTCCTCTTGGCACTCACACGTGGGATATTTGTGTGCATTGGCAAGATCCCC
>JAVJGI010000040.1:59080295-59114483 GCA_035590275.1 Ibycter americanus
GACTGGCCTGTAGTTTCCTGGATCCTCCTTCTTGCCCTTTTTGAAGACTGGAGTGACATTGGCTTTCCTCCAGTCCTTGGGCACCTCTTCTGTCCTCCACAACCTGTCAAAGATTATGAGAGAGTGGCTTGGCAGTAATATCTGCCAGCTCCCTCAGCACTCGGGAGTGCATCCCATGGGGACCCATGGATTTGTGGGTGTCAGGTTTGCTTAAATGATCTGTAATGTGATCCTCGTGAGCCAAGGGGAATTCTTCCTTCCTCCAGACTTCCTTTCTTGCCTCCAGGGTCTGGGAAGCCAGAGGGCCAGCCTTGGTCGTTCTCCTCTGCTTTGTGTCCGTCTGTAATTCCTCTCTGGGAGTCCTTTAAGTCCATGAAAGTAAAGAAAATGCAGTAAACAGCAGCAAATGTACCTGCAACAAATGCCACTCCGATCTTCAAGAAGGGCAAGAAGGAAGACCCAGGGAAATCAAGATCAGTAAGCCTCACCGTAATCCCTGGGAAGGTGATGGAACAACCAGTCTTGGAAACCCTCTTCAGGCACACAAAGGACAAAAAGGTGATCAGGAGAAGTCAGCATGAATTCACAAAGGTGAAGTCATACTTGGTGACTCTGACAGCCTTCTGCAATTAAAAAGTTTTTAGGTGAGGGAAGAGCAGTGGAGATACTCAAATGCTGTCTGGCCTTGGTACTCAGCAGCCTGCTGTAGTTGGCCTTCGTTGAGCAAGGGTGGGGTAGGGGGTGATTGGGCCAGATGGACCAGACCCTTCCTCCCTCAAGGACTCTGTGATTCCGAGTTTCTGTCAAACTGGGAAGAGGAGCTGTCACCATGGTGTTTAGTAAATTCTCCTGGAGTCACAAGCAGGGATGTGTCATGATCTCTCCACCAGATTCCTGTCCTTCTCCAACGCTATATGAACAGTGAGGTACAGCATGATGGAAAGACTTTTTATCATAGACAAAAGTTTGAGTTCCACCACATCATTCTGGAAACTTCTTCAGATTTGTGGTTGCCAATGATAGGGAAAAATAAACATTTTATTTTAGAAAATAAAATATTGTCAGGGTATCTGCCCACACTTTTCCTAACATCAGCCACCAAACAAGCTGGTGTTATTACTAATCCCTGCACTTTTGTCTCTTCATCAGTCTGTAAGTACATGTTTTTGGTTTAGTTACAACATCCAGAGGTCTCGTTGGAGAAGCAGAACATTCTCCCTCCCCACCACAAAGAAGACAGGAAAACTGCTGCAAAATCTAGGTCTGTTGACCCTGTCTCTGACACGTGTGCTGGAGTGTGTAAGGAATGTAGACACGTTCTAGTGATGACAAGGAGACAGGGTATGAAACCTGACTGTCAAATTGGTTTGTTTTCAGATCTCCTCATGAGAATGAGGAGAAGCATTTAGGATTCTTTTCTGACAGTGATAGCTGGATTAATATAGGGGTGGAATCTGAGTGTTTGTAAAAAGAAATGCCAGATAGGGCTGTCTTTGGTCGTGTGAAAAGCAGTCATATAAATGAAGACTTAGTTCTTCACTTTATTAGATTCCCATTTCAAAACATTTGCAGAGGAAGAAATTAACCTGCTCTTTGAGACAAATGAACCTTCACCATCTTATAGCAAACCTGAGGGGCAAAATTATTAATTTCACATCTGCCAGGTAGCGGGAATGTGAAGGAAACATAATGACCCTTGTGAAAAAGTAGATAATATGATTTCTCCTATGACATATGTCCATCTCCAGATTTGTTGCAGTCTTTTATTAATTAGAATGATAAGCTCAAAAAACACAAGCAGAAAATTATTTTACCCAACTGATTCAGGAAGAATTTCTCAGTATGGAGTGAAAAAAACAGAGCAAGCTGGGAGTGTACTGGTTATAAACAGAAGACTGGTATGTGGGCATTTTTAATAGAAGTGGTGAATTAGGTATACTTGTGAAAAATATTAATAGGGCATTCCTTAGTATTATTCTGTTCTGAACAAACTGAGCGTGAACCGTTCCATGAATGCTTTGGATCTCTCTTTTCGGAAGTATTATTACTGCAGATTTAAATAAATGCATTGGTACTCTATTATTAAACACAATTAGAAATACAGAAAAGGGAATGCTTTGGGTGTAGGTGCCTTCCCTGTGAAGTTCCACAGGTGCCTTGAATTTATCCGTAACAACTTTCTGCTGAGCACTTTCTCCCCTCTTCTGAGGGCAATTTTCACATCAGTTATTGCAGTTTTCACATCCAGTTATGCCATACTGCCTTCCAGTTATAGGCAACCTTCACTTCATTGTTAATAATGCTGATTCTTTGGCAAAAACATTAGCAAATTAGACAGGAAAGGGTGGCTTTTCCTCTGACTTAGTCAGTGGAGAAGGTCTTATTCAAAACCAAAGCAAAATCTTTTATACATTTGAAATGGCCAAAGTATATCTACTTCTTCAATTTATGTCTAAAAAAATAACTAATTATGTGTGGCTGAGAGTATGTATGTGTGTATATACTTACACACAGATGTATATCCCCATCAATCCAGTTCTGGTTTTCCTTCATATATATGTATAAATGTATCGCCCACCCCTATCACCAAAAGGGATTTAGGCTTTAAATAACAGGTTTTATAATTTAAAAAAAATTGTTGAGTGAACTACTTAGCCACCTGTTTTAGGAGCCAGGAAAATAAGGTGTCCCATAGACAATGGAAGCCTAATTTCAGAAAGATCTGTCTGCTAAGTATCACCACCTTACAATGGTAATCCCATTTTCCCTTATGACAGACCTGCAAGGCAAGAGCCAGCACCCAATTAACCAGGAATCTGCTCTCAAACAGACTGTTTGATTTCAGACTTCTGCTTGTCTGCCTTGAGCCTCCTGAATGAGGGCACTAGTTTGGCTTTCTCTCATCTTCTGGAACTAAATTCTGGCAGGACTGTGTCAAATCCATTTATATTTGAAACAAGTTATTTGGATGAAATTAGCCAAAGGTTTTAAAGGGTATTGAGAGATGGAAATGGAGGAAAAGACTGACATGCTCCTCTGTTTTATTATTTTAAGGCTCACTTTATTGTTTGAAACTGCTAGACTGTGTGCTACCTTGCCCAGCAACTTTGGCCAGTTGTAAAAACACATAACTGCACAATTCTATTGGAGCATCTGTGAAGCATGAAACATCCAGGAATTATGTTGAAACACTGTGATACTTAAGTTTTGAGCCTTTTTGGTTTTCTGTTTTAAAATCATTGCTTATGAAAAAGTAAAGTCAAAGGTTTGCAGAATGAATGGTGCATTAATTCTACCTCACTTCAAAGGAAAACAATGACACCCCTCAGGTGCTTCCATTTTTTTTGCAGTGCTTGGGAGGCATTTTGTCTTGGTAAAGCTGTTTGTTTTACAAATGTAGAACTGTACACAGAATCCAGTCCAGTCTCCTGAAGGTTCCCAGAAAGAAGAGCTGGTGCTGTGAGTTCTGGCTTTTCTGGTACTACCTTTTGCTGTAAAGTATAATTACAACTTTTTAGCTTAGACTGTAGACTAGGTGTCTGGTTTGAGACCTGAAATCATGACAAATCCTGATGAAGAAGTACCCTGAATTTGGAGGGAAAAAAAATTGTCTCTTCCTTTTCAGGGTGCTAGGTCACTGCAGTGCAGTAAATAGGTAATACTGCCCTGCAGTCCAAGGGTCTCTTCTGGTCAGTGAGTGTGGATTGCGATTCTGTTGACAACTACAGAAAAATAAAGTTGAAACAGTTCAGAGAGTGCTAGACCTCCACTTCTGTAGATTTCAAAAAGACGGTTTTGTTTGGTAATCCATCTAATTACTGCTGAGTGTGTTGGTTAGGCAGGGAGGGGCATCCCTCTGGAACTGAGATTCTTCCAGACTCATTCCTATAGGCAACAAATGTTTGAGGGAGGAGAGGTGCTTTATATTCTTTTTTGCTACTCTGTACCTACATGGCTTCTAGCCCAAAGAAATTAAAGCATTTGAATGTGAAGACACTAAGCAAGCAAATACTTAAATATCTAAAAGGAAGTAAGAAATAAAATTTTGATGTGCCATGCATAGCATTATGATGAAGTACTGTATTAAAAGAAAAAAATGGAGATTAAAATAAGACTGCCAACGAAGTTAATGATTTAGGGCTCTGCATTCCAGTATTCATGTTCTTTCATCCACAGGATGATCTTTTTTAGAATAAGAAATATGACCAACCACCTAAAATACTTTTTAACAACTGTGTTTTCAAACTTATACTTCTGATGTCTGCATTTAGCTGTCTTTCAATATATACCATCCTTTGAGCACCCTTTTAATTATTTTAAATATGTTAAAAACTATCTGTGCATTTAGTTGACACTTATTCATTCTGTTAAGCTTGACCCAGTTCCTAGTGAGGAAAAAGAGGGTTTTCTTTTGGGAAAGGGAGTTTTATCCATTAGTTCATTGTTCCGAACTTTCAAAAAGCCCTCTGAAGGTGTTTTGGTCCAGAAATTTTGCAGTAGAAAATGATGTTTATAGTGGACTGTTACCTTTTAGTATTACACATCCGGAAAAATGGATGTAAAGCAAAAAGGCAATAATAAGTGTTTACTCCTGACACGCAGAAGTGCCTTTTCATTTCTAAAAATTTATGTTCTTTGGAAAAAAAAATCAAACTGTCAGTTGCTCTTTGTTTTGACTGTTTCTGCAGATGTTTTGTTTGCAATTAGCTTAAAAAAAAAACCCTCCAAAAAATATTCAATAAGTTACTTAATTACTGTTGTACAGCGTTGAGTTTGAGAGGATGAACTGATGTGTAACTGGCATGTTTGGCCAAGTAAATGAAAAAAATAATTTTTAATGACCTGAGCATAATTATAGATGACTTTGGAATGACAACTGGCAAAAACTGTACTATAATTAAATTTCCATTATAAAAGTTTCATCTTTTTTGTCTGACATGTAAGGCTAGATTGTGAAGAGTATTCATTTATAAAAGGAAGAATTAGAGAGCTGTAATTTATAATTCAGGATAATCAATGAAAGCATTTCTTTTGTCAAAAAACCTTTCACTGACAAATAGCATTGCATTGTTAGTTGTTTTAAAAAGAAACTAAAAATTCTTTCATTGTTTTTTTCACTTACTGTAAAAAGAGATGAAAAATTCTGGTGGTTGAATCAAGTCTTGCAGTAATTCAGTGTAATGTTATGCAGATAGAGCTTCTCAGTCTCTTTTTCTCTTTATTTAACATTAATTTTGTCTCAGTCAATGTCTAAGACTGTTCATGAAGAAGTAGGATCTTTCTACAGCCATCTTATCAAGGTTCTGTTTAATCTTGAACAGAGTTGTTTCTAGTACAAGAAGTGATAACATATTCCAATTTTCAAACTTTCAAATTACTGACTGAGATGGACACTTTGCTTTCCAATACTGGGGTCTCAAAAAAAATGAATAAAAACATTATGAGGCTACCCTGTTCATTTCTACATAATCTTTCAAAGGGGGGTGCAGCAAAAATGAGCATTTTAAAATGTTTTGGCACCAGAGTTTCGAAGGCAACTGCGAAGCTGAGAATCACTCTCATTTAACTAACAGATGCATGATGCTACTTCCATACAGTCATTTGGGCTCCATATGTATAGAAGTATTTTGTGACCTTTTGTTATCACTGTTAGACACAAGTCTTTTCATTGTACACTGATTCCTCTTACTATATTATCTGTTCAGTATTTAAACAAAGTGTATGTGACAAATCTCAAAATACATTTCTTACATATACAGAAAAGTTGGACTCTTGACTGAGTAAAAATGCCTTTTGTCTTACCTGTGAATTTGTTAAACCAATCTATTTCTGCTCTATTAACATCACAGAATGGTTTGGCATGAATCTTCCAAAGCTAATGTATTTTATTCTGTGTTACGATACAATCGCTGCTAAGCAGTTAATGTACAATATTGTACTGAGTTCCTAAAACAACTGACTTGAAAATAGGTTATTTTCATAATGATGATTTTCAGAGACTGTCTACTAAAATTCAAAGTGATCATTTACTTCTGTTTGTACTACCACTTTACTGTTAGTCCTTTGACTTATAGAGCATTGCTTATGAAAGCAGTCAGCATTAATATCTTACAATCTGTCAGAAAAGTGCTGTTCTGCACTCATTTTCATGCTGTGTGCTAGCTGCTTCCTGGATGCTACTGCAAGTTGCTGAGGCCAGTTTGTAGGTTTCTTTCATTCAGACAACAGGTTTTAATCTCTGTAAACTGATTTATGCATTGATTGCTAAAACTCTATGATTTACAATTAGAAACATCTAAAGGTTTTTTTTCTGCATTTGGAGCTTTACAGATCCACAGCTGTCCAGTGGATCAGAGTAGAGTTTTTTTCCTTAACATGAGAAGGTTTGGGATATCTTCTGTTATTGGGAAGTTTTAAATGGCACGGACTTAGGTGTCTTCTGTAGCAATTGTAGTCTAATATCAGTTGATTTGACAAGTTGAAATGCTGAAATGGCAGGTCAACACAGCCTTTGCAGTGTCTTAAAGATGCATGAAGAAAAAGAAGGTAGTCTTCAGAGAATTCTGTGAACATGAGTACATCACAGAGCCACATAAACATTTGATTATTTCTTCATAGGTGATAGCTTAGTATCTTGATCAAAAAGGGTACATCTAGTACAGCTGAGCAACTGATTGGAGCAAATCTTTATGAAGTTCTTAGACTGTACGTAAGTGGTGACTTACTTATATCTCAGATTTACAGTTCATAAATCTATGTTTATTTTTATGACCACGTGTAACCAATTTCTTTTTTCTTCTTAATTTTTTGCACAAGGTTATTTCTGGCCTTAAAGGGATCGTGGATCTATTAAATGATGGTGAAAGGACACATAACATTCAATAAACTAATTTTAAACTCATTCTCAGAAAAAGCTGAACTATGTTTGCTAAAATTTTCCAGCATGATGAAGGAGGAAGAGTAGTAATTTCAGTCTTAATCTTAATATTCAACAAAGTTACACAAACAGTTGGTAAGAAGCTAATAACAAAATATATGTGACAACTATGTGCACTGGTATCTGTAGGCATATACCTGCTTGTGCTATTTCTCATGCAAAACACCAAATTTAAGGTTACCAAATGAATACAGAAGATCCTTACTTTCTTTAACTTAATAAGTAAAATACATTTAATATCATTTAAATTCGTAGTGAGCATCTTTGATTTTATTCAGTGTGAAATGCTAAATATATGCCACTCAGATGCCCTTTTAAAAATGATGTCATTTGTCTTGGATAGTATAAAATTGACCATGAATTCAAATCAGAATTTTGTCATGCTATAGTAAAAGCACAGGGCACATGATATAGGAGAAAAATAATTTTGGCCAATTTTCAGTTTTAAGTTTCCATGGATTGCAAAAATTAGAATTTTTGCTGTTTGGGAGAGGGAAAAAGGCTTCAACAGTATTCCAATGGTATTACATTTTGAGATTATGACTGGAATCACTTTTTCCAGTGGAAAACAAGCTGAACTGTGCTGCAACTCAAGATTGCTCTAGAATTGAGACAACCTGCAGGAATATACAGAAGCTGTCATGGGTCAGTAAGCCTTTACCTGCTCAGAGTTAAGACTTGCAAAAGCTGGCACTCTTTACAGCAATATCCTAACAAAACCAAAAGGGCAAAAAGCAGAACAGCTTTTTCAGGTGGGTAGGTA
The DNA here is from genome assembly GCA_035590275.1 of Ibycter americanus. Lineage (NCBI taxonomy): Eukaryota > Metazoa > Chordata > Aves > Falconiformes > Falconidae > Ibycter > Ibycter americanus. The sequence continues at coordinate 59,087,996 of JAVJGI010000040.1, forward strand.
AGCAGAAGTCTCCTGTTGAGGAGGGAAGAGGGAAAGGAGTAAGGTCATTTCAAATAGAAGCTTTCTAGGTGAGGATCAAGATACTCTTGAGTCCTTTGCTTTGACAAAAGTTAAACTTTTGCTCTGGCTGAAGCTCATTAATTCAGTCCAACCTGGGCCTACATTTTTTGCTGATTTCCAGCATTTTCTTTTTGCTTATATCCATGGAGAAAACCTCTTTTCTCCTTCTCATTAATTCTCCCATTTTATTCATCCTGTTTGACACCAGTTTTGGATAGCCTTTGATGTATAAGCCATATTACAAAATAGGTTATGTAGGCATAATCCTAAAAAGCACAGTTGATAAAGCAATAATTCAAATAACATCAGAATGTTTTTTTAAACTAATAATGATCTATTACTGAAAAAGAAATTCTGAGGCAAATTTATTGTATTTATCAGGAGTAATCAGAGAAACAAAGAAATGTTTATTTTCAAGGTACTAATGAGTAATCTGATTATGTGTAATTGTATTGCCATCATGCTGTTATTTGAAGTCATTTTATTTTGAGGAAAGTAGATACGAGCCAGTAAGACTAGACTAATTTTGCCTTCTGTGATCAAACTGAAAGTTTTCGTCAATATTTTCATATTAAACTTTCTGCTTACTTTGCCCTAGAATTGCTATGAGGAATTTGAGGAAGTACTGTGGTTCCTTAGACAGCTTAGTGCCTATGGAAACAATAAATGTTACTCCCATAAACTTGTTTTCTAAGATTTGGCAGAAGTATGAGTTGTCAGTTGAGAATTACCTCCAGCTTTTACATATGCTATCAGGAACCATACTTATGCTGCTCAGTGTGTATCTTCAGTAACTTCTGTAGACAGATATTGCAAGAGGCTGATTCAGATGAGGATCCAAAGTGTTCTTACTCCTCTGTTAAATTAGTCTTTTTTAAATTCATATTTTAAATTCATCTTTTAAATTTTATCGTCTTTCCACTGATGAAAAAATGCTTCTAGGGTGACTAACCTCCTGCATCTCTATAAATACCCACAAGTCTCTTTGGGGATATAGATAAAACATTCTAGGATAAACGTAAGATTTGCTGCTCCTATAAAATATGTAAAGACCTGCCTGGGCTGTTGGCACAGTGACAGTGTCAGTCCTAATATCCATTGATGAATGACTAAACTCAGTTATTTTCCTAAAATAAGGTCAGGAACACCTTGTTTAAAGCCTTGCTTTCAGGCCATTGTTGATTAAGTCCCGTGTTATTACATGAGATGGTGCTTCGACTTTCTGAATCTGAGCAGAAGTCGTTCTTACTCTGAACAGAGAAGACAAATGTCTCCTTAATCTTCCAGACTGTGTCCATTCATTTGTAGATGGGCCGTCGCCAAGGTTAAAGTATAACACTTTGCTCTCTTTCAATGGCTGTTTCAAGGATGATAAAATTTATTATGTCAGTGGAGTTAAGTTACCCAAACATCTAATATAAACAAGGAAATTTCCATACAAGAAAAAAAAGACGAAATTCTGGTTAGTTGCTACGGATTTTATGCAACTGATTTGAAATACTGTGGGAGATGCCAAGGAATTGTGCTGCTTAAGAATAAGGTGACAGTGGTGTTACCAGCAGAGTTTCATGTTCTAGAAGAAAGGAAAACTTAATTCTATCATTTTGTCAGAAAGATTGGATATGTTTGCTTTATATTTTTAACAGTTATTAATGGAGAGGTTGTTTGGATGGTCTTCTTGATCAAATTTAGTGAAAAAGACTAAATTATATTCCTGAAAATATATGCAATATGTTGCTGTAGCTAAATCAGTTCCCAGATTACACTACGCTGATAGTTTACCTATATGTCCACATACATCTTTTCTTAAAAACACCAGCATATGTTTTGAATACAGAGTTTTTGTACACAGTACAGCTGAATGATGAAAACATGTTGCAGGTATATACCACTGCTAGCCAAAATAGACTAGAAATTATGGTACCTGTAATGAGATGATTTACCTTTTATGTTCTCACTCTGTTCCTGTAACTGCCTGTTTTGTCTGGGATCTTTACTTTTTTACTGTCTTTTCTCAGCTGCATGTTTCACTTCTGGTTTAGACAACCCCTCCCTCTATAGTGTGCCTTTTAGGATGGTGTTACGCTTAAGTCCCACTGAAGTAAATATGCACACCTGAAAGAACGTGGTAAATTTTAAACTACTCCATTTTACTCTGTTTGGTGTAGTAAGACTGAATGGAGTGAAAATATTAAAATATGTCTTGTTTTAAGACGTGGACTGTATGTTTGCTTTACTCTTAGTATCCTGTCCACCAGAAATGGAAATGCTAGAAATAAAGCAACTAAGGGATGATGATCTAAGGGACAGTATCTTTATTTCTTTTTTTCCCCAGCTCTGTATAGGTAATGGTTTAACAAAAAAATGTAGGCTAATACATATGGGATTGTCATGGTCCACTCAGTGGACTCGTGATGGTTCGTTTACTATGATCTCAAAGCGCAAAAAATCAAGGCGACCACACCAAGGGGTTATGCTTTGATCAAACAGCGCAACTTTATTGTTTGCCTATAAAGTGGCGTGTAATAGATAAAGTGACAGGAAGGGAAGAAAGGGTAAAGAAAAAAAGAAAAGAAAAGAGGATTATAGCTACTACTGCGGGTCCAAGGCGTCCCTATGGTCCCAGGTCCAGGCAGCGTCCCGCCGGTTTCCAGTCATCGTGATCCTTGGTGGGGAAGATCTTCAAAGTTCAGTTGCTAGGGAGCCATCTTTTATACCAAGCAACACACCTTGCTCCTCCTCTGGCCCATGGATTGTTGCCAGTCTCTGCCTTCTTGTACAAGGTTACCACACGTGTCCAAAGAGGAGTGCCTGAGGCGTGGTTTACCTTAGAGGCAGGTAGCTTCAGACCAGGAGATGTGTTTTTGTATTATAATGATATTATAATGAAGGAAGTTCACCTGAAGTTAAAGTTTTCTGGTTCGTTGCTATGACAATGGTTGTGATCCATCTTCTGGACAGTGGTTATGCAGTCTTGTCTTAGTTGTTCCTTTCAGTCCCAGGTAGCAGGGAGCGGCATAGTACTCCTCGTACCATGCAGTTCTCCTTCCCAGGGTGTTTGCGCCTTGGTGTCCATGAGGACCACATTCCGTCTCCAGGTCTCTGTTGGCAATGTTGAGACTATATCGTTCTCTTCGGACCAACTCTTACAGGTATTTAAAACATTTCAAAGTACTAGAAATGTTCAAAAGAATTCTTTAAAAATACAGGCTATCGAGGCGTTATTTAAAATAAGACATTTGTTTGTAAAATGATGAACATTTTTTTGTAATGTTTTCAGAAAGTGATGTGAATTGTCAAAGGATAGAAGAGGTTTGGCCATAGCAATGACCACAAAATGTTCCCAGTCTTAGACGCCTGACAGTTGAGCTGGAATTTTATGGATTGTGCTATGAGCACTTCCATTTCTCCTTAGTTTCACTTTTGGGGCTAGAAACTTCTCTGAAGCTTTGGCTAAGTGACTCTTTCAGTTGTGATGCATTATCCTTGGCCATCCAAGGTCTGCTGAAGTCTCCAAAGGGAATGCCAACAAATAAGGGAGAAGAAACTCTTTTCTGTCCTGTGGAGGAATTATATTTGGGATAGGCCCCCCTCAGGTGCTTCAAGCAGAATTGACCTGTGAAACAGATCAGAGGAACCCCAAAGGGAATACTGTCAAAGGAATCAAAGAAATACGAATGTCCTGCATCATCTGGTTAATCTTCCTTGTAAAATAAAGAGCTACTTCAGAGTTGAATTTGATCCAAGAAACTCTTGAGAGTTTCTTTGATGTTTTTTCAAACCAGGGAGAATTTTTTTTTAACCTATAGTTTCAGCATTGAAAGAACATTTATCATTGATACATGTGTGCCATTTGGCTTCTCTATGATCCCAGGAATTTGTAAAGCATTTTTGAAACTTGTGGTGGTGAACTTTTTTCTTTAGTTGGATGACACTTTCATCAAGCCATCATCCAAGAGCAAAGTCATTTAGAATATAACCAGGGTGAATTGTGATCTCAGCACACATTGATTTGCAATAAATCTAGACAAAAGCAATCTCATCTTCAGTAGGAGCACCGGCTCCTCCAGGGATTCAGATAAACACCAAAAGAGACAGAGCTGCTCTTTCAGAAATTAGATTTAGAAAAATGAAAGCTGTATTTCTGCACAGATTTCTGAAGATTTATCATGTTTTGGCTTATTCAGAGTTAACAATTGTTTTTCCCACAGAGATACTGCACCTGATCAAACAGTGCTAACTTCAGTATGGAACCATTCCTGGATGCAAAGGAGTAGCTGGGATCCAGTATCCAGTTAATAGTAATCCAGTTGACCATACAAGGAGGGTCCACTGGCAGAAAACATAATTCTGGAATTCAGAGCACATTCAGAAAAGGAGTAAGCTTAGGAATTTGGATGTTAGCCAGAAGAAGGCACAGCCTCAGCATCTTGGAATATGAGAGTGTTAAATCAGTGAGGAAAGTCCCTAGTAATGAGAATTCTTTTAGGAAATGGTTCCTGGACTAGTTTCAACTAGCAGTTTTGCAGAAAAACATAAGGAGGAGTATTGGCTTCCCAAAGGGTTGGATTCCAGCCCCAGCACATATGCTTTCCTATAATTTTTTCACCAGTTCCATGGTTTCTTTAGAAATGTAGAGCTGAAAACTGTCATGCGGATAACCGAATATCCAAGTAGATTTAGCCATAGATTTTTTTATTAGATAGACACAAGCCAAGATATTTGCTTGGAGGCCTTTCCCTTTTTCACAGACCAGTTTCATTCAGTTTTACTGCTTCACTTTTGAAAGTCAAATTTTGAGAGAACTCATATATTCAAAGAAAGCTATTTTTGGTGCCTAGTCTTCTAAGAAAGAGTCATGAAATCAGTATTTTAAAAGGGGATGAAAAGAGATTTAGAGCCTATATAAATCCTATTACCATGCAGATATATAGTGAAATTTCTCTTACATCGTGGACTGAAAGATCTTTTGAAAATACAGAAGTGATACTTTATCCTTTCTTGGAAAAATTTAACAAATTTATTCAGCCACTTTTTATTGAACCAGGTTGTGCTATAATAAGTAACAGGATCACCATCAGGTAGCAACAGCACTTGCAAATCTTAAATGTCATGGATTATATCATAAATGGTGACTTGTGTAGAGATCAGCTGTCAAAATCAGTTATACAGAATATAAGTATTACCTGGGAAAGTGTTAATAGCAAAAGGAAAGAAATAAGAGGAAATATGTAATGATCCTTTTAACAATCTGCAAGTCATAATATTTCATGGTGCAAAATCAACTTTCTTTTACATGCATAGAAGCAGCAAATAAAAAAAATGGGCAGAGAAAAGTAGATGGAAAAAGTGGTTTCGTTTTCTTTATGAATTTACTTTAATCTGGGGGAAGCTTGGCAATTCCAACTACAAAAACATCTGAAATATTTCATCCAAGTATATTTTAACCAGAAGAATATTTTCCCTATCATGGACTGATACTACTGTATTGGTACTAAATTGTTCTGAAGTCCATCCATTGAGACGAAAGGAGCATATGATTAAATTCAGATGTTAGTACGTTTTCCCTGATGGCTAGTCTGTGGTTTGTAGAGCTGCAAATGTTTCTCTCCTCATAAAAGAAGCAATTCCTTCACTTTAATGATACCTGTAGTTAAGTGTGGTTCCAAAACACATAGTGCGAATGATGTAGAAACTAATTACACCACGTGACTGTCACTGTAATAACTCGTGTAAAATCAATCTGTGACATGGATGTGGATCTTATTCTTCATGTATTTTTCATGCTTTTATTTCTATTTTTCTTGATTCTGTTACCAGTTAGTGATTTCCTTTAACCATTAGGTATCTGAAAAACGCGTATTGTGTGGTCCTTTCTTGGCTTTTTCATGACTGTACTGGGGTAGTGCTGACAAAAAATCCAGATCCTGGGGCCTTGCCTTCTCTGCAGGAGCTTTGCTGTTACCAGGGTAATTAGCATCACTGTGAATGTGAGAAAACTCTGGCCCTGATCTTCAGTGTGTGTCAAAAGTGCCTGGTCTTGGGTGAAGATAGTGGTAACAGCCATCTCTTGTGTAAAGTTGCTGGTGGGGAGGTAATTTCACTAGTGCTTTGTTTTTAATTGATATTTCCCCCAGCAATGGCTAGTAACCTCATACAGTCTTTAATTTCAAAATTAGTCTTGGAGATATGGTAGATTTTAGAGCTTTTAATTTGTACTTTCATTGTGTTGGTAAATCAGATAGCTTTAGAATGATTAAATAACATGAAAAATGTGAAAAGTTTAATGATTCACTCATCTGTTTGGGTAAAGCAGTTAAGGGGCTTTTTTTGATTTCTTTTTCCCTTCAATGTCTTTGATTTGCAGACCTCCATAAAAATTTTAACAGCCATGCAGCTGTGCCATTACTGCATACAGCATTCTGTATGCATGTAAGCCTGTTGACTAGAGGTCTGCTCAGTTACCTATTGAGGGTCACATAGAAGTAATTGATGGAGCCCCAGAAATCTCAGCTGAGAAACACCAATCCTGGTGATTTATAGAAGGGTTTATGGTAAACTGTGCCATCTAGACTAAACTGGATAGTGACACTTTGGGAATTACAAATTTTGTAAATCCATGTGATTGTTACTCAGTTGCTTAGAGTGCGTTTTCTAACAGATGGTTCAGACCTGGGCTAAATACTGCACCAAAAGGAAGCAATACTGATACATCTCCACACTTGTAGCTTTTTAGTACAACACAAGACTCCTTAGACTTTTTCATTTGACCATCTCTGAATGCTTGGCTCAAGACAGTGTGAGTTAAAAGCATGTGCTGACTAAAGAATAATGGGAGACAGAGAAAATGCAATTATGTTGTTCTGGGAGTGGAGGGGATAAATAAGATTTCTGTTAACTAAATTAGGTCTGCATAAGTGTTCCTAAGAGAGGAATGCCTGTAGGCTGTGAGCTGAGCTAAACCTCCTCTTTGCCTTGTTTCTGTTACTGAGGTTAGAAAACACAGTGTGTTTTTTGGAAAAGCTACATTGCTGTGCTGTACGGCACTCTTCATTTTAGCACCTCAGGTGAAGCGCAGGAGGTCTCAAAGCTTGGATGGATCTGCTGATGCCTCCTACCCAGTAATGTGAAACCCAGCAGTGCCCGCAGAAGCACAAAACTAGAGACCAGGGCTTTTCATCTGAGGGCCTCAGTTTCAAGCCACTGTGATAAGTAACAGTGATACAAAAGTTAGACCATATTTACTCTATTTACTGTAAAGCATTATAAAAGTAAATGTACCTAAAATAGCTCAACATAAAAAGTTTCCTCATCTGAAAATTGTAAGGATTTTGTAAACTTCAGATAAATAGTTTATGCCATAATTGCTGGTCATAATTGGTCTTTATTGTTCGGCACACAGAAAATATGTTCCATATGGTAAAGCTTGATTAGCAAGATGCATCCAGATACGCTCGCATTGTGAAGTTTTTCAGTTGTTCTTCATGCAGTTTGGTATGTACCAAGACAGGTTACATTGGGCATAGAATAAGGAAATGTCATTATTATTGGTGTGCTTTATTTATTTACAGTTTTAAATCAGTTTTATTTCAGTGCCAGTAGAAAGAGGTGTTTTCAAAGATGAAATGTAATGTGAATCTTGTTTCTAGGTATCAGTAAGGAATATCAGATAACTGTGAATGATTTTAAGGCAGGAAAAATTAAACTGTAAAAAATTTATTGAAGGAAAAAGAGAAACTACCTGTGAAAAACAGGTGGGAATTTGGAAAATGCACTTTTACTGTGTTTGTGCTTTGTAAAGTTCACCAGTTGAGTTATGTTTCTGTGGTAGAAAGAATAGGTCCTAAAAATGCTCAGTGCTTGCACAATACCCTTAGACATGAGACAGTAACTCTTACTAACATGCGTGTGCCCCTGAATAATGAACCTAGGTAAAGCTTTGTTTATGCTTGTGTGCATCAGTGTCTTACCATGTTAATTTATTCTTTCTAGACAAATTGTCTGTGGTTTAAAAGAACTTTTCTAATGAGGGATGAAGTATTCTATTCCATTCTAGTTCTTTAATAAATATCAAGCCTAAGCTAGAAGTATTCAGATCCCTTTATGTAAGCAGAACCGTCTTGAGTTCCTACACCTTTTACCGATACAGTACAACTTCAGAAATTCAGGTAGAGAAAATGATACATGATGATTTCCTTATCTTTCTCTTTTTGTTTGGCTTTTTTCCTCCCTACCCTTCAAAACCAAATCCCGTCTATATCCCATTAACCAATAACTTGCTGCAAAGACTAAGGAAGGAAACAAGTTTCTAAAGGTAGTGTTCTTCCTAAGCAGTAATTATATGGGTTGTAAAAGTATATTTGCTATAATGTTATAGTTTGCTATATTATTACCTAATAATATACTTTTAGCTATATATTATAGCTATATCACAAAATTAGTAGCTATATTATATATTGAAGGAAATGTATGAGTCTATGTGACATGTAGACTAGGAAGAAGTTTCAAGTGAAGCCCACAGTCTAAATATTTATTTTGCATTCACTGGCTTGGGTTGCTTATTTCTCAGCAAGTATGTTTCTAGCAATTTGAGCTATAATGATCTGCCATCACATTGAGTCACACTGAGCCACACTCAGGCCGTGGCTATCTGTTGGTAGATGATCCAACTTCACAGTAGGTTGTGCCACCAATATAGAGACCTGAGCTGGCTGCCAGTGAGCTAGCTGGTGTCTGGAAGCCACGTGGCTATGTTTGCTTGAGGTTGTGCATTGGAGCCCTCAGGCTGAATTGGCATTGCCTACTGAGCCTTGTCCACAGTCTGTCTTTTCTCCATTACACCCGTATTGCACATTCCCATTGCAGCTTTGCAGTGGCCTAATTTAAACAAATGTTTTGTATCACCTAGAGAGTTTTTGTTCTCTCTCCATTATCTCATCTCGCCACTGCTCCGAACAATAGATAATTGATTACATCTTCATTTTAGTTGCTCACAGCCGTGCAAACTTGACTGGCATTATGGCTTATGATATGCCTGTAAGGCCATACTGGTTTAATTGGAGTTCTGGCCTTAGGCTGGTTTTTGAGGCAAGAGCTACAAGTTGGCCAATGCTCATCAATGTCTAGATACTGCGCAGCTTTGTTGACCTGGCATAACATTTAACATAAGTGTCTTAGAAGGTGCTCTTGGTCCAGTTTTGTATATGACCCTGATGCAGCCTGAGTAAAATCTGTGTGCATGCTTTTCATTTTCAGATAATGTTAAGGTAACTAGGAACTGGTTTAGGCTAAACAAGCCATTCTCATGCAAATTTGAACAAAGGGCTAGAGTGTTTTATCTGAACTGGTTAAGATTTGTGTCTTGCCTGTCCTCTATTTCTTGTGAGGGTTTTTTTGTTGTCAGTAGTCACAAGTATTAACTGCTCTGGTCTTTTTCAGTTGTTGGTGGGCATGCTTCTTGCCTTCTCAGCCAGCCTTGCTGAGAAGAAAATCTTAACATGGGGTAGTTTCCACAGCCTTAGTCTGAGGTTTTGGTGGAACGTCATATCTGTGGATTCTTGAATATGGTCCATCTAACCTGAATTATATTTTCTTTTAAACCTGTTACAAAGTACTGAAACAGAATCTAGGGTTTTACATGGTTTCCTGTGAGCTGTGAAATCCTACTCATCAGTTTAAATTTAGTTCTGCAAAGAAGAAACAAATCTCTAGGGATGTTTAAAGCTTTAAAAGCTTGTCCTGAGGAAGAGCCATACTCACACATTTTCCATTCCCCAAAATGTCTTCTTGGGTTAAGAAAGAGCTTTGGCAAATCTCTTTCCTCCTGAGCCATAGGCTCTAAATGGTGGCAGGAAGTATGATGTATCGGGATTGTAGCTTCTGCTCTAGAGGTCTGAGCAGAAACTTTTGGATTGCCAGACTTGGTGATGTACCATAGAACCAAATGTACTATTTGGTTACTACACTAATTTGGTTATTAACTGTGTGTCTGTTTAGTACCACTTCCGTCATGTTGTCAGATTACCTCCAGTCTGGATGTACTTGGTTAAGAAATCGAGAAAGGTACAAAATGAAACTGATTTCTGTAATCATTATGCCCTGCATACACAAACTACAGTAGTTATGTTGAAGGGCAAAGTCAGATAATGACTAAAAGCATTTTAATTTTTATAGCTTCTGAACTAATAGGGGCATGCTGTGACTCTGGGGCATATTAACAAACTAAAATCTTTACTTGGATGAACGTCTATAATACTAACTCAAGTATGATGCAAATTTTGTAAGAAAATAAATCATTTTAATTTTTAATGCTGTCAAGCATCTTTGTAATGTTCAGAAAAGAGACAGAATTTCAGTACTGTTCTGGAATATTTTTGCAACATTATCTACCATCCATGTCTGGTTATGCAGATTGCAAAATTTTTAGATGGCATTTGCCCTGACAGGCCCCCTCAGAGGATCAGCAAGTATTTTGATATGGAGATGAAACGTAAAATGTAGGTGAATAGTTTTCAACCTGTTATGATTTGAATGCGTGGTAAATTAGCAGAAAAACATTACATAAGAAGGCTTCGCCAGCTTAGTGAGGTTCTAATATTGCTGCCATGTTAACTACCAATATCAGATTGTCCTCCTACATATCATGGGAATTGCAGAATATCAGGTGTGTACAGTAGGAGGTTGACAGTGAAGTTCTGTACAATGCAAAATAGATGTCAAAAAAATCAATAAACAGCTGCTGATACCCTATGAAAAAATTAATGGGTGAGGAATAAAGGTGTTAAAATGTTTCATTGTTAAGCTTAAAATTTTTGAGGACCACACACACACACACATTCTTTTTGGCAGTAGATATTGTTTTTAGAACAGATCTGTAAATAAAAAGATCTTCATGTGGCACTGTGAATGTGTTAAGAAACAATATTTTAACCATCCTTTTATGAAGGATTTAAGAAAGGACATGATTTTCTTTTCCAAAGTGGATGGGTGTCTTGTCCATGGAGTAATCGTAACAGAAATAGCTTCTGGTTCTTTCCATAGCTTCACTCCTTTCTTTGGAAATTGGTGTTACCCGTAAGGCAAGCAAGGAAAACCTTCTCTGCTTGTTCCACTGTACAAAACAACTAAAGCACCTATCCAGGGCTTTATGTTGCACAAAAGCTTGAAAAATTTGAATGTAGACATTAGTTTTACCTGCATGAAGGTATATGGCTCTGAAAGCAGATGGTGCTCTCAGATTCAGTTTCTGGCGCCTGACTCTCAGCTCGTGTAACCCAGATGCATGGGGACAAAGGGGGAATATCTCCAAGTCCTCCACGTTCAACTACAGCACCATTGCTAAGCTCCACCGTGGAAAGTTGAGAGCAGACTTTTGTCCTGTGGCCTCATATCATATCAACATCAGCATCCAAAAAGCAAAATTAAGAGGTGATTGGTTCTTTTTAAATGCTGTTGGAAATGAGTAAAGGGATGGTGATTAAAAGAGACAGCTAGAACAGTAAAGCATGTTTTGATAATTCATTCTAGCACTACTTTTCAAGCAGGCAAGCACATTAATAACCTTCAAAGGGCAATATGTATGTTCCCTGATGCATTTCCTCCAGCAGCGTGGAATTGCATATTGTGATTGGAATCAAAATCCTTCTTTGCTTACAAAGCTTAATATCGATGATATCAGTGTTAAATTGCACAAAACACTGAGAAAGAGCTGCATAATTTGTTTACTTCTAAGTCTTTCACTTGTCTTAATTCACTGCCACTTTCGAAATATAAAGCTAACTTTCGTTAGTGTGTGCGTCCATTCATGCACATTGATTTCACACCTCGAATTTCTTTCTAGCCACAGACATATAACATTGTACTTTGCTGAAACAAACCTAGCACTGAAAGGAATTCATTTTTATCATTTTGTAGTTAGTTTTGTTAGTTTACCTTTATGACTTCATGAAGAATGGAAGAAAGAAAGAAAGTAGTAGTGGATACAGAATCAAGGAGCAAACCTGGATTCTCTTACTGCTTTGTCTGACTGGCTTCCCTGATGTTGCTTCATTTTTGCTACTCCTTTCAGTCCACCTAGTCAAGATAGACCAGACATATATTTGGTTGAGTAAAACTCATGTTATTCAAATGACAGTGTGTTGGATTGGTGTGTGCAGTTGGTATACTAATTTCCTATTTTATTTTTTATTGCCATTATACATGTAATAGTAGAGAACAAAATATAATATATTGGTTTGTAATAGAAATCGCAGTCTGTGGCAGTCAAACATATAGTTAATCTAATATTTTTCTTGTTGCTTTTACTTTCCATGCATGATTCTGATAGTCTTGGCTCTATGTATGATAAAACTTTATTTTGAAAGTACTAATTGTGTTTGCTTTGCTTTACCTTAAGTTGTAAGGCTCATTTCAGGTCCCTGAACACAAGCAACTAGTGAGTATCTTTGGAGATTCCTTGTAGTGTCCCTCCTTGTCTCTCCGCTAGTCCAGAAGGGCAGAGGGTCTCTCACAGAGTCTGTCTTATTTGAAAACCTTGTACATATCAGTCAGGTATACTGAAACATTTCAGGTAACAGTAGGCACCTATGTTTAGGCAACTAAACTGTGCCCAAAAGCACTTTATTGACTCATGCTCAAATAAATTGTGTGGATGAACTTGTTCATGCGTTTGTATTTTCAGTTTTTGGTATTTACTTCTGTGGGTGAAATCTTGATAGGTTAGCGCAGTAGCATCTTCATCTTCATATTGCTTCTGCAGAAGGCAAACATTTGTATTCTATTATTCTAAAGTGCAGAAGTATTACATAGCAATTAGATCTGTGAGGATAATTGCCTCTTACGGATACATTATTCCAGTTGTTTACTGCTAAGTGAAATGTGAAAAGTTGATATCAAAGTAGGCAATAATAAAGGCAGGAGCTTGACAGAAAGGAACCCATTCCTTGCTTGTAGGTTCTGAGTGAGGAACTCTTTATGTATGAGGAGTGTGAGTCTACCGCCAGGCAAGTCTGTAGATCTTGTCAAAAAAAACCTCCTCCTGTGGGAAATATGCACCATTCCCTGTGACTGTTCAGCATTTATGTTGCACCCCAGTAATGTATTGCTATGAATCCAGAGAAAAATTGTCAAATTACAAATATCCACTTGCATGCTCTGGTAGCCAGCCAGAGCCTTGAAGAAAAGAGCTTTGCTCATCTCTGTCCTTCACGTTTCATTTCTAAGTGTTGTGCAGTTTCTTCTACAAAACTCATTCTGATAAGCTCACTGAACTGCTGAAATTGTCTCCTTTCAATAAATCTACAATTACACATGTTATTTAGAGCATCCACTGCAGACTAAATCACAGTATGAAAGGGCATAAAATGTGTATGTAATAACAAGTGCAATGTGTACAGTTCTTTCCACACTGACCCCAATCACTGCTTTGAAAAAATGCCTTACACAGCATTCACAACACATACTAGACAACATAACGTAGGGTTGTTCACAGATCCTGCTACTATTTGCCTTATTTCATTCTTAGCAGAAAAAGAGGGTAAACTTTTTTTAAAGCTTCTTCTGGAGCATCCTAAATTAAGATCTCACCTTTTCCACCTTGCTCTCCAAAGGGACTTTTGGGGTTTAGAGTATGAATTTTGGTGAAATGTAAAAATATGCAGTTGAGCAGTGAAAAAAAAAGAAAATTTGTTTCTGTGACTCCTGGAGAAAATTAGGAGAAACACATTTAGGTTTGTAATATCCCATGAAAAGGGAAAAGTAGGAATGTAGCCTACACACAGACTGTGGACGACAGGATTTTGTGCTGAGTGTTGTCCCTTCCAGGCCTGTGCTATTGTCCCATTACCTTGTGTTGTTCTGAGACCACAGCGTATGCAAGAGCTCTGCATAAGTACTGTGGAGAATTTTTTGGATCAAAGTGAATTAAAGAATCTAGTCTGCCACACTAGGGACTTTTTATTCCAAAAACAATAATATGTGAGAAATAATTTTTTAAACTGTGTTCTGTACAATGCTAAGTATTTTTAATGGACAATCCAGAATGAAAACCAAGATGATCAGAATCTCTCCATATCTAAATCCATAATATTCTTTATCCACTATGTGAAATGAGTTCCAGATAAGGTACAGTTATCCAAGAGATTTGTCAGAGATATGTAGACATATATTTCTTCAGTTTTAAAATACATAGTGTAGGATTTTTTTCCTTCCTGGCATAGAGCACATGTTGTATATGTTACTAATATTACCTGATTTTTCACTTGTTCCCGGCTCTCCCTGTATCTGAATCTGTTCTGCAGTCTCTGCTTTTATCATCCATTTTACTGAGATTGTAAACAGGGGACAGGTGCTGTCATTTAATTTTGTATGTATTTAGCTCCTAGGTCAGTGGAATATTGAATAATTACATCATCTAGGCCCACTGGTAATATAAGTGATTATTATTATTGGTGTTAGATTAGGCACTTCTGGGAGAGTACTGTCTGCTTTGTTGATCATTTAATGATATAACATGTTATTATTTTTAATATATTTAAAGTGTCATGTTTTTATTAGTAGGCTGCTGTTGAAAACTACATTCATATAGTATCTAAAACATCTGTTCCCTTTCAAAAGTTTTTTTTCCCCCAGTAGGTTTCTATCACTTGGGTTGCCTTGTTGCCTTTTTTTTTTTGTATAAATCTCTGTTTATACAGTAATCTATTATCCTCTCTGGGAAACAAATGTTGCATTTAAAATCAGTCAAGTGAGTCGACAGGATATGGCAGTGTACCTGTGTGGAGGGCTTGAAAGGAATGATACAATTGATTCCTTGTGTTTATCTCCATTATCTTCCTTCAGTTTGGTAGATGGCCATTCAAGAGATAAGTAGTGGGTCAAGACTTTAATAAAATCAAGAGCTAACTGTTAAGTATATTAGAGGTTGCTGTGGTGATTTTTAATACCCAGTCTTGAATGAGAAGTTATTACTGTCATTCTAATGCAATATAAGCAGGGGTATACAACTTAAATAATAAAGCACCATTTTTAAAGGAAGTAATATTGAAAAAATGTTGCTTGGTTTTGTATTTCTTCTTATTTGTCACACACCATTAAATGTCTTTTCCTTTAGGCTAAACTAGACATCTGCTACTTTGGCCTACTTATCGAAAGAAATGAAACTTCTGTTGGCATGAGATCATTACATTTAAGCTTCTTTAGAAGATGAAGAAAATACCAACTTGAGGAATCTAGTATGACATTTAATATCTAGGTGAACTACCTCCTTCAAGCAGAGAGAAGTTCTAATTTGAAAATGATCACTCAAGTTCGTGCACCTCTGTATGCATTCTCCTGCACAAACACACGTGCCCCCAGAAAGATTATATCCCAGATTTTGACATGAGAGTGACCACCAACCTCACCTGGGGAAGAAGAGAGAATAACCAGTCAGCAAGAGCAGGGAGTTCATTATTCTGATGTGTAGACAGGTTTTAGAATTAAGGATTTGTTGACATCAGAGTTGGATTTTAGGTCTCCTGAAGTTACTGTTTTAAAAAGAACGTGCAGTATACAGGCTATTGTCATAATTGTGACTGTTTTAAAAACTTCAAATGCAAGGTGGTTTGGGGTTTGTTTTTTTAAAGCTAAAATTAAAACTTGATTTCTGGAGCACAGTATTACAGGTAGA
The DNA here is from genome assembly GCA_035590275.1 of Ibycter americanus. Taxonomy (NCBI): domain Eukaryota; kingdom Metazoa; phylum Chordata; class Aves; order Falconiformes; family Falconidae; genus Ibycter; species Ibycter americanus. The sequence continues at coordinate 59,103,723 of JAVJGI010000040.1, forward strand.
ATTCTGAAGTATGATCACAAAAAGTACAAGAGGCTGCTGCATTCTACCTGTCAGCTTCGAGCTCTCTTTCTTCTCTGTTCATCGCATACCGCAGTCTCAAAGGAGTCCATAACATTTTCTTTCTAATGCTGATGTCAAGTATTGCCAATAGGCAAGCTACATTTTCCTTTGTCTAGATTTTTAGAAGCTCTAGATACTTAGTCCATACATAGCACTGCATTTCAAAAGGTAAGCATGGGAGGGAACAATTAATGGCCAACTTATGCTTAGAAATAAAGCACTTATCTCTGTTTTCTTTTTTGAATTCCTCATGTTTTTTACTAAGAAACTTTCTTGGAGGAAACAATGTCAAATTGGGTTTCCTGGGAGCTCTCACAAAGCAAACCACTGATATAGCGAGTAGTAACTGAGAGCTGTTTCAAACTAATGGTGCTATATTAATATTTGAATATTTCTTAGTAAAAGCTATAACCACGAAGAAAACCCGAACCACTAAATAAATTGTTTAGTATTTTTTTCCACTTGTGTGTGTCACCATGGTTTGCTTTTCATAGGGTCCTCGAATGGAAAGACTCTCTAGAGGCCTTCTGTTCTTTCCCTGTCCCAAAATACGCTAAACAGCATGTCGGCTATATTTCTGTTGTTTGTGACATCTTTTTGTCTAGGTTTCTGAAAGATCTCAAAGGAATTAAGTTTTGTAATTTCTTCATCCCACCTGTTCCAGCTGTTCATGCTGCTAGAAGTTTTCCTAATATCTAAGCTCAGTCGTCTTTACTGCAGTATAAACCTGTTATTTTTCAGCTGTAGACACAGAGAAAAAGTTATTACCTTCCTGAACATGACATTCTGGTTGAGTCCTAAGCAGTCCCAGCAGTGTTGCTTTTTTTCGCATGTCACATGGCTAAATCATAAAATCAAAGAATCATCGCAGGGTTTTGTCTGGAGAGGTCATCCAGTCCAATCTTAATCTGCAAGCTGTCCTTAAAAGGCTGTGTCAGCTTGCTCAGAGCTTTTTCAGTCATGTTTTGAATATTTCCAAAGATGGAGATTCCACAGCCTCTCTGGTCTGCCTGTTACAATGCTTGTACACTGTAAAGGATTTTTTTCTTTGTAATGAGTTGGAGTTCCTGAGATGCAAGCGGTCTCTCATCCTTTTGTTTTTTACATCCAAGATTCTGATGCTATTTTATCTGCAATTCTCATTCATGTACTGGAATACAGCAATTAGAAATGTCTCTTTGACTGAGCATGTCCAGTTCCCTCAGCTTCTCTTCATTAATGAAGGCACTCAAGCCACTTTATTCAGCCTCTCAGCCACTGCAGTTTGCTGTCAAATCTCATGTACTGAGGAACCAAAACGTGCACATGCATACCGCCTCACCAGTGCCCAGATATATACAGAGGAATAATCACTTTCCTTCAAAAAAATTCCATCAATTTTTCATACTTGGTGGCCAAGATCTTCTCAACTTTGCTGTTGCACATACTGTAAGTGAAAACTTTGAATAGCATCAGATCTTAGACACATCCCCCTTAGCTACATTTCATTTTGGCAGGGTACCAGATTGTTAGATTTTCAGTGTAGTTTTCCAATGGGTTCTTTCTTTGGGTCAACAATGTAGTATCTTCATGTAGGTTAGTCCTCCTTAGCTTCTTTGGGTTATGGAAAAGTTATCTAAAAGAGTGTCAAAAGACTTAGTAAAGTCAAAACATAAGTATCTACTAGTTTTGTTTCCAAACTCAGGGCCTGTTGCCTTATCATAGAAATAAAACATTTGTAATTTTCTATGGGATGTGTTCTTAGCAAGTCTGTTGTCTTCTGCTAATTTGGCAAGGGTGAGGAGCAGTTCTGTGTCTTGCATGTAGTCTGATTAGTTGTTTTTCAGGCCTGTAATTCTTCATGTATCTTCCTTTAGGGTTTTAGAAATAACCTTTTAAAAAAACAAACAGCATTATTTTTGCCTTTTTGCGATCTTACACACAGGTTTCCAAGAGTAAATGCTAATGTATCGAAAGTATCAGCAGTCAATTTTCAAGTAAACGGGATGAGCAACAGGCCTAGAGGTTTAAAAATACTTACCTGAGTACCCTTCAGCATACCTGTTCCTTCCCTGCTGTAGGCTAAGATTTACCCTTTGAGTTTACATTTTTGATAACCAGTATGTCATAGTTCATTTTTCTGATGGAGACTAATGCAAAAAGGACATTACATACTTAGGTGCCTTCAAGTCCATACAAAATACTTTTCCTTTTTGTTCAATAGCAAACCAGTTTCCTCTTTGGTATTCTTTTTGCCGTGTTTTCTGTGTCAGTTACACAGTTCTGCTGCACCCTGCTGATTCTGTCTTTGTGGCCAGGCATTTCTACTTAGTGATTTGTCCAACTTTTTCATATGCTTCCTTCTTGTATGTAAGGTTTGAAAGTACAGAGAATTTCCCAGTTTAGTGTCTCACATTTTCTGATGTACAAAACTAAGGTTCAGGCAACAACTTGAATAACTCCTTAACCATCAACATCTTTACTCCAAAGAAGATGAAATCTCCTTTTCAAGACTTAGAGGCGTGTGAGAATTTCATAGGTTATAAAAGAAAGACATGCAAAAGGCCCTCCAGTCTCTATAAAAAAGTTAATAGCAGATTTGGACCTTGTTGCTTAGGCATCTGTATTTCTCTGTGGACTCTTGGGACATTTTTAATACGCACAGTCCAAGAACAGTTTTTCTGCAAGGCCCCCACTACGTCCTTTCCCCCCCTTCCTTCTGTGTTAGCAAATTGATTCCCTGCATTATTCAAAAGAAAAATGTCAGTCTGACCAACCATAAGCTACCTTACCAACACAGCAGAATAGAACAGAGCGTAATGTTTTTACAGGTTGCAAAATTTGTGTTATGCACTGTAAATTGAAGGAGTAATGACCTGCCTCTCTGGTTTTAGGCACAACTCTGTCAGTTGCAACAAACACTGTGCATCTTTATCTCACTGAAATGTGTATCAGCATTAGCAGTGTAAATGACTTGCATATAATTTGAAAAATATATATATTTGTTTCCTTAGGAACCTGTAAAGTTCCTGAATTTTATGCGGTTTGCTGTTTCAGCACGTAAATCTCAACTATTATCTGTTGATTTCCAGAGGATTTTCGGTCTGTACATATAAAAGAGCTTCAGGATATTGTAGAGCTAGACAAAAATGAATAGCCAAGATATAGCATTTTTTTCTTATAGTTATTTTGTGTCTTTCACGTTTGTGCATCATGCTATATGGTTAATGAATGAAAGGTAGGTTATTCTATTTACAATATAAAAAGTGCAGTGTGAATATATAGGATTTTCATTCCTAGCTGTAGCATTATTAGTGCAGCTGAAAACAACACAAATTTGTTAAAGCTAAAAAAATTGCATAGATTTATTTTAGATTGATATTTTCAATATAAAAATGATAAGGTTTTCTTTTGAGTAAGTAAAATAACTTCTTTACTTAAGGAATGATCAAGAAGTAGAGGAATTACATGATATAGGGAGGAGACAGAAAGAAGGTTCTGGGATTGCATAGATTCATAGAATTCTTTAGGTTGGAAAAGACCTTTAAGATCCTCAAGTCCAACCATTAACCTAGCACTGCCAAGTCTACCACTAAACCATGTCCCTCAGCACCACATCTATATGTCTTATGAATAACTTCAGGGATGGTGACACCACCACTTCCCTGGGCAGCCTGTTCCAATACTTGACAACCCTTTCAGTGAAGAAATTTTTCCTAATATCCAATCTAAACCTCCCCTGGTGCTACTTGAGGCCATTTCCTCATGTCCTATTGCTTGTTACTTGGGAGATGAGATTGACACCCACCCTAAGCCTCCTTTTCTCCAGGCTAAACAACCCCAGTTCTCTCAGCGACTCCTCATAAGACATTCTCTAGACCCTTCACCATCTTCATTGCCCTTCTCTGGACACAGTCCAGCACCTCAATGTCTTTCTTGTAGTGAGGGGCCCAAATTGAACACAGTATTCAAGATGCGGCCTCACCAGTGCCGAGTACAGGATGACAAGCACTTCCCTTGTCCTGCTGGCCACACTGTTTCAGATACAAGCCAAGATGCTATTGGCCTTCTTGGCCACCTGGGCACACTGCTGGCTCATGTCCAGCCGGCTGTCGACCAGCACCCCCAGGTCCTTTCCCACCAGGCAGCTTTCCAGTCACTCTCCCCCAAGCCTGTAGTGTTGCGTGGGGTTGTTGTGACCCAGGTGCAGGACCTGGCACTGAGCCTTGTTGAACCTCACACAGTTGGCGTCGGCCCATCAGTCCAGCCTGTCCAGATCCCTCTGCAGAGCCTTCCTGGCCTCCAGCAGATCAACACTGCCCCCAGCTTGGTGTCATCTGCAGACTTACTGAGGGTGCACTCAATCCCCTCATCTAGATCATTAATAAAGATACCAAGAACTGGCCCCAATACTGAGCCCTGGGGAACACCACTTGTGACTGGCCACCAGCTGGATGTAACTCAATTCACCACCACTCTTTGGGCCTGGCCATCCAGCCAGTATTTTACCCAGCATAGAGTACACCTGTCCAAGCCATGAGCAGCCAGTTTCTTCAGGAGAATGCTGCGGGAAACAGTGTCGAAGGATTTCTATAGTTTAGGTAGACAACATCCACAGCCTTTCCCTCATCCAGTAAGCAGGTCACACATCATACATTATCAGCAATGTATTCCTGTAGGTAAATGAAGCCCTTGTAATGTTGACGTTGAGGTACTGAGACTTCAGATTCTTCTGGAATATATGTTTCTCAAAAATAACCTCACAAGTCATTATAAATTTCCACCTATAAGTCTACTGGTCCATATTTACAACTGAAAGCATTCACACAACTAATAGGTACATTCACATGCCTTTCTTTGTTCAGCTGCAATTAGCAAAAACAGGTTTGTGTGAAAAACAAGTCAAACTTCTGATCCTTAGTTTAGTCACTTAAATGCATTTTGAGTCAATTAAATCAGAACAGTGTAATTTCTAGAAATACAGTTTACTTTTTCCTCCCTCTGAAAATGCCCCACTTTCAGAGGTATACAATAGACTGATGGTGATGATCGGTGACTGAAGAAGCAAAAAAAATTTTTTTTTAATGGTGGTGAGAAAACAAGGATGCCCTTGATCTCCCAGAGGTCTTGTTCATCTCAGAGGTGCACTGTATGGTGGAAAGTGTCCTCATGTGTGTCTTAAGACTCAGAAGAGCTTTTATTCATAGGCTGCTTTGGTGAATTGCTCTGCATTTTAAGAAGCCTAATCTGACCCTGCTCTTCAATGATCATAAGGTGACAGGTCCAAGTTTTCAACTTGCACATATAAAATAAGGCACCCGGTGAAATGATAAAGCACAGTGATTGTTGAAATACCTTTGTCAAGAGAGTGTTGTGAAGTGTTTCTGCAGTAGCTAACTAGCATCATGGCCTTGAAGAATAGCAGGAAGAAGAGCTGGGGACAGAACATGAAAACAATGGCAGAAAAGACTCAAGAGGAGAGAGAACAGTGATTCACACAAAGAAGAGTCAAGGGCCAAGCGTGACGAATCGAGACGAATAAAATAAAGGGTACAAACTTAGTGAATGAGGAGGCAATTAGGAGGATCTTGACTCTGGAAGTATGTAGGGAAAATTAATATCTCCCTACGATGAGGAGGTTAAATATAAGAAAACACTGTATGACAAACTGAAAACAGCATATACCAAGGTAAAGTGACAAATGGCAGAAGGTGGTTCTGCTACTTCAGGTGGAATACGAGAAATGTGGAGGCCAGAGGGGACATCATTTATCCAAGATAAGTCGGGCATGGAGGCTTCCACAAACCCAGGGACTGAAGTCAAGCTAGGTTTTGATAATACCACAGGCACAGAAAGAACTGGCCTGGTAATAGGCTGAAAGTACAGGGACTTAGAGGGGGTTGATGTGGTGAAGCTTTGATTTCTTTCTTGCTCTGCAACTAGAAGAGTTATGCTCTTTCCTTGTAGACTTCTGCCCATGTTGTTACTTAGCTGTCTATAAGGTCTGTGGCTTATAATTCTGAGTTTCTGTAGTCTGACCCTAAACAGGAGCTTGCGCTTTTTTTTCTCCCCAGTTATATAGAAGTAATTATTTATTCATTGTTTTTGTTAAACTTTAATAAATACATGAGAGACTAGCTAATGTTTTGCCTGACACATGTTAATGACTCCCTTACATCTTTATCTGCTTGAAAATAACTGATGAAACCTACTGGAAATTAAGGCAATAAATTTACAGGTAGGGATTTCAGTCTAATCAATATTTTGCTGGTAATGGTAACAGTTTATTCTTATGAAATACATTGGCTGTAAGGTGGAGAATCGATGTCTGGAAATGAAAAACAGGTGTCAGGTTTGACAGGGACGTTACTGTCATGTCTGGAGGCCAGTGGATTGTGTCAGCAAGCATAGCAGTAATTCTGTCACTTATGGTATGTGATGAACTAATGAAAAAATTAGAAACACTGGTTCTCACTTGTGAGCTTCAGTCCTTCAGTAATTCATTCACCTGTTCTTCTTTTTATCTCATATCCCTTTTCCCTCTCTTTTCTTTCAAGCTGTAATTCTTAATACAAAATACATGCTTTCTACCTCAGTCAGTCTCTTCTGTATTATATTCTGAGAGCTGATTTTGCTTAATTATGGCATGAGGAAGGAGTGCAGTGTGCTTCAGTGTTCGTAACAGTTCCTACTCAGAAGAGAACTAGAGGTATGTGGTCATGCAAACTCTAAGCAAGTATTACAAGATTAAAAATACACTGAGGGACAAGGAAAGAGAACATAGAGTGGATAAATGTAAACACATTTCTTCATCAGATCCACAAGGACTAACAGAAAAATAAAAGTTCTAAAAGTGTGATTTATAATGAAAGATAAAAACGAGTGCTATATTAAATTAAGAAATAGGAAACTTTTCTCGTGTGTATCAGAGAGCTCTGATTCTGCAGTCTATGTTCCTATACTAGTTCAATTTTACCTATTTAACAGGCGGCATTTTAACAGAAAGGAAGAGGCTGAATAGAACATGTCTTTGCTATTAGTTATACTTCCTAAGCATAGGTAACACTTCAGGTAATGTTCTGAAAGCACACTAGCTGATGAAAAATACTGTTTATAGTTATGCTACTGTAGAAGTAATGGCATCATTTTGGAAAAGGGTTTCTCCAAACTCTGTAGGGCTTTGCAGCTATAGTGGTGCAGAGAGTTCCAAGTCTGGCACCAATTAACATTGGTCATTTTAGATCAGCTGCTCATATTATGCTGGGAGTTGCTAGTATTTGGAGCTACCTTTCCAACACTTGACAAGTCTCACTTCCTTTCTCCTCTTGTGATAACAGAAGGTACCCGAGCCACTCCATCACTACCAGTTCCTAGTATTGCCAAATGCATCAGCAGCTGCTACGACTTTCACCTGCAAATTGTGGGAAATACCAACAGTATGATGCCATGCTGTTTCTCAATAAATAGTTAGAAGATGTCAGTCACATGCTCCCAGCTTACAACTGACACATCTGTACACTTGCAGAGCTTTGCAGCAGACATAATTGACCTTTAATTCTAATTATACCTTTACAGTGACTAAACCACGGTCTGGATATTTTAGCACAATTCTTCTTGCAAAAGCAAAGACAGACATGAAATATGTGCAGAACTGCTCTCTCCCTGAGACTCCACGTGTCACCTGAGAAAAAGAACTGGCATGGGACCAGGAGTTAGTGGTATGCCTGTCTTTTAAAGGAACCTGAAACTATTGCCTGCTTTCCTCATCAGAACTGCTAATAAATGAGGAACTTTTGCTAAAGATGCCATGCCTTTGGTACAGACCTCCAATTAGGTACCCCAATTCACCTTAACCCATAACAGTACCTTAGACATCTGAAAGCAAAGCCATGAGGCTTTTAAGCAGTTTTCACCTTACATTTCTAAGTATCATTAGCTAGTCAGCGGTCTGTTGCAGGAAACTTTACAATTAACTGAAATGGGGGAATATGCTCATATTTCCATGCCTTCTAGAAAGAGAAATCCATGTATTCCAGAAATAGTATTTTCCTGATGTATCTGTATGGCTGCAAAGCAAAGATTGCACATGGGGAATGAATACTGCATTCAATTATTGTGGCTTTATGGCATTAGCTTCAAGCAGTGATAATGTCCTTCCGTACTCCAGGTAGGGTCTTAGAGTCCCTGGAGAACCTTGACATTCATAATGAAATCCCAGGCTTCAACATTCTTTTTTCATTGATTTAATTTTCCAGTAGGATGATGTGTAAACTTAATGTCTTGTCTTTTATCACATGTGGAAGCTGCATGATTCACTTAAAGTAAATCTTTTGCCCAGTGATTACATGTAGATCTGATATTTCATCTCAGAGTGGATGTTAAGAGCTGAACAAATGTGCTCCTCTTTGGTCAAAGAAGTTGCCAGCCTTTTACCTTGTGGGAAGATGACCAAGGAAAACTGGCCTGTTCACAGAAATTGAATTGCTGTAGGAAAATGTCATGACACATTGCAAGACTAATTTTGTCATCAGTCTGGTAGGACAGCCTCATTGCTTGGCAGTCACAACCACCTAGTCGTCATACGGACTTTTGAGGTGTGTGCTGCACCTGTTCCAGACCATAAGGTTACAGTGGTTTCCTGAAGAACTTACCAAAATATTACATGGGAGCATATACAAGACATGGATATCATTAGCACCAAATCTACTACAAATTCATTTGCTAGGAGTCACAGATTTGTCAGGCTATGTTGCCAAAGAAGGAAAGACAACAAAGCTCGTGAGGACTGGAGAGAATGTTCTCCCGGACAGAGATGTCTCCAGATTAAGTTTAGAAACTAAACCAACTGCCAACAGTATTTATTAACTAAAGGGAAGGTAGCTTCATGGATGCTTCTTACTATTCCTAGAGATAGCCACTATAGTAAATGCTTTCATTTGATAGGCAACACCTTCATAATTTTTGTTAATAAAATAAATCAATGATGCTTAATAGCATAGACAAATTGTATTACTCCTGAAGACATTGAAATGGATGGATGAAAACAAAGCTGTATGCTTAGGTCTTTGGTTGCCACATATAAAATGTGCATGCATTATTTTGAATGAAAGCTTTTCTCAGCTATAAATGCAGACTAGCTGTTCTGTATCATAATGTATATTTAAGGAAAGTTTAAAGGCACAAACATTTATTGGAGTACTTCTAGGATTTTACAAAACATCCAAAACCTACAATAGAAACTTTTCACCTTGTGAGAGCTAAGTAATCATCAAATATTTAATGGAAGCGGAAGCTGACTGTGTTTAATCATGCTAGAAATTGGTATGAAACATTAAAGAGCCATCATGTACAGTAAGGGAAAACCATTAAGTTAAAATATATGCTTAACAAAAAGGAGAAATGGATTGAAAAATATTTAAAATGTACTGCTTTTTTGAAGATTCAAGGGCCTTAAGTCTGCTGTACTACTAGATACAAGGACCTGTAGTCCTTTGTCCTCTTACTTTAAAACTATCAGTTGAACAGTTTGCAGTCACTTCGCAGATACCATAGGCAACGTGCTTGGCTTAGCTTTGTAACGTTGTAATTTGTCTTTTGTCAAAAGGATAGATTTATTTCTTTTGCACTCCTGTGGCCAGATTCTGCCCCTGGATGTGTACATTAGGTATCAGGTTGCCTGATACAAAATGACAGAGTGTTTTTTACTATAGGCCATTTTTCACTATAATACAAGATTGAGATATTAGCCTGTGGTCACAAGGTGAGCCATTTGCCATCTGATTAAGTTGTTTTTATTTTGGATGCAAGTGAAAAAAACCCACAGTTCAGAAAGTAGAGTTGGTTGCAAAAGGAAAGGAAACATCAAGAATTACCAACTTTATTTTGCCATATGCCTCAAGCCATAAATGTTTGATTTATCTGAAGGACTTCTGCTCTTCTTCAACCTCAGATATTATAAAAGTTGTTTCACATTTCCACATTAATGAAGAAATACTGTATTTGTAGAAACAAACTCAAAGTGAATAGCAATGACTGTTCACAGCATAACAAGTGTATGGTTTATGCTAGCCACATACTTACCTGATTGGAATTATTGCTAAGTGAAGTTGGTAATTAAAGCTTCTTTTTCCTTGCCTTTTTCTTCTCCTTTTAAATGGTCCATCTATATAGAAAACTTCTCTTTTTTATCCTCTGGAATCTGGCCAGCAGCTTCCATTCCTTAAACATAAGCCTTGACTTTACTATTTAAATTCTGCTCAATAGCAGGGATGTTCACTTGGAAGTGTTCAATGTAACATCAGCTGCCCTTTCCTCCCCAGCATTTGGGAATGTCTCTTCCTGCCATTGCAGCTATTCTGAGCAGTCGTGCCTGGACCCGCCAAGCTGACTGTGATCTGCAGTCTGCGGTGGCTTAGGGCAGCTCTGTAGATCAGCTGTCACATGAATAGCCCAATTTTTTTCACGACACATGCTTATCAACAAACATCTCATACAAGATTGCAGCTGTAAACTTGATGGGAGTCAAGAACCCAAATCCTGTATGTTGTGAATTTGTGCTTTTAACAAAAAGAAAGTTTTTCTGTGCTAACCTAAGTCCTGATAATACTCTGTTGTGGTTTAACCCCGGGCGGCAACCCACCACCATGCAGCCGCTTGCTCACTCCCCCTCACCCAGAGGGATGGGGAGGAGAATCGGAAAGGAATGTAAAAGTCAAGGGTTGA
>JAVJGI010000040.1:59114583-59149677 GCA_035590275.1 Ibycter americanus
TCACATCATAGCCAAAACACAGCACTGTACTAACTACTAAGAAGAAAGTTAACTCTATCCCAGCTGAAACCAGGACATACTCTCTCTTTGCTCTTCTTCAGTTTGCATCTTCATGCAGTGTGTGATTTTTCTTTATTGTCTTTCCATAACTTCTACAATGATCCAGTTCTATTTCAACTGAAGAGCAAGCTATTTATGCACTATTTTGTCTATTTTCAAGAAAGTAGCCAATGATATTAATATTTTAAATATGGCTTTTTTATATTACTTAACAATGGAGTTCAAGATAGAAAATAACGTACTAACATTGCCTTACTTAAATTTTGGACATGTAGATGTATTTTAAATTGAAACGGAAATCATTAGTGTTGCCATATAGACTGCCAGACTTAAATGCACATGAAAATGTATTTACACGGGAGTGAGAGATCTGCAGATCACTGCTAAATTTCTCTCCTGGTAAGACAAACAGCTATACCTACCTCTAAATGTAATACTAAAGGCACACACAAGATAACCACAAGAGCACTCAGATCGCTACTTGCATTGTTTGTGAACTTCTGTAGCTTTATTGAGAAACAATAAAATTCTTTAATTTTTGTAGCTAAAGGAACTCAGGATTTTCAGTGATGTCTGTGACACTGTCTGGCATTTTGCTGACTGTTGATTATGTTTTCATAATCACAGTTTTGTATATATAGTGATCTTTATAATTATTACTGGATGTTACACAGGGAGCTCTGTATTAGTCAGTGGTTTTGGTAGATTGCCTTCAGAATGTTTCAAATGCTCTTGAAATGGAGAAAGCTCAAACCAGCTACCAGGAATTTTCTTCTAGGATGTTCCAGACAGTGCCTTAGGCAAGAATAAAATATTTTCATTTATATATAGGACAGCCTTCATGCACCTATTTCTTTTGTCTCCATAGTGTTACTATATTCATTTTGTTATCCACATGTTTCCCTCTTGACTTAAGAGAGAGCTCTATACTAAAATCAGGGTGACTATTTCTATTTTTAAATTTTAAAATGAGTTGAAAATTTAGCTGAAGCAAATGGGTTTATTTATTGTAGTTTTAAATAGCTTTTCAGTTGTACTGAAAGAAAAATTGTTTCAACAACATACAGTCATGTAGATAATCTTATGGTCTGCTGAACATACTGTAAAGAATGTGTCTAGTTATGAACATTAGGCTTTACTTTTATCAAGAGATTCTAGCAACATCATAAACAACAGGATTGAATCTTGAGTAATTTGTTCATGACATTGGAAACTGCAGATGAAATTATTGCCTTATTTTACGTAAATTCATGGGGAGTACTTTTATATAGGGATTGTGATTCATACTTATGAAGCTGCCAGAAGCCTCCTAGGGTTTGTTCTGCCATTTATAACTAACTTCTTCCATGTGTTTTTAAACTTGTTCCTGCAAATTTATCTAGAGAAAATTTGTATAGGTGCTTTGACATAAACTTGTAAAAATAGATGCCAGAACCATGCTTTAGACTTACTTCTGCTAGAAGGCAGAAACTCCATAATAATAAGATCAGCTTTTTAAGATTTTTGTTTGCCTTTTTAAAGCCCTCTTACAAATATGTGGCATTGCAATGCACAGATAAACGCTACCTGTTTTGGTCTTTCACCTATAGCATTGACACATAGTGCTTCCCTCTAGCGACAGGTGACGTTCTGAGCCAAAGCCTAATTTAAATAAACAGCCTTTGTCTTTATTCAGCTGTTTTTTTCATATGCCCTGGATCTGCTAAATTAAACTATCAACTAGTACTGAGAAGAGGCTTTCTGAGGAGACATCTGACACTTCTGCTTTTTAGCAGACAGTCTGGTTAACTTGAAGCTTTCACTAAGCATCTCTGCATGACTGTTGGAATAACCAAAGGTTTCCAGCATCCTTGAGCTCCCTCATTATCCCATTAAATGTCTGCCTGTTGTGGGTACCCCGCACCTCCTGGAGGCAGTTGAGAATAGCTGGAGCCTTTGTTCCGCTCTCCACTTCTGGCTGCATTTTGCCGCGGGCAATGGAGAGAAATGAAGAAAACCAAAAGTGCGTTTTCCTGTTTGTGTGAGCCAGCAGCTTTTACTACACCTGCCACTCAGGAAACAAGACATGAGGATGGAAATTCTTGGGATTCCTCCAAAACATGGGACTTCATGTTAATCATGATGTTGAGCACATACCCAGGAGTACAGGATAGTCCTGTGGTGACCATCTCTCCTGGGACATTTGCATGTTCAAACACAACCCCAAGCAGGAAACATGAGCAGTTCCCTGAATATGATAGGAGGTTAACCTTGTATGCCCCAATCTTCTGGCGTTAGTAACAGTGTCATATTTTGACTTCTGGTGACAATTTCATATTTGATGGAAAACTTGAGAGCATGTGAGACTTTGTCTTCTTTCACCTGCAGTAGTATTTCATCCACATTCCTGTTCTATGAAGGCAAAACTTGCCCTTCCTAGCCTGCTTTCACTAGTGGGCTTCAGGTAAGTGGGAGCTTTTACGGCCCCATTGCTGTAGGCAGAAAGCCACTGCAGGGGTCCTGTGCACCATAGGACTCTGTGGAGAATTGCTGTGCTGCAGCATGCTGGAGAGGGCGAAGGATGTGTGTCTTCTGAACTTCCAAATCTTTCCTCAGTGTGTTGGGCTACAGAAGATTTACCGTGACAGCCACATGTGCTATGCAGTGGCTGAATTCGCTCATGAATTCAGAGAGAAAACAGCTACTCTTGGGCTTGTAGAAGGATTTTTCCTCTCTCAATTTAGCTCATAATTTAAAGCAGATTTTCTCCAGGGATAGTTGTGTGGCCATACTGAACAACTGTAATGCATCTGAGAATAGTATCTTTTTTGTTACTGGCACAAGCCGGTATTAGAAGAAGCCTCAGATCAGTGAAGTTAAATCAAGAATACTTTTGTACCATGCTAAGCGTTATTATATAAATTACAACATAAATGGTTCCATCCTACTGATTTTTTTCTTCTGTCATTACAAACTGACTGCATCATGAAGGACAAGTCCCTCCAACCTCTGTTGACTTATATTCTTAATGGCAGTATTCTATGCAGTGTTCAGTGAAAGGACTGAAGTAGACTTAAATGCTTCTGAGCTGTCGTGTGAGCACCTTTTGCTTTAACTCTTAAAAGGCTTGATTTTTTTATGGGTTTGGCATTGGGTTTTTTTCCAGCTGGGAACTACTGCTATATTGGAATACTTATAAATATGCATTAAGGTAGCGAACTGTCCATATAAATAAGAAGTAGGAAAATCCTGGTCAAAATATTCTCTCTGAGGTCTAACAGTAGCGTGCTTTAAGGCTTCTTGAAAGTTCTGTCCGTGCAAACTCCCTGTTTAATTTAATTCTTAATTAAAATCGTTATTCTGTAGCATATCTAACTAACTCTTCAGCAGAAGTAAAAAATACCCGTGTCTTTAATAATTTTGCAGACTTACAGAAATGTAGTTATCAGAAGAAAGATATTATTTCTTGGATACTTCCTTTTTATGTGTCTTGAATAGCCTTCTGTAATTTTTAAAAACAATATTGTTTTAATTACCATGGTTACATGCTGCTAGTGCTGATACAATTTAAAATGATCGCTTTCTGCTCCAATACCTAACACCCTGTGAATTCATCAAAAATGAAACAAAAAAAATTTGTAGAGTGCAAAATTTCATGTCTATTTTAGTCTGCTATTTACTGAGGTCTTTCTCGATACTGTATTCTTCATTCAGGGAACACTCACTTGTGCTCAGATACAACCTAAATATTCAAAATACCAAACCCATCTGCGGCGGGTTGAGCTCAGCTGGCTCTGGCTGCCAGACGCCTGCCCAGGTCTCCCTCGCTCCCCCTCCTCAACAGGACGGGAGGACAAAATGAGATGGAAAAGCTCATGGGTCAAGTTAGAGAGAGGGAAATTGCTTATAGATTACCGTCACAGGCAAAAGAGACTCAAGTTGGTGAAAATTAATTTGATGTATTGCCAGTTGAGATAGATTTGGGCAGTGAGAAACAAAGACAAATTGAAACAACACAATTCCCGCTCCTCACAGCCATGCCCTGCGGCGGGTCGGTGGGAGCCGGCTGGCACCGGCTGTGCCTAGCACGGGGCAGCCCCAGCCTCTCCTCACAGGGAGATCCTGGTGCACCATCCTAACTCACCTGTTTGTCTTGAATTCAGTACTTTCTGAACTCATGTGTTGGGGAAGCCGGGTACCATATTGCAGCTGCAACACAATTGTATGAGTGAGCGTCCTCAGCAGCGGAATAGCTAGAGACAGGCTGACTTTCATGTTGCTTTTCTTTCAACTTTCAGAGCATACGAGGAAAGTAATAATACCTCCTTCCAATGTAACACTAACGGAGCTGGTGAAGAGTCTAGAGAACTAGTCTTATGAGAAGTGGCTGAGGGAACTGGGATTGTTTAGCCTGGAGAAAAGGAGGCTCGGGGGGACCTTATCGCTCTGTACAGCTCCCTGAAAGGGGGTTGTAGACAGGTGGGGTAGGTCTCTTCTCTCAAGTAGCAAGCCACAGGACAAGAAGAAATGGCCTCAACTAGTGCCAGGGGAGGTTTAGATTGGATATTAGGAAAAAAATTCTTCATGGAAAGGGTTGTCAAGCATTGGAACAGGCTGCCCAGGGAGGTGGTGGAGTCACCATCCCTGGAGTTATTTAAAAGATATATAGATGTGGTGCTTAGGGACATGGCTTAGCGATGGACTTGGCAGTCCTGGGTTAACGGTTGTACTTGATGATCTTAAAGATCTTTTCCAACCTAAACAATTCTATGATTCTATAAATATCAAAATGTTTTACAGAGGATTTAGTTCTTCAAATGTGAGGTGCTGAGTGGGATTTTTACAATCTTCCAGTGATAAGTGCCTAAGCCAGAAATTGAGCCGAAGTTTCAAATTGCCCAGTACAGGGATCTTTCCACTAAGCCCTGTCACCTGTGTGAATAATACTGATCCACAGAGACCTCAGTTGATGGGTTGGATGGGGCAAGTGAGCAAATGAGCTTTTGTTGACTTCAGGTGTCTGTTGTATTGTCTTTCTGTCAGTTTTTTTCCCAATCTGTCTCTACAGTTGACCTTTGTGATCCAGTCAGGAAGACCTCATGGGAATGTTTGCACCATCTAGTACAACAAGAGCAGTTTATGTTTATAGTATCTTATTAACAGCTACATTCTGTTTTTTCAGATTAACTGTGGGAAATGGAGTTCTGAATATCACAATCCTGTTTACAAATCAATGAAATTATTTGTTCCTACAAATATAACGTAGTTTAAAATGCAGTTGTGCTACTGGCAGGCTTACATAAGCACAAAGCAGAGGCTCGGTTCTCAAGAAACTTCTAGGTTAAGTTTGTTATACATTACATGAATATTTCTAGATTTCAGGTGCATATGTATACAAAATCCAGCAAAACATTTTTATGTGCTGGTAGATTACTGACAGAAAAATAAGCATCATCATAATTGAAGATTACAACAGGTTACCCCTAAACCATTCTGCAAATGCAAAAGCAGCAGTTCTTCTACTGTTGTCTTCTCATTTGGTTCAATTCTGAGTTACAAATAAGAGCTTACATTTCCTATCGCGCAAATGCAAATTTTGGTACTTAAAATGTGTGGTTATATCTTTCTGAATATTTCCTTTTTTTCTAAAATAAAACTATTTTAAAACTTTATTTTCATTTTTAAAGAACACCTCTGTAGCTATTCTATGACCAAAAGCTCTGGAAGCTTCTGATTTTGAGCTGTTGTGTTGCTTTTTATGCCTTTGGGTTTGAGGGTGTTTTTGCTTCCTTTTTACTCTCTTCCCAGTTTTATTAGGAAAAGCACCCTTAAAGATGAAAGCCTGACCACTCCACAAACTCTGTGTAACTTATTATCCTGAATTTTTGCTTTCGTATTTGTGACAGGGACAGGGGAAGACCTGTGATGAGAAACTTCTGTGCTTGGAAGAAAACTGCATGATTTGTAACAGATGTCAGCAATTTATAAATTCAAATTAGAGTAACATATAGTGACTTATAGCACTTGCATGTCTATTACTTTGTGTATGACTTTTTTCAGAGTAGTAATTATTTTCCATTAGTTTATTTCAGTTGGAAAAAACAATGCTTAATGGACTTTGAATCCTGAGTCACTGGTGATAGAATTGACAGTTTTCAGATTTGTTTAACTCCTGTCATATGCAGATCCACAATTTATCACACCAGCTAATCTCTGGTGGACTTTTACCAGTCACCTCTCCTGTGTTTTCCTTGAGCTGTGTGGTGAAACTGTTATCTAGAGCTCCTGAGTGACCTGCAGAGCTGGCTTATGTCCCAACAGTAAAGCAACTGCCTGTAACTGGTGAAACTGTAATCTTGTCCTGGCCCCTCTCCTTTACTCAGGATCACAGATACTTTAGCAACCTCCCATAATCTCCACTTTCCTGAATATTTGATGACTGCTTTGTGTTCTTCCATGTCAGTTATGGTTCTGGCATAAATGCACACAATCTTTAATCCATTTGACAGGACCAAATTTAGAAGAAGGGAAGGAAGCAAAACTACATAACCAAATGCAAAGTGACCTGTAGCGATTAAAGCAGGGGATGCTGCAGGCAATGGAGGGAAATGTAGTCCTGATAAATGATTAATCTTTATGACTAGAGAAAGGAAATAAACAATACAGACTCAAGACCATGTCTGGAAATAAAGCATGGGTTAAAGGAAATACACAACACAGGCTTAACTAATCTGTGATACACATTGCACAAAAGCATGTTTATTTTTATATTTTCTTCTTTATTCTGTGCTTGTATTCCTTTGTCTGTTCTTTTTGTCGGTAGTGTCAGATACATTTCTATATCTGAGGCAGACATCAAAGTCCCAGGTATATGCATTTTTGTGGGAATCATAGGACTCTATTAAATATTTTGAAGAAAAATATTTAACTTTGAAGCACTCTACCATCCACTACACTCCTTTTCCCTGACTCTTCTCCTCCTCCTCCAGTGGAAGTTTCTCTCCTTATTACAAATGTGTCAGAAGCCAGGGTGGGTTGGTTTCCTCTGCATTTCATAGTGCAGTGTAACTGTATAAATTCCCTTCATCAGCAAGCATATTTTCTTATGTTTGTTTTTCACAGGGAATGGTGTAGCAGAGAACACTGGTGGCAAGTAACTTCTTCAGTAGTCACAGGGAAATTCAAAGAAATCTGCCAGAAAGTGGGCAATCTGGGGGAGTTCTTCAAGAAATTTTCTAGATACGGTGATATAGCAGGAAAAAAAAGGCTGAATATATTCAACAAAGTCAACAGTGCATACTCATAATGTGGGTACTTTTCAAGTACTTGAATGTATAAAGACATTATGTACAGTTATTAAATGGGAAAGATAATCAGCAAGAAATTCTTTTCATACAAGGTGGCCCAATACACAGAAAAACAAAAATTACTTTACCTATATCATTTATGTAACTTCTTATATCATTCTAAATTAGAACATCCCAAACTTGATGAGTTACACAGATAGCATAGAAGTTTGTTTTTTGCTTCTTTTAAGAAAGTCTGAGCAAAGTACTGTTCACGTTTGTGCTAGGTTGAGAAACGAATCAGAGTTCCATGTTGCAAGTGATATTGAGGCTCAATTTTTTAGTTACTGACAGTATACAAAACCAAAGATGGTAGTTTAGATTGATGGGTGAAAAAGTGTCTTCATTTACTCAGTACTAGTAGCTCCTCAGGCTTGTGTGAACCTCCTGGAAAAGCTCTGAGGATGGGCCTGACCTAAGGAAAGTTATAGGCTGTATCCAGACTAACTGGAAATTACATAGGAGGTTCTTTTGGGAAAAGGATCTTGCCACAAATTAGACAAATGATCTCAACTTTACAGTACTTACCTCTCATTTAATGTTGTACTTACATGTTAATAGTAGTTAGCACAAAATAGTGTAGTAGGAAGACAGAATATTCTGTTCCCTTTTGACATGTATGTAGATTCAAAGGTTTTTTTACCAGTTGTTACAAAGAATCTGATACGTTTATCAGGTTTATGCATTTGAGCGTTATTTCTCAAAACTGATCTCACTCTGTATCATTTGGTTAAGGCTGATTGCACATGTCATATTAGAAAGAATGGTAAATATTCTTTTTAGACAAGTAACATTGATTGGTGGCATTTTCCCTTTTACGTAGATTTATGTGACCATGTTGTCCTGTCATCTAATGTTCAATAAAGGCCTGTTTTCAATTCCCAGTTTAGCTAACACCACTGTATGTAACAGCTCTGAATTAATGTGATTTGTCAGTAGCAATAGGCCACAGTGATAACCAGAACACAATGCTACATCTTATTCTGACTGATCTATGAAACAGCATTGCCCATTTATTCTTTTGTGCAACATAATAAACAGTCTGTGGGCTCTGACTTTCATGGCAGGTATTGAGCAGCTGGAACCTTCGCTCGTTTACGCAAAGGTTTATCTTTTCTCCAGTTGATTTCAGGCACAACTCAAGCAGCTGTACCATAAAATGTAATGAATTCAAACATGCTAATGTGTCACACAACAAAGCAAACAGTGCATGCTTTGCCATTAATATTACTCACAATTACAAGGTGATTGGAGCACTTCCTGTCCAAAAATATATGTACTGAATTAGTGTATAAAGAGAACGGTTTGCCATACTACAATATTATAGATGTATTCCAGCCATTTCCAGGAAAATGGAGTAGAAAAAAGATTATTCCCTCACACCAGGACTTCTAAATGTTTATACTGTTCTCCTGGGTTCCTATTTTTTGACCACTGAGCAGAAGAGCGTATGTGCGTTAATGCCGTTTCCCCTGTGCATGGTACATGGTTAAATTATATCTGTTATTCTCATGAATACATAATTATGAGCCAGCCACCTGCACCATCTCTTAGCATATCTGAAAGTTTCTGTATTGACCGTGTATTACCAGATAGTTTCATGTTCAGTGAAGACAATACTGTTGTGTGGTAACTGTGTGAAGGAGGTACATCAGGTGGCCACAAGAGCAATTCCTCAGACCTTCAGCTTCCTTTGTCTTGCCTGTCGTTTCTCAAATATAAGCAGCATCTGGGCTGTATAAATTGGTCTAGAAGTCTGCGACCTATGCCTGATTCTGAAGGGTGCTTCAGATGTGGAGGTACATGTCTGGTTAAATAC
This sequence comes from Ibycter americanus, assembly GCA_035590275.1. NCBI lineage: Eukaryota > Metazoa > Chordata > Aves > Falconiformes > Falconidae > Ibycter > Ibycter americanus. The sequence continues at coordinate 59,123,788 of JAVJGI010000040.1, forward strand.
ATCTCTGTGTCAGATCAAGAGATAATGACATGTGCTTTGTCAACATATGGTGGACATGTGATAGAAGGGGACAGTAATAACACTGTAAACCAGCCATGTGATCAGCTCAGAAAAAGGGTTGAATGGCTGTGCTAGATTAATTTGAGAGGGGCAATATATGCAACATAGGTCATTTGACTTTAATTTTCCTCAAAGATCATTCTGATCCAAGTATCGACCAAAGGTAGATCTACCAAAGCTAGCATCTGCCAGAAGTAGGCACTTTATTTGCCATCTTACTGTAGTAATTCGGCGGAGAGGTATTTGTCACAAACTTTTATTTCTTGTTGATTTACATACTCAGAGGTTCCTGGGGTGAAGTTGGGATAAATTGTCACTGCCATATGTGTGAAGTGAAAAGTATATGTCTGCACTCTTTATTTTTCATTCCTCAGTAAGATGTATGCTTCCTTCATGCAAAAGAAAGAAAACCTTAAGAACACATGCTTGTCTGTCTTTCGAACTCTCTAGAATTAGCTTGTCATGAAATGTAAAACTAATGTGTAGTTGTAAAAACCACTGCCAGCATTTTCCTCACTACTGGCTGATGGCTGAGTAGATTTAGAAATGAAAGGGGTTATTATAAAGTGATTACTGAATAGCTAGGTATGTCATTTTAAACAAGCAACTAAAATCTCTGTTGCAGATTTGGAATGTAATCTTGTTTGTATCATTCATACTTAAAATCTGATTTTGATTGTGGAGGAGTAATCATGTAATGTAGGTAATTTGACAAAAATACATCGAATGATGTTTTTCTTTCATTCTTTATTTAAATGTATTAGAATTTAAATGACTCACCAGAATATACCTATAAAATGATAGCATAAAGAAATATTAGATTCAATTTGCATTGGTTCAGATTTAAATTTTACGATAAAGTGAAAAGTTCATGTATCATCTCTCTCATGAAAGAAAACATTGCATAGAAACTAACACTTAAAAAATACTGCTAACTTTAAAAGGGTGTTTTTGATAATTAGACTAATATATTTTGCAACAGTCAATGTCAGCTTGAAGTCATAGGCCTCATGGCATATCTGTAGCCATGAATTGGAGAATAAGAGATGAAAAAGTTAAGGAAACTGTCTCAGGCAGGATTATATCACTCATTCATGTTTCTGTATCCCATGCTTGTAATAATACATTACTAAAAGCTTAAATTCAATGCCTTGTCTGGTTTCAAGCAACAGCTACACTTATTTTTTGCAAGTGGTGAGTTGATGCCTGGGATGCTTGCTAGGATGTGCTTTCAATGAATCTTCTATAATTGACTGAATATCCTGGTTCTCTCCCAAGAATTCCTATATTTTTAGCTTGTGTTTCAGCTAGAAATACCACAAAAAGAATTCTAGTGATAAGCTGATACATGTACTTATGATCCTTCCTGGAAAAAGTAGACCACTACTATATCTCACATTTGAATTTCTGAAGTGAGTGAGGATTCAAGCTGGCTCATTCTAAGAACTTGGCCTGCTCACTTTACTGCTGTGAGCATGTATTTTATTGTCTTCTGAGCTCCCATGTTTTGTAACTAACCAGTTCTGGCCACAAAGTACAGGAAAACCTGTTGAGTGGTATGTTCTAGTGGGTTGAAAATGAGACTTAGGATTCCACAGCTTTGGCTGCTGCTTTGTAACCTTCAGCAAATAATTAATTTCTTTTGAGCTTCAGTTTCTTTGTATATAAACTAGGAGAAATGTTTTGTCATACCTCATACAGATACATGTGGTTTAACTACACAATACTTCCAAAGTGTATGATAAAACAAAGTCCGTGGAAGCACGATCTTGCATCTGGTTTTCCACTGAAGAATGATGGTGGTAGCTATAATCTTCCTGACAGCAGGATATTTGGGAGATGCTAGCTTTACTCTTTTGCCCAGTAGACTGCTGGCACCTCTGACAGGAAAAAGAGTCTGAGTATGAGCACATGCTGTAAGTGAGAATCTTACAGTTCTCAGATGCTAGGAAATGGTTTAGTCCACAGACAGAAAACTACTTATGGTGGGACTGTCCTAAGACGTGGGGTTTTATACTTAAGTTTTGTCCTATTGACACCTTCTCTCCATTGTGACACTGTGGATGCTGATCAACAGTAGCAGAGGTGCTGGGGGAAACACATGCAGGAAGCTTATTCCTGCCCCTCAATGCTCTCAAGTCTTGAAATAACTTGGAAGGGTGCAGAAGGGATTCCTGCAGGCTAGTGCTCAAAGTTAGCACCCTGATAATTTTAGGGTATATACACCTCTGTGTTCATCTTCCTTCACTGGCATTTTGACTCTGGAAGACAAATGAATATAATTAAAAGAAGATAATTAAAAATAAGCTCTTTTTTTCCCAGAATTTGGTCAAAGAAAAACAGGCATAGTCTAGTTTTCAGCATATAATATATATATATATAACTGATTATTCCTTCCTCTTTTGGATTGCAGGTGACTATCAGTTCAGTTTTGCTGTCTCATAGTTCTTTCTCTCATTAGCACTGAAGCTCTGCAGGGCTTGCATCCCAACGTTTTTTAAAGTGTCAGGGAGTATGTTTAGAAGACTGATAGAAGTGCTGTTTTTCTGTGGGAGGCATCTATTTTTGCAGGATGAGGGACATGCTCCTTTGGAAATGCTGTTAGCAAGTAATAGTGAAAGATTGGTAAGAATTAAATACCGTAACTTGAAATCTTTCCAGGTGATGCTGGGTATCTCCTATGGTCATTTACTTTTACTCAAATAATCTTTGTACCTATTGCTATCAATTTCCATGGCTGCTCCATGACAGGAAGTAGAGATCTCCCAGATGAAACCAGTGTTTCAAGTTTTTTACAGATTTGCAGTTGTTCTTTGCTGCTTTTAAAATTTTTGCTTGCTGCCACAACGCGCTGTGTTCTTAGTTAAGTAAGATGACCAACCTCTAATGTGCCCCTCTTTACTCCAAGGGTTATTTCTGGATCTTTGACAGATTTGTGCACACTGGTAGCTTAGTCTTTGGTTTCACTTTAAAATTATTGGACTCAGCAGGACAATGACATCAGCAACATCATATTAGGATTTTGATTTTACTTATGAGTCATATGTCCCTTTGTTTCTTTGCTTGCCTTCTCTTTGTTTGATTCCTTTCTTTTATAACCCAAATAATGGACAATATGAAAAATCATGAGAGTAAAGCACCGCTTTTCTTCCTCTAATCCCAGCTACAAAACAGTTCTTTATATTAACAAATATGACTGCTCCTTTGGATTTGAGATGCAGCTGTGTAAAACCAATGTGTTTCTATTGACTGAAATAAAAATGTGTTAAAAAGCTGTGAAATTACACCACCCAAAATCTTGCCCATTGTTTCTTTCCTCAGTGCACTCTGCAGTTTTTGGTAAATTGGAATTTGAAAAACCCTGAACTGTTACCAGATCTGATAAATCATGTGTCATTTTCAGCAAAGAAGAGCTCTTTTTGAACTTCAATCTGTTGCTGAAGAACTCAGATGAAGAATAATTACAGTATAAAAATCACTCCATCACAGTTGAATGTGATCTTCTGCAAAACTGTCTGACCAAGTTTGCAAACAACCTCAAATTGTTTGCAGTCATGTATAGATTGGTTGTCAAATCAAATCAAATCAAATAAGGACAAGTCAAACAAATGAAATATTTTACCTACTTTCTTGTTTGGTGTGGACTATAGATGTATACAAATATTGAGATAAAAACAAGTCAAACATGGTTACTTTGATAGCAGCTGGCTTACGAGGCAAGTAGTCTGTTCCCCTATAGATGAAATGGTATTTCGTTACCTCATATTCTGTGCCCCTGAGGCACAACACCATATCTAGACTACTGAGGAGCAGCAGAGTATCCATTTATCTGGAGTGCTGTAGAGTGAGTCAAGAAGTCTGGCTTTGTAACCTCTGCAGGGTGGGGTTTTACCAAGTAAGGAGAAACATGGATGGAATATGGTGTGCATAGATGTATATACAAAGTAAAAGTTGTGATTTGCATTGTTAATTTTTTAAACGTTTTTAATGTTTTAGTTTTTCTGCAGGGAAAAGTGAACTTTCCATGTCACCTCCTCAGCTGTTCTGCTTTGTTCTTCCCTGGAAGGTACTTCTGACAGTGCACTGACAGCCTAATCACCAGTGCTGGTGAACTCCTAGAGCATGTGTTTGACTTAAAACACAAGTAGTCTCATTTGAAACAAAGCATGTGTCTTGAATTGTCTGCTGAATCAGATGTAGCCCTGATTTAACATGTGGAGTCAAGTGTAAAGTGTGTATATGCTTATGGTCTCCACCACTGCAGTATGCAAGTTCCTTGCAGGTGTTCATGAAATTATATGCAATACCCACTGATACTGATGCTAGGGCACAATGACTCCCACTTTACTCAGAGCAAACAGATGTGAAAAGATGTTAAGTAATTTGAACAAGACTGCTTAGGCAATCTGTGACAAAGTTTGTACATTTAAATATCATTAACTTGAGTTTAAAAGAGCTGTACTGGATAATATCTTAAATCTCAAATGATTCAGTTTTCATCTTACATTTGTGTATTTTCTTATTCTGTTCATCCTTTACTTCCTGTGGAAAGACAATAGAGTCCAATCTGGAATTTTAATCACAAGAGTCGTCACAGAGCTAAACCACACTAATATTTTACCTAGACAAGAAGTAAATTTTTTATCTCTATTGTTCAGACGTCTTTCAAATAGTATGTAACACATACCAGATGTCTGCAGCTACTGGAGTATCATGGAGTGGCAGAAAATCACCATGCTATTCCTTTCTTCATCTCTTATTTCAGTAGGTCTGTGTGGTCTGTGGTGAAAAGACAAAACATCCAGTCTGAGAGTTCATTCTAAACCCAAGTTTTGATGATCAATGACAGGATGCTAAAAATACACCTAAATGTCTCTGTGATTCTGAAATTGAGTTTCTGAAAAAGCATTGTACTTGTGGTAAGAGGTAAAGTGTGAAGTTCCAGAGAAATGAGCTGTGAATTGCAGCTGCAATGGAAATTGATCCTGTCTGTCAGTCTTTGCTCCATATTCTCAGGAAAACATTGCAGAGCAGAGAAGGAGCCGAGATCACCGGTTAAATGGGATGCTAAAGTGCCAGGGGCTAGAACCAGGCTTGCTGGTCCCTCAGGTCAGAGCTGCGACTGTCAGACTTCACTGCTCCATACCTTGCTGAAGCTGGCAGAAGGAGAACGGTATGAAAAATGCTGCAGGCGCCAGCAGGGGAGTTAGTAAGAACTACCTGGCTAAGCTTCAGGCATGACAGGCAGTGTGCTCCTTTGGGAGGAAAACCTCTTTTCTTATGAATTTGTAGGCCTTACTTCCCCCGTTCGCCTCATGATTTGTACCAGTGAGGCATAAGAAAAAAGCTGGAATACTGAAGAACAACAGAGGCTCAGTGCATTTAGAGAACTGCAGAGTGAGTGGTCTGGCTCTATAACCCCTCTGCAGGTGGGCCTTTACCACGTAGGGAAGAAACAAAGGTTCAGCAAATAGCTGCTGTGGGATGAGTGTATATGTTGCATATATTATAATTGGTATGGTGTATGAATCTCCTTATTCATCTTCTAATCTAGAAAATATGATTTCAGTTGTGAATGGCACTGTGAAATGACACTTCTCTATATAGCGATCACTTACCTTACCTAATGCAAGGTAACAGCAGCAGACCATTGCTAGAATGAGATCCTCCAAGTATCACAGGAATAGTTAGTGCAAGTCTCATGAGCACAACAGCAGCATCTCTACAGAATGCTTACTGTTTCACTTAAAGCTGGGAAACCACCATGGGAAAGTGATAAAAAGATCCTGCAGAAAATAAAATCAACTAAATTAAGTCATCATGCTGTGGTAATTAATTCAGCTTTCCCTTTTAAATCATAGTCATTAGCTGTCATTCTTTTTGTGTTGCTTAACAGTTTTCTTTCCCGACGTATTCTGCGTCCTTCATGATGGAGAGCGTGTACTTTCCAGTGTATTGGAAGCAATGTACTGTGCTCTCGGAACTATATCACATCAAGTATTTCCTCTGGGGGATACAACGATACCTCTAGAGAAGCTCAGTGCTAACTTGATCAAGTGAAAACTTCTTTTTCTATCTTTTGTTGCAGCAACTGCTATTTTCAATGGCTGTTTTGAGCCACATGGCTTTTTAATCCAAAAATTCCGTTGTTACCTTAGCCTTTTTTTCTGGTTAAAAGTAAACATGTTTCCCTTCATGTCTTTCCTGCTTACTGTGTGAATTAGCTGATCTTAAACAAAAATTGTCATGTACTTGGAGCATATAGATCTGTTATGACTGAGAACTCAACTATATAAAGCAGACGAGAACTGACATCCTCAGGTCTGTAATGAAGTCATGTCTGCTAAATGAAAGCAGTATGGTATTGGAAAGAAAAATAAAACAAATCAAATAAAGTAGTGGTTCTTCAGGAACTAGGTTTATTTGATGAAAGAAATAATAAAGCATCATCTATTCCACTAACCATGTCCATTTTGAGAATTTAGAAGTGAGACTGAGGACACAGAGTGGGTAAATTCTTTGTAGTAGAGGCCTGTAGGATCTTCAGAGGATCTTTCATGGACAAACCTCTTTGGAATATTGAACCTTACTTTCTCAGTGGACATTCCCCATAAACCAGAAGTTATCCCACCTGGTGCGTCATATAAGGTCTTGCTTTATTTTTCTTTATATGTCTTTCTCTGCTGTGTCTCAGGGTTTCTTTATATCCTGCCTCTCCCTTTCTTTCCACTAAGTGCTGTCATTGACTGGTGGACTCACTACACTTACCTCCTGAAGGGGTTACTAGGGCCCTATCAGTTGCATAATCTCTGAATGAATGGTAAGAAAAACAGACACAAGCTGCATAGCTGTCTGATTCTATAGATGCACAGAATTAAGTCAGGAACCATTGCAACCAGGGTGTTTGCCTTGTCTGATGAGCTTTATCCTGTGAATATCAACAAAAGCTGTATTGCCTCCTTCTTTTACAATCTAATATCTTTTTTCCCTTGTCTGTTTTGTTAGAAGTGAAAATGCATCTGTCATTCTCATAGCAATGACTTCAGGATTTAACTAGAGGGCTAACTTGTGCTTTTTATTAAGGTAACGTGACATAAGATAATCTTCCTCCTGGGCAGAAATCTTAGATAGGTTTTGATCGAGGGGTTTTTTTGCACAGCCCCACAATTTCATTTTTAAAATGCTAGAAATTAGTTTTATGTCTCTAATAAAATGATTTCTCAGCTCCCCTGTGAATCTTCTGATTTGCCTACTATTGAACTAAACAGACTGTTCCATATTCCTGCACCTAGGAGCTTTGTTCATCAGCTTAATGTTGTATGTCAGGGTCACCTCAATTTTGTTGATTTTCTAGTCCTATTTAGCCCATTCAGATAGAATTACAGTTATGCAATACCCATCAAATCCCCTTTGCTATTCAGTCTCACCTAAATGAAGAAAAGCTCAGAAGCTGATATGAAACACCCCCCCAAAAAAAAAAAGGAAAACTTTTTTCATAAAATTTATGTCTGAATTATGCAGAAGTAAATGCTTAAGGAAGACATAAACTCTTAGGACTTGCAGGTCGTTGAGGTTTGCTTTTCATTAATTGTTGTAGCAATAGAAAATAGCCCAAACATACTGAACACCAGGATTCTTAGCTGGGATATATGAGTGTGGAAGCAGGTAAATGGCTCTACAGTGATTTATCCTTGGTCAGGACATTTTTACCAGTCAGTCTAGTCACTAGGAAGGAGACCAGGATTAGATCTGCTATTGAATCTGTTTTGCTTTGCAATTTTGTCATCAACTGGCAAATATTCTATCTTGGTGATCAACACTGTTGGGTAGTGGCAATAAATAAAATTAAAAAAAAAAGCTGGAGGATGTGAGAAGGGAAAAATATACCCTGCTTTGTAGATGTTAGAGAGAATAAGCGATTTCCTAACACCTTTTCTTCAAGGAATTCAGATGAATAACATCTTTGAACAAATATTTCAAGCATGCAGGGATTTTATTAAAAAGTAAAAAGATGAAATCCTGTGTAAATTGTTTAGAACATTCCTAGTGAAGACATGTTGATTAATAAACATAAAAGAGGGAAGATGCATATTAATTTGTTTACGTATAAGAGGTTTCTAGCTCATTATAAGTTTTCTAAGCATTTAACTAGTGAAGCAGTGGATAAAACCAGACATTGTCTTTAATCTTGTTGAGGGCTCCGATATGAAAACCCCTGGATTATAGCTAAATACGTATAATAGCTGTATTAATGAGAGTGTTTTGAAAATGGGGGGTGTGTGTCAACTCAGTGGTTTTGCTGTAGTGTGGTGGAAGTTTGGGTTCACTTTTCTATCTCAATTGCTGGGACCAGTAGGACTGAAGAAAATTTAACTTCATCAACCATGATCTTTGGTTCTTTTATATAGATAGCCTTAAGTTCTTGGGTATGATTTTGTTAGATGTGATTTATGGCTGTTTATCAACTGGGAGATCTCTAGGAAAGCACAGATGCAGTAGGATCTCAGCTGGTGTATTTCCTGTCTGTTTCTTTTGATTCTTTGCTAAACCACTACTACAAACTGAGGTATTTTCACTGTTTATTTTAGATGTGGTAAAAAACCCCCACAACCCAAGAAAGAAGCTATTAACAACCAATGTTTATGGGAAAAGAACCCTATGGACTATTTGAAAGGAATTGGAATATTAGCTTAATGTCCTGGCCAAATAGATATTGAGTAATTGCATTCAGTCTAACTTAAAAACCAATGAATAAGAAATAGCTGAAGAGTGACCTAATACTTTTTTTTTATTGTTTTTTTTTTCCTATACACAGTCCTGGGAGAAAATCACCATGTATTTGCAAGTTTTCCCTAAAATTAACTTTTCTTTTTAGATACTTGTTTTGTGAGTGTTTTTGCTCCAAAAGGGTTAACACAAGTTAATTGGGAAAAAAGAATGGACATACTTATTTTTTTGCAAGCAATAGATAGGTAAAAAAATTAGCATTTAACCTGTATTGTGCACTTTGAGTTTAAGCATAAAAACTTTCTTGTATTTTGTTTGCTCTTCATTTTTCATCAAAGACACTTCTCTCTTCTTACTGGGTTTTCTTCCTGGTTTTTCAGAGACCTATACTTCTATTGTTATTTGCACTAATAGATATAAAGCATTGAATTTCTGTTTCTGCTTATATGCAATATTTGTAGAACTGTGTAAGTTCTTTTTACTCATTTTCCTTACTGTTATAATATGAATTAAATAATCATACCAGAATTATGTTGATAATTTTGCAGATCCAATGCGTGGGCCACGGAAGCTAGAGGTTGTGGAGATCAAATCTAGACAAATCACTATCTGCTGGGAACCATTTGGATATAATGTCACACGTTGCCATCGATACAACCTCACAGTCCATTACCGTTACCAGGCTGGAGGACAAGAGCAAGTGAGAGAAGAAGTAAGCTGGGATACAGAAAGTTCACATCCCCAGCACACAATTACTAATCTATCACCATACACAAATGTCAGCATCAAATTAGTACTAATGAATCCCGAAGGACGAAAAGAAAGCCAAGAACTAGTAGTACAAACTGATGAAGATGGTAAGTTTTTGTATTTACATATACATTGTACGTGCATACTACCTGATAGTTCATACACTTTTCTATATAAGTGCATGTTCTGCTTTCACTAAAATCTGTAACAGATTTTTCCACCAACTTCACCAATTTTAAGGCCATAAAGGGTCCATTAAAAGTGTTGTAATGATCCTTTACGTAACGTATAACATCACACATCATTTAATCATTTCTTCCTTAAACTCAGCTTGTGTTTGAACTATGTTCTGCCTCTTAAAAGTTCTAGTATCATTTTTGAGGAAATTTCGGGTGATTGTTCACAGTATCCTCACGTAAGCTTCTCTGTTGAGTGATATGCTCAACATTAAATATTTGTTCTTGGTTTGCAGTTTCAATTTCTCTACTTGGCTTTCCAAGTGCGGGATGCTGTTAGTTGCTTATTCAGACAATATATTCTATATACAGACATTGAAATATGTAGATACTCCCTTCCTTTTAGTAATTTTCAGCTAACATGGGGGTTTCAGATCTCATTTTTTAATTTTGAGCAATAGTTAATCTGCGAGTGTCTTTTTTGAAGCATGGACAGCAGAACTGGCTACCATGTCTCTGTAATGCTCTAACAACATTGCATGGAAAGGTTATACCATCCTCCTAAGCCCTCTGTGATATTATAGTGGTTATACCTGTAGAGCATTTACTGGAGCTCTGTTAGCTATGATATCAGAATGGGACTTCTTTGTTGAATTGGTCACGCACCAGGACTCAGTTTTACTTTCCAGAACACTCTGTGCTGAGGTATAGCCCCTTAGTGCCCCTCTACAAGTGTACCTTAGGTTTTTTGACCTTGCTTTTAGCTATTTTAAACTGCATACTGTTCAAAGAAACCTTATCAAATGACTGGTACTGCTTTAGATTATATATCTGTCCTCCTCCCATTTTTATTGTCTGCAATCTGAATAGGAATGGCTTTATATTTTCCTCCAGATCAATGATAGATTTCCTGCAAACATGTTGGAAAGATTTCTAGAAAAAACTTCAGCAATGAAGTATTCTTGCAATAAATACTTGAAGTCTATCATTTAAACCTATTAAATCATTCAATATATGCTGTATTGGTTTTGTGTAGTGCTAATTTCTAATCAAAATATATGAGACAATAAAATAAACAATTTAGGAATGTATAGTTGTTAATGCAACAGATTTAACAAAGCATAGCAAACAAAAAATTGTTTAATTAATTTTGCTGTCATCCTCTAATTTTGATTCGGTTCAATTGTAGGATAACAAAGCTAAAGACCTTATTGTTATCTGGGACATTTATGTATTTCCTCTAAAATTTTATGTAATATTTTCTTGTTCCTGGCCCTCTTGGACTTTATATTATTCCAAGACCTATTAAAAACTAGCATCAGTGGTTGAGAGAATACCTTGGGCAAAAATTTAACTTTTTAGTATACCATGCGTTTTTAATATGGTACGTAAATCTGGATGTAACACAACAGAGTATACTGACCTGAATAATTATCATAATTTTTTGACTCACACGGTCATGTAGGTTGCAACAGACCTTCAGAGCTCACTTAGTCCAACCTTTTCCTCAGAGCAGATCAAGTGAGAGCAGATTGCACAAGGTCTTGTACAGTTTGGTTTCGAGTATCTCCAAAGACGGCTATCCCACAGCCTCTCTAGGTAACCTCTGCCAGTGTTTGACCTCCCTTGTGGCATAACTCCTCAGAGTTTATGGCCTTCAGGTAATTTTAGAGGGTTGCCACAGTGTTTTGATATACTTCCAACTTACTTACACTGTATTTAATTCCTCTCCTTTTACACATAAGTCATTAACCTTATGATTTCAAGTAAGTTTTGCCAGTTCTCTCCTACTTGGAAGCAAGGTTTAGTGTCTAGACTTAAGGTTGCCCTAAAGGCGTAATCTTACTGGTCCATACAGGACTTGTAAGCCAGTTCAGAAACCATCACCTGTGTCCTTGGAGCTTCCCCTTGGGAGAGCAAGTGACTCTGCAGAGAGCTATGGAGAGGTGATTATGAAGTCTCAAATAAACCACTGCAGCAAGTGGTTTCCACTTTCTTTTCTCTAGCATGTGGAAAATGTTAAATGTATCTTCTTATGGGATTTTCACAAACAGTTTGTAGAAAAATGCTAACCCATCCATTCCTGTTGCCTCACAACAGTCCTGTGTGCATTTTTCAGGATTTTCTTTTCACATTCCATTGCAAGTATTGTTACAAAAATAAAATTGCAGCTACATGTCTGTGTGCTCTTTACACATCTCCTTCTCTGAAAATTGCATTGAGGTTGGGTCAAGGATAGGTAGCTGTTGCAGAACAAACAGGAAACCAGTAGATACCCGAGAATGGTTGACATATACCTTTTATCAGAACCTTCTGACATCCTTCACTCTTCAGAGGTCATTCTCATAAATTAAGAGACTTTAAGAAAAATGAATAGTGTCAGATTTTCAGTTCGGCTGCTTCATAATTTCCTTACGTTCACCCTGCTGTAGGTCTTCAGGCGTAATGTCAGGGAGCATTCCTATTCTTTGCAACATATGGCTTGTCTTTCCAAGCTAACCATTCTAGTTCAGTCTGTTGAAACTATCCCCTGTTACTTTAATGCTCGTCCAATTTCATATATGAGTGTTTAATATGTTTTTCACTGTGAGCCAGCAACACTATTGATAAGCCAGTATCACAAGTGGATTTTATTTACAAGAATTTATATTGGAGATGCTGCCTAATTCCTTATAAAAAGCTGATTTGTCCTTTTCTTTCATCAGTAGTGTTTTATGGGAAAAGTGCCTTTCTCACTAATTCCTTCTTACACTGAAGGTGACACATATGTTTCCTTAATAGCACTGTCTTGTTAAATAAGTCATTCTCCTGAGCCACCCTGACCTTTGTTTCAATCTTGGCGAAATAATAGTGGGATGGTTTTTATGCCTCAACAGCTCAAATGTTAAGCAGAGCGTCTCCTTCTGAAATTTTTCTCAAAACAGCATTTTTTCCTTTTTTTATCCATTAGTCCCAAGTGCTGTGCCACTTGAATCCATTCAAGGGAGTACTTTTGAAGAGAAGATTTATCTTCAATGGAGAGAGCCAGCGCAAACATATGGTGTGATTACTTTGTATGAGGTACCTAACATTTTGCCATGTTCTAATTTTTATAAATAATTTTGATTTTTGAAAGTGCATAATTAGTAAGCAAATTATTTTTTTTTTACAGTTTATGTAAAATCAAACTTTTTGAAGGTAGTAGCACTTACAAAATAATAAAATCAAATAAATAATGTAGGAGTGAATTATGCAGGACCCAAAATGTCCCTGTGTTATTAGCTTTAAGAAAACTGCTATTTTTAGAACCATGTGATACAGCATTCTATCTAGTAATGTGGATCAAATATTTAAAAGATTGAAAGACAGATCTTAGGGAATTTATTAAAAAATAGGAGATATAACACAGTGGTGACAGTCAACATCACATTTAGATAAGACTCATTACAGGAAGCCTATTGTATTAGAAACAAGCAGGCATAATTAAAAAACAATCGTAACAGTTTTAAAATGCAAATTCAACAAAATAGTATGCTGTTAGATGTCTAAAAGTCACTGCTTTTCCTCATGTGAAACCTCTGCCTGAATACCTTTTAGAAAAATTGACAAAAGACTGTACAGATTAAGCTGTCAGACAGTAATCACTGTTAAGCTTCTTACCTGACCTTACTATAAAGTTGGTATTGAAATGCTTTGTTTAAAAAAAAACACCTAAATGAGATGCAGTGTAAAAGAAAAGTTACATTGAATGGTAACCTATTGATACTGTTTGGAAAACTATTTTATTATAAGAGGATAAAATGTTATGAACAAGTATGAATTAGTTTTTTATAAAGCTAACTACTTTCCAGCTAGTTCAACAGTTGCCTATCTTCAGGGATCAGAATGTTGATGCCAACTCAGTCTAGGCAGGTGGCTAAATGTGAACAGACACCTAGCTGCTGAAAGCTTATTTTTCTACCCTAATGTTTGTTCATAAGCCTAAAATGCATCACAAAGTTTTTAAAAATATGACTGGTAAACTACTTTGAGGCTAAACAATATACACAGTGAATCACACGTCATTTTACCTATTTTTAAATGTATACTTCAGGTGAAATACAAAAGTATACTTTGTCTAACTGAAGCAGCTCAGAGGATAAGATCCAGGCAAGTGAGATGAAATTTCAGTACCTGTGTTTTATAGGTTGGTTTAGGCTATCGATGATGTCTCAGTAGGCATCTCTCTGGCTGACCACTGTGCGGTCAAGGCAACGCATCCAGCTCAGCTCCAAACCTTCCGAGCTTGGGAAGCGAGGTGTTGACCTCCTGCCTGTGCCTTGTTGCTGGCCAAGCCTTAGAGAAAGAGGCATCTAAGCCTTAGCTGTGCATACGTCAACAGTTCTGATCTAGAAAGAATAGCCACTAAAGCTGCTTTTCTACAAACATGTGCCGTATTTGGTAAGTTCATGAAAAATAAGGTGCTTGCAGCATTCATCTTTCAGGGAATGGCCTAGCAGGTGAGCGCTAACCAGGCAGAGACCTGGGCAGGGACATTTCAGCCTGAGGAATTCCCCAATTCAGGATAATCTGCTTGCACAGGAGTGACCCAGGCACAGAGCCACAGCAAGGGGTGAATGCTTCTTCCATTCTCCTGTCAGCTGCCACCAGACTATACACAACCCGGGGTGAAAGAATTGTAGTGCCAGGAGGAAAGCAAGTACGACAGTGCTGGGTACCTTAGTCTAGAGTTGAAGACACACAGCTTGGGTGAGACAAAACCACAGATATGTAAACCTGAGTCAGACCTGGGAGCAAGGTTGCTCTTTCCAGGGCCAGCTCTTCAGCTCTTTTTTCATAGGGGCAGCCGTAAGACTACAGCACCAGGCGCCTTCTTTTAGCAGGAGGTCCCAGGGGCTTGATCCCTGCAGACAGGTGAACTTACTGTGCAGTACTGAGTTTACATCCCTGCTCCCAGAGAGAAAGCTCAACCTCGGCTCTATGTCTAGCATTTCTTCCTCTGGGTACCTGTCATGGTTTAACCCCAGCCAGCAGCTAAGTACCACACAGCTGCTTGCTCACTCGCCCCTCCAAAGGGACGGGGAGCAGATTCAGGAAAAAGGTAAAACTTGTGGGTTGAGATAAGAACAATTTAATAATTAAAATATGGTAATGCTAATGCTAATAATAATAGTAGTAGTAGTAGTAGTAGTATTTGGATGGAGCAAGAGAGGAATAAAATCCAAAAGGGAAAAAACCCACAAGTGATGCCCAATACACCCACTGACTGATGCCCAGCCAGTCCTCGAGCAGCAATCGGCAGGCGCCAACCAGCTGCTCCCAGTTTATATACTGAGCATGATGTGCTATGGTATGGAATATCCCTTTGGCTAGTTCGGGTCAGCTGTCCTGGCTCTGCTCCCTCCCAATTTCTTGTGCCCCTCCAGCCTTCTTGCTGACAGGACCCAAGAAACTGAGAAGTCCTTGAATTAGTAAAAACATTACTTAGTAACAACTAAAACCATCAGTGTGTTATAAACATTATTTTCTTACTAAATCCAAAACACAGCATTGTACCAGCTACTGAGAAGAAAATTATCCCAGCCAAAACCAGGACAGTACCTAACTTTCTTTGTTGTTAAAAATCTCATAACTTATTGAGTTTTCTGGGGCCAAGTATTTTAGTGCCTGAAGGAGACAGTCTTTTAATATATGTGGTGGGAAAAACGGTGCATTGCAGTATGAAGTATTAAAGTATTCATTGCTATTGTGAAATTAAGTGCAAATCCAATTATTTGACAAATATTTAAAGAAAAAAGCCTTTAGATGAAGAAATGACAAAATTACAAATTATACCATTTTGTTCCTTTTATCACCAGTACAGGTCCACAGTTCTAGGAGTAAAGGGATTAGTCCTTTGGGCAAGTTTTCATCTAAATTTGATAAAAATAGGCAATATCCAGTGAGAAAATAACCCTCATGCCCATTTTTTTCCATCACTGCAAAGCTGAACTGGCATTAGCAATGGTGGACATTAGAAATCAGTTAAAAAAAAAAAGTAGGAACAGTCTTACAAGTGGGAATGAAATACAGAAAAAGTGCAAGTTCATTTTAACCAGGCAAAACAGCAAAACACTTCTTTTTTTTCCTGTGTTCTGCATGATCTATGGAAGAACTTAATTGATTACCGAACAACAGCCACTTAGCTATCTAATAACTAAACACTGCAAAAAATTTGTAAGAATCTAACATAGACGGAAGAGTCTCTGATAGTCTGGTATTCTTTTGAATAAAACTTAAGTAAGATCTTGGAAAACAGTTAAAGGGAGCTGCAAGAGGTCATTTAGTTCACATACCTGCAGCAAAACAGGATCAGGTGTATGTAAAACATAGTTGCAATGTAGTTGTCTTGCCTGTCTTTTAAAATCTCCAAAAAAAGTTATGACCCACTCTCCCACAAAGAGGTATAACACCACTTACCATCAGAAGGGGAGATTGTTTTGGGCAATATGTAACCTTAATTTCTTTACTGATAAAAGTTCAAATATTTGGTAGTGTAATCTTCTTCTGTCTTCTGTTATAATGGATACGGAGTTGTAGACACTCTGCCCATATCTACAAAATTATGTCAGTGTTCATCTAGATGGTATCAAATGTTTTATTACTGATTTTCAGCACTTTATTGATGTTATATTAGATGCCTCATCTAAAAATCAATTTTCATGAAGTCACAGGTTTTAGGGAATTGCAAATGTTTAAGGTGTGTAATGCTGACACTTAGATGTTTCCATGTATTTTTTTATGTGTTGTCTTAACCATAATGATATGGAATAAATATAGCAAAAAAGAATGTCAATTACCAATTTATATAATAAGAGTGTTGGAACTACTCGCATACAAATGAAACTTTAAAAGTAAAAAGGAAAGATGAATCGTTTTTACTTTTTAATTTTTTAATGGATTTCTTATTTTTAAATTCTCATTACAGTGCATGGAAATTAGTAATTAATAGAAGAAATCTGGATCAAGTTTTACTGTGAACTTATATTAACATTTCTAATGAAAACTAAAAATACTGTTTGAATCAAAGAAGGAACTGAGGATACAATATACACTCTGCATATATTACTTAACATTTTATCTCTCCTTTCCTCCAAATGAAAATCTGATCTAGGTACAATATAATAACCTGAAAAATTCCGAATTAGCAATTACAATAGCTAAGCTTTAGACTAAAATACAAGCTTTACCCACTTTCTGAAAAATTTGCCTTAAGCTGCCCTTATCATCTTTTACGGGTAATCTCATTCAGAGCAAAGTGTAATTATAGTGAAGTCAGCTGGAACTGGGGGCTACACCCTATGCTGGTCACTTATCTGTTTTTACCTGGTTGTTTTGGTTTTGTTATTGTGGCTGATCAAAACCAACAGTAAGATGAATTCAAAAAGTGACACTGTTAAAGCCAGCATCTTGAAGGAATTAATGTAAGCCTGAACCCATCCTTTAGAGTTGTAATCTAGCTGTCTCTAAGTCTCTGTATCTCTCAAAGTAATAACTCATACCAGTTATGGCTAAGTTTATGTGTCCTTTCATGGGATTCGGGATTTGAAGAGTATAAGAGAGTAAGATAGCTTATCATAAAATGTCTGACAGCGCATACATCAGAAGGGTTTACTGGATAAAGATGCAATCTCTGTCCGTCTGCTCAAGGCAGTTTATAACTTTCTTACTCTTTTGCAGATCACCTACAAAGCAGTCAGTTCCTTTGACCCAGAAATAGATTTATCCAATCAAAGTGGACGAGTCTCAAAGCTAGGAAATGAAACGCACTATCTCTTTTTTGGACTGTACCCTGGCACTACCTACTCTTTTACCATCAGAGCCAGCACAGCTAAAGGCTTTGGACCTCCAATCACAAATCAGTTCACCACTAAAATATCAGGTACTTGATTAAAGAATATTATTGTTTGCTTATGATAATGACGTGGGTAATTCTTTTGTTGTTTACTTCTTCTTCAGGATTTAACAAGCAGCAAATTCAAAAAGTGAAATATGTGTTCATCCCTGATGTCAAAGTGACATATATTAACATATCTGAAAAACTTCCAGGTGCTTAATATCAGCCAGTACTTTGAAATTCCTATTCACAACTGTAACTCATCACCCAAGAAGCTATGAATTATGTGCCTGCAGTCAGTGCCAGCTGCTGTTGCAACACAGCATAGGGTTTTTTGGACATGAGGGTGAGGGTTTCATTCAGAGCTTAGTCAGCCTTGACATGATTCTAAATTAGTACAGTAACAGTGCTGGAAAATCTCTTTAATGAGCCATGAACAATTGAGAGTAGAGCAGAAATACTGTGTATCTATCTCTCGCTTAGAAAGTGTAGCTAACTGCCAGCCTGCATATGTTCCTAGCAGGCGTGTGGACTGAAGTGGATATGAAACTCTATTAGACAAGAACATCAGGACTAGTGGTTTTCAAATAACAGCAGCATGACTGTCACTTCTGCAGATCCATGAACAATATTTTAAAGCCCTCCCACAGGCAGAGGAATACTTCATTGCTCTGGCTGATGGGATGCAGTACTATTACATCCTCTAAAATTCTTATGTAATTGATGACAAAATGTTTTGCAAAGTTACACTTGAAATCACTTTACTCTTCACTTCTCTGCAATCTTCTTGGGAATTAAAGTGGTTGTTGAACTATGGCCTCTTGATAGTATTTATAGAAAACTGACTTATCTATAAAGCACAAAACTGTGCTTTTCAGAAAGGATAAAGGAAAGCATTTGGGTACACAATCTTCTTTCTCTTTCACTCTCATTCTTTGTACGTTTCCCCTTCACTCATTTTCTGTCCTCACTGGAATGAAAAAAAGTAACAAATGTTAATCAAAAATAGAGCAATCTCTCTTTTCTTATTACAGGAAGGGTTGGTTAATGCAAGGTGGAAAACATTGCTGATATAGATGTTTGTAGAGGAAAAAAAAATTGTTGTTAATTTTCAAGTTAGAAAGTTATTCTTTATAGAAAATTTTAATATAGTTAACTCTAATCAGTAAAGATGGGAAATAACTTTGCATCCCCTTTCCTATACTGGGTAGAAACTTTCTCTGTCAGAAATCAGTTTCTGACACAAGACTTGATAAGAGTTAGGATGGCAGAATCAGCCCTTATTAGAATGAGGAAGGAAGGAGACTATTGAGAGTGAATGAGAATCTGGACATTTGGGAATAGTGGTGGATCTTAAATTGTTCTTTTCTAAATTGGGCATGTCACCAACTAAAACTCATTAGCATGAACTGCAGGCATGCTTGGGAATGAGGCTAACCTCCAAGCTGCCATGTGGCGAGGTTATGCAAGCTGTCTTGTCTGCATCCCGCTCTCATTACTTCATGTTAGTTACTGTGCTAACAGGGGGTGTTCATGACTTGTCCATGGGTAGTTAAAGACAATGTCTTCATGAATTTAAAATAGAGGCGGAATGCTAACATTGCTGTATCATTGAAAAATCACAGTCAAAATTCTAGCTGTTGAAAATGGTGCCCTCTTTGCAGTGCTATTGGCCTGTGATCTTGTCTCACTGTAAGGCTTTGAGGCTCTTGATGTGGCCAGTGCTCTCCATTTTGGAGAGATGTGAAACAAAACTGCTGAAAATTTATGAATGAAAGATTTCACTATTTTTTAAAACAGATAAGGTGACAACAGTGCATCCTGACCAATTTCTTAATTGAGTGATTACATTTTACTTTGTTTAACTCTAGACTACATTTTCACCTGAATAAAATACTCTTAATTTCCAATCTTAACTGTTTGAGTAGTACTATTCTGTATTGTAAATAGTTGCCATGTTTCATTCTACAGTTGTGTGATTGGCACTGATGGATGAAGTGATCTGTGTGTAAATACATATTACCAAAAGCAGAGCGTTTAGCAGTGCATGCTATCAAAATTGATGGGTACTCTATTAGAAGACTGTTTTCTGTTGCATATAACTGTGAAAAGTCATCTGTGCAGGCTGAAATTTTGTATGCTGCCTTTCATACTAAGAAGAATTTCATCTATATCAGGAACATGGCTGGCATCATGAAAAAGCTGGTGACCGGTACATTTCTGAAGTTCTTTCAAACAGGGATTTAAATATTTAGCAAGAAGAGAGACATTACTCTGAGCCATCACTCTGAAAATCTGTCCAGTTTGGGGCAATTTGTAAAGGTTACAGTTTACACACAAATGGTGGAAATTTGACAGGATTAAGCAGCAAATGTCACCATAGATGCCATACTTACTAAATAGATTTAAGTTCTCCAAGCTTTTAGAGCCTTGCCTGTGTGTTCATCAACTCAGTGTGGCCCAACACAGATAGGGAGTCTCTAAGGGCCTTACCTTTTAGTGCATCTAAGCTTTCTGCTGCTGAAGACCAGGGTGTGCAGTTGCAAAAACTGCAAACAGGAAGACTATCTCCTACTTTCTCTGTTTGAATAAACTCCTTCTTTACATGTGGGCAGGGTGGAGGGAAAGAGATCTAACCTAGACAGGAGAGAAGTGTGAGAATAGATGATGTCCGAGTGTCTGTGGAGAAGAGAAAAAGTAGCCAGAACTGAAAGGTGGAACTGGGAGAACCATAACTCATATCCTGGATAGGAAGACAATTTTGGTGGAGGGACATTAAGATTAGTAAAGAGTGCAAGTAGGAAACTAGGTGTCATAAGTTAAGAAGATTACAAGACTTGTTAAGATGTGGGCAGGAGACCAAGAGCAAGAAATGGCACTGAGCATTCCAAAAATGTTCAGAGTTCGTACAGCTTTTCGGAGATGCTGTTACTCTGTGCTTCATTATATTCAGGATGGCCAATTTGAGAATGGGACATTATGTGAACAGGTTCTGGACATTCAAAACTGCTAAACTGAAATATGTGAAAATTGTGTCTGAATCTTTCAAGTACTGTGTAATATGCTTTTAGGCTTCTCAAAGTGGGTACCTGAATTACTTAAAATGATAAGTGAAAATGTTTGTGCCTTATATCCAGGATTGTAAACAGAATAAAACCCTCTCAGTTTATAAGGAGGTTCTTGGAAATGTTTTTTTTATATTTGTGAAGCATTTCAAAACTGGTGAATATCAATGAAAAGCGATGAAGATGTTAACGTTTTCACAGAAAACTGAAGAGTTGTGGACAAAAGTGTTAATGAAATCCTTACTTGGATGTGTAGGGTAATATGAATAAAGGAGAGAGAAGTTCATATACCTTTCAAGTAACTGAAGCTACTACTGGCAAGGTGAAAAGGATTGGAAAATACACTTGAAAGAAATGTTGTTGGAGCTATTTAATTTGCTAGAGGAGCCTAGAGTTTGATATTATCTGTATATGGAGCATAATATACTCTGAGTAACTTCATCAGTATGGTACACAAAGTATCCAGTGGCTGGAAGATGAAGCTAAACAAATTGAAATGCCAAATAGGTCTCCACGTTCAACATGAAGTATGATTAGCCATTGGAAGAACCTGCTAAAGAAAAGATCTTCCCCCTCACCAAATATATTTTCTTTTTCAAGCAGAAATTAGTTTAGGGAGATTCACTGCCCTGCATTATTGCTGTGGTCAGAAAAGATCATTGCAATGACCACTTTTTGCTTCTTTAGCCTTTAAATCTGTTAATTGTGTATCCTCATTAACAACTGGACAATAAAGATACAACAGACTGGTAAACAACCAATTAATCTAGCAGCCTTCCATCCAGTATAAACTTAAAAATGCAACTAGATGTTAACACTGGAAAAAATAGCAACAGTAAAAGACAGTAACTGAGGCATCATTTGTTTTAATCATGACTGTAATTCCTTAATGAAGACACAGTTTGCAAAAGTGCTATTGAGTGTGGCTTCAAACCAAGATAAGCTCTCGTGGTGATAATCCTGCTTCATTAGTGTAAATTATGTCTGTGATGGACAACAGACCCAGGACAGTTACAACACTAGCTGAAATTCCAGGAATGACAAAGTCTGAGTGCATCCTAATATAACTGATGTACTGAGAAAGCTGGGCTTGGTTTCAAAAACTATAATCTCTTCAGCATGCACATTTGCAGATGCTCATCTTGAAGTGACTTTTCATTTTTAAGTCATGGATTCTCAATACTTTCTTCAAACTTACTCCTGCTAGTATATGTTTCCTGTCCTCATTGGCAGTGAGCTGGGATTTCTTTGGGGTTTTGTTGTTTTGTTTTTTTTTTCTTAGCTGAAGTTATTTAACAGTTGTCTTACACTTGTGTTGTAACAGAAAGCCTTCTAGACCTATAATATGGTCTTTATATTTGAAGAAGTCTTTAAAATTTACTATTCAAATAAAGATACAGCTTTTGAAAGAAGAAATACAGAAATAACGATTAATTTTACCTCTTTTCTTATTCTAGCACCCTCTATGCCACCGTATGAACTTGAAACACCTTTGAATCAAACTGACAGCACTGTGACAGTCTTGCTGAAACCTGCACAGAGCAGAGGCGCTCCTGTCAGGTACTGGGAGAAAAATCTTTATAAAATTAAAACCAAATTGATTAATTTCTTGAACATGTTTTCTAGGGATTTTCTACACTACAGTCAGTGTCTAAATTCATGTCTGTATTAGCTCTAATTAAATTAAATAACTGAAGAAAATGAATGCTTTGATGTTGAGTGTTTGTGTATTGTTTAAAGGATTTGATCCAGATGCAAGTGGCTTGTTCTTTGAAGATAAGGAACAAAGCCATAGTTCTGTTGTGTGGGTGGCTTCTTTAAGGTAATTGCTTACTGCAGTGTTATAAGTTCAAGGGCATATCACATTTCTTATGCTGAGCTACTGTCTTTAATATTGTCTTCTTGTTTACTTCACAGATTTAAGATAATGAACTCTTAGTAAGTTAGCCAATTTAAACTATGTACTGTAACATTTGTAAAGTATTTACATTTAATTGACCATAATAGCAGCGATAGGGGAAAAAAATATCAACCTGGAAAAGCAGTAGCTCAGATTCTTTAGTGTCGTATAGTACCTGTTAATGAATTTCCAATTTGTAGAGGTTTATTTAACTGCTAGATACACAGTACTGTGTAAGTTCTTCATTGATTAGAATAAAAGATGCCTGCTTTTCAGTGAAGAAAACAGAAGAATAGTTAGATTATTTTGAATAAGAAACAGTATATTTTGAATGAGGACCAGTAATAAACTCAATACTCATGAATACAATGAAAATACAGATTAGAGAAATACAGATTTTTCAGAGGTATATTCTTTTGTTACTGTAGGAAGAGTTTCCATCTATAGTGAATGACTATCAATTGTTTTCATTGTGATGCTAAGGTTTTTGGTAATTTCTGTTTGTCTGGAAATACAGATCTGGTATATTCATACATATGTGAATGAAAATAAATGTTCTTTGGGTTTCTTCAGAATATTCAATGTTTCATATATTTAGGGTTTTTACTATGCAACATATTCGTTGTTGCATTATGTATTATATGTAGGTAGGTCTGCATTTAGGAAATGCCATCCTGCTGGTCATTCAGGCACCTTTTTAAAAAGACAATGTAACACTTTGGGAAAGTCTGAACGAGCTGAGAAAAAAAACAGAAAGCAATTAAAGCAGACTTAATGAAACTTTTTGATTTAGCAGATCAGATTAGAAACAGAATGATATGATGTTTGTCTTACTGTATCTCACAAAGCTATAGGGTAGTCCTTCTGAATTCAAGCATCTGGATTAAAATAATACCGGTTGGAGTCATTGTTTAAACACAAACATATTAGACCATTAATAAAATTTTTTTTCGTTCCTTTCATCTGCATCATGAACTAAAGATGATTGACTCCTATAGCAGTAGTGACACATCAGAAACTTCACTGACACTGAAAGGAGCTAGTTAAGAGATTAAAGTGTGCCAAATAAGATCATGAATGGTTAGGGAAATAGGAGGAGAGATTTAAAGTAACATGAAGCTATAGAACTGACAGATGAACACACAGCAGCAAATTTACTGAGGACCTTTGCAACAGGTCTTAAAATGAATGAATGCTGACTGCAAACTGACAGTGTAAATACTAAGTGAAACAGAGTGTGAAAATTAAAGTAAGAATTTCTTAATACTTTTAACATTTTATTGTGCACTGCACTCTCAAGCACACTGCATTGCATAGCTTGTAGAATACATTCTGCATATGGATTCTGTCATCTTAATCTGTATTCACTGGGTGTTAAAAGTTTACTCGTATTTCATTTATGCACACCACTAAGCAAAATGCCTGGTCTATTGATTCTGCTACAACTACCAGCTTGGTTAATGCAGATTTTTGAAACTGCACTAAACTTGCAGTGTAAATGATTGTTGTTATTTTATTGATCAGCACATCAGCCTTGTCACATAAAATTCCTTAATTCCTGAGATGGATAAGGAGATCACAAATTCTACCATTCAAGTCAACAAAGCTAATACCTGAGGTCATCCAGAATTCCCAAATTTTCTGTGATTAAATTCTTTTTCTCTACTTAAATATGAAAAATCCTGATACTTTTTACCTTATTTAGACTCTGCACACAACATGAAAGAAGAGAAGGGGCAGTGCTGATTGTTTAAATGTTGATTCAAAAAACAGACTTTATAGAAATGTTCAGGAAGCTCTGTTTACAATGATAAAGTACACATTAATCTTGAAGGCCAAATGGCATTCCAGGTTGTTTTAGAATTCGTAAGACTGGACATGATTAAAATGTCTTTTGTCAGAGTTTTAATACACCAAATACCACTTGCTTTGTCTTCAATTTCAGGTTCAGCATGTTTTATGGCTGTTGCTGTGTTTATGTCAAGGAGATTATTTTGGAATTATATATGTTTAAAGCAGTAATGCATTCAGTAATGATGAATGTATGCACTTCTTTAACAGCTGGCTAAGCTATTTTGATTTTTAGAATGATTGTAATTTGCAAGGCTTTTTTTTTAATTTAAGAAGATGGCTCTTTGGAAATTGTGTAATATACATCTTGTGATGTATGTGTATGTAAGAGTCAGTAAAGTTTTAAAGAGCTGGCATAAAAAGCATATAAATGCAAATATTTTTTGTATGAGTGCACTTCAACATCTATTGAGGGACTCTCTCTTCTAAGGCAGAATCTTTTGTACCTTTTACTTCCTCAGGGCAAGTTAGCCTAAAGTTGAAAAGACCCTGGGGCCACATTGTCTGCAGGTACATAGCTTGGTCAGTACCATATACTTCAACTAAGGAATGCTAATTTATTGCAAAAATCTGGCTCATACACAGAAATGCAAAATGTAATGCTTGGTAACTGCATGTATTTAGTGTTATTTATATTCATCTATGTTAGAAAGAGCTTTAGATTGTTTGCCACATTCCATTATAAATAGTTCTTGTGACCTTCTCTGGGAAAGTTTTCCTGCAAGCTTTTAGCTTCAGCAGGGAGAAGCAAGTTTTCTTTGTCACATAGATTTCCATTCAGTCTTGCTATGATAAAGGTTGAGTGTTTCTACTTCTTTCATCTCGCTTACATAATCAGCAAAATGTTGTCACCATATCACCTTCCTTATGCTATTCTGTGCCACATCTTCAAAAAGCCTTAACAGTAAACATGCCAAAGATTTTGGCCCAGACAAGACCAGAATCACCTGGGGACAGCAAGCACTCTGGGAGCAGCAAACTGGGGAAAGGAGCAAGAAGGACAAGAAAGAAGGCAAGACCATCCAGGGTCTACTCTGCCTTCTGGTCTCTTTCTCATATTACTGTTACAGAGTTTGGCTCAGCTGCATTTGCCCCGTTAAACCCATCTAATCAGTTAATGGCCCATTCAGCCACCCTTTCTGGTCTTACAGACACCACAGGCAGTTGGTACTTTCCTCTTCCAGCCTGAAGTGAGAGAACAGGAGGGCCAAGCCTGTCAGCTAGCAGCGCCCTGTGGATGCAATACTTGGTTGGCATTTAGGATGTCAGATTACTTCCTGGGCTGAGTATGTGGGATCAGTCCAGCAGCACCTGGAGCTGCAAAGCCCAGTGTCGTGGTTTAACCCCAGCCAGCAACGAAGCACCACACAGCCGCTTGCTCACTCCCTCCCACCCAGAGGGATGGGGAGGAGAGTCAGAAAGGAATGTAAAAGTCAAGGGTTGAGATAAGAACAATTTACTAATTTAAACAGAATAAAGAGGTAAGAACAACAATAATAACAATAA
>JAVJGI010000040.1:59149777-59318640 GCA_035590275.1 Ibycter americanus
TCTCACATCATAGCCAAAACACAGCACTGTACTAACTACTAAGAAGAAAATTAACTCTATCCCAGCTGAAACCAGGATACCCAGACAGGATGAGAGGGAGAGAGAGAACTGCAGCTATTGAAAATAATATAATTTAAAAGTACCTTAAAGAAAACACACAGAAAAAAGCAAATAAACTTTGAATTATGTGAGTTGAAAGCTGAGAGTATGCTAGAGTGAAGGCAGTTTGTGTACTCTCAGTGCATGCCCTTTATCATCATTGTGCCCAACTGCTTTAACATGCATGAATAAGAACAACTCTGCTGGGAAAATAAGGCAAACATCTCTTTACTTGAAGTGCTTAATTTTGAAATGTATTTTTAATCTCTCCTTCCTGAAGAAGTAATGTATACATTTCAGCCCAAAAGACTGTATTGAGTTATTAAGTATTTTGAAGTGCAGCTGAAAACTAGCATTGAATTTTCAGACTATGTGCTATCTAAAGTGATAAGCACTCCTTCTACTACTTCATGAGATAAACACTTCATGATGTGTTCAGATTGTCTAAATTCCACAGAGATGTACATTTCTTCTTGGCCTAATCCAGACCCTTAAAGGCACCCTGTAAACACTGGGTTCACTGTCACAGGTGGAATTAAGGTCATCTGCACATGGTCCCTGGGATAGGAACAGCATGATTCAAAGGAAGATGCATGGTTGTCATGGTTTAGCCCCAGCCAGCAGCTAAGTACCACATACCCACTCGCTTGCTTCCCTTCCCTGGTGAGACACATAGGAGAATTGGGAGAGGGGGGAAAAGTAAAACCTGTGGGTTGAGATAGGAATAGTTTAATAATTGAAATAAAGTAAATAATAATGATATGAATAATAATGATAATGATAATGGAGGTAACAAAGACAGAGAGGAATAAAACTCAAGAAAGAAGTGATGCACAATACAGCTGCTCACCACCCACTGGCTGATGCCCATCCTGTCCCCGCGCAGCGGTTGGCCCCTTCCAGCCAACTCCCCCCAGTGTATATACTGAGCATGATGTTCCATGGTATGGAATATCCCTTTGGCTAGTTCAGGTCAGCTGTCCTGGCTCTCCTTCCTCCCAGCTTCTTGTGCACCTGCTCACTGGCAGAGCACGGGAAACTGAAAAGTCCTTGACTTAAACTAAGCACTACTTAGCAACAACTAAAGCATCAGTGTGTTATTAGCATTATTTTCATACTAAATCCCAAACACAGCACTGTACCAGCTACTAAGAAGAAAATTAATGCTATCCAGCTGAAACCAGGGCAATGGTGGAAGGAAACCTTTGTTGGCCCAAGTCCAGGGAGTATTTTATTCTCTATGTGGCTTAGTCATTTCAATAACTGTCATAGTATAATGATTCTTAAACAAATGATAGAGGACACCTAATTTCTACCCACTGACTAGTGGTAGGAAGGAGTAAATTAAACTGAGCTGGTCACCTTTAAAACACAAATTCTTATGTGTAATGCAACAATTCGCCACTGGAACCACTGTGCACTGCACACAAAGCAGAGATTGCAATTGCCTTCCCATGCCTTCCACACACATTGCAAAGTAGGAGGACGTTGCCTTAGGGCCTCATCTCTTCAACATGACTGGTGCCGTGAGGATCAGCCTTCTACGTATCTGGCCATCCCCTCTGCTTTGTCACTGTGTCTACTCGCTTTTCCATAGGCTGGCAGCAGGAGTTTGCACTCCTTGTGCCATGTCAGTTAGGGCATGCAGTGCTGTTCAGACACTTCCATACAAAGAAATGGGATCATCTGAAGCCTGAGAGAGCTTTTGCAGGACCCTTCAATCTGACGGACAGCCTTCCGGAGGAGCCATTACCTACCTTTATTCTTGAAACTTGCCACTTCACAAAAACACTCACCTGGTCGACAGATCAGAAGACTAAATTGTTTCACTGGCAATTAGGAAATACAAATTAAAGCTAGCAAGCTAGCCAGGCTGTTTGGAAACCCATGGCAGATATCACTGGAACCCAAAAAGCATCCAGGCTTCAAGCACTCTGAATACAAAAATCTCAGCATATTTTCCACAACTGTGAAGAGACCATGAAGAGAAGTGGGGCACTTCCATTGCTGTTGTGAGTACATGGCAGCCACAGGGCTGGGCCTCAAAGTGCAATCCACTTCTCAGAGAAGAGGTACTGGTATCTCAGTCTGTTTTCTATATTGCATGGTAGGAGTGCAGCATTAACTCCCATGCATGAATTATGAAGGCAGACATCATGAGTATGATTATAAATTCAGGATAAGTGAACAAATGAGTTTTGAAATGGGAAAATGCTGATTTGCACAATAAGACACGTGTTAGCATTCTGTGTGGGCAAAAACATAGCAATAGTACATGCTAATAAAAGCATTGTAATATCTGTGTTTTAGCTCTGTCCTCTCACAATTCCTACCTAGCACGTTATGTAATCTAGCATGTTATTGTAATTTCCTTCTAGTCACAGTGACATGACATGGTAATGCAGTAATGAGAAAAAAGAAAATCTCATGTAGACACAGATGAGGAGAGAAATATCAAAACTATACATTAACCAGGAGAGATTTGGAAAGCTTCCCAATAAAATGAAAAGTGAACTTTGGCCTTTCAAGAGCTCACTGATAAAACAGTCTAGATATTTGGTGGATTTAGGATAAAGAAATGGTTAAGCTGAGATAATGCTACTATATATGTTCAAGTACCATTACTAACTCACTAGTATGCTGAAATGTCATGTTCAAAATATAGCCTTTGAAATACTGTGAGACCACAAGGTCTAAAGAGCATGAAGGGAACTTACTGTCCATTCTTTAATTTGCTTGCCACAAGCATCCTTTCTATTGTTTAAGGGTCTGTAAACATAAAGGCTTGAATTTTATGCTCTACAGTCAGCTCTTGCCTGCAAACTGTATTTCTAAATCATAGTTTTACAACCTGTAAAGCAGCCAGTAAACTTGTTTGAGGATGTCTGTGGTACAGAAGGGACAGGGTTTTATTAATGCCCATAATTGTCACTTCTTTATAGCAACAAGTATAATTATTTACAGCAGAAGGGTCAATTTCAGTTTCATTGAGGGAGCAGTACAATAATTGCTTATGCTGTAAAAATGTTGTAATTCTTTTTTGTTATACAGTAGAACTTGTCCTTGGACTTTTACTGTGACTTGAGTTAGTATTTATGGTACATGTTGCCTGGGCACGCGTGGTGCAGTTTCACATGTTCTGCTGGCTTGTTCAGAAATTTCCATGGTCTTTTACTGCGATTTCAAACATAGTCCCTGGGTAAAAGGAACATTGATTCTTGATTTAAATAGCAATTTGTGTCACTGAGAACACAGCATGTAATGCTGTCTGTCATTTAGCAATGCGATTAATAAAAATTAATCTATGATAAATAAAGCAAGCTAGAGAAATTCCAGAATAAAAGAAAGAATGGATTATTCCATATCTCTGAAGAGATTACTTTTCAGTTTCGTAACTCACCAATACATTCTCATGGGGTTTGGTTATAATTAGCAACTGAAAACTTTGCTGCACTGTTATGAGGCTCTGCCTTTGGTATTGTTTTTTTTTATCTTCCTTCTGGGGACCTAAAGTAGGATGCAGTAGAGACCGTATCTTTGCATAATTACTAATGATAGTCTTCTCTGTATTGCTTACCTCTCATTCTGACAGTGCGATACTCCAGTTCAGCTAGGCTAGTTCTCTGCTAACATCCTCTGGCCCACTGGGTTTTTCCAGTCTCCCTGGTGAAGGCTGAAGTCCAGCAGCAATTCAGCTGGTGAATCATAAACTCTTGGAACTCATACCCTGTTTTGCTGGCTTTGGACTGCCAACTTCAGTTAGAATTGATAAAACATGTTTTTGTTAAATCTACTTACTAAAATGAACAGCTCAGTCTCTGAGTATGCAAGACACAGAACACAGTGTAATTTTTCCATGATCCCTTTGCAAGGACTGGCTACTCAGTGCTCAGCTTAGCCTACTTGAGTTCAGACTTTAGGTGTGCGTATTTACTAGTGAATTTTGTATGCCCTGTACCATTCTCTGATACTGAGGCCAACTGGCTAAAACCAATTCATGCTCATACTGCAGAGCTTCCAGGCACAATGACCACCTACAGATTGCCAGCTGGAAATGGGCCCTGCTTTATGTCTAGAAATTCTGGGGAGACTGATAGCTGGCTGGTGCCAAAGCCCTTGCTGGGGACTTTCAAACCATTTAACAGAAAGGACAGTGTTGCATTTCTTTACTCAGTCTCCTTTAATGCATATAGCTTAGATAAATTTTAGGCAGCTCAGTGTTAGCAAGTCTGAGCCAGCAGCCTGTTGTCAAGTACTGCTATGTTCTCAGTAAACCAGTAGAAACCTCCAACTAGGAGCACAAAGTTCTTAAATCTCCTCCTAGGCAAGCAAGAGACCTGAAGTCCTTGTTCCTTTCTCATGAGACTTTTAATGTGTTACATTTTAGATGGTCATTGAATACAAACAGAAATAATGGACAGAATAAGGAGAGTCTGTTCAATTAGACAGGTTCCTTCATGAATGCTTTCTTGGATCTCTGATTATTCTTGTGTTTCTGTCTGCATACTAGTCCAGCCTCAGCAGCAGACCACAGTAACACTGTTCAGATGGCTAGGGGATGGGAGTGGTATGGTGAAAACCTCTCAGGTTGAAAACTCTTCAGGTTGAAAACTGCATTGAACCCTGGCCTCCAGTTTCTGAGAACATGCTCAAGTTCTTAGGTTATTGTGGGAAAAGCTGGCATGACTGCCACATCTCTCATGAGACAGCTCAGACATTTGTATCCTAAGCAGATGCAGACCTATACAGTAAAGCCTCAAATAAAGTGCCTTTCAGGTCTTCAAATGTAAACATCTACTTCTGGCTGAGTTTATGTAGTTCCACAGTGATGGGCACATTGATCACTCTGTAGAGACAGTATGAGAGGTACAATTCCACCTTCATCTCAGAGTAGCCCTCTGGAGTTGTAAAGAGACATGTTTCTCTCTTCCACTGTGTGTAGGGGGCTCAAGTGTATTTCTGGGCACTTGCCTGGAAAGGGAGAGGTGTTTAGGAACCATAATAAAAGAGTTATGAACATCGCTGGAAATTACTGCATTGCATGATTTTTAAAAGTGTACTGAGTTTATACATACCCGAGTTCAAACACAGAACAACTAGAGCACTCCTTGAAAATGTAACAAAGGGATGCTATTGCCCTTTGTTTACTGAAGTACGACAGGGATTTATTTTCGTTTTACTGTGTGCTGTGGAAGGATTGAAGGGGGAGTACACCAGTCAGCTACATTTCCCCAAATGGTTGTTGAACAGGATTATGTGGGCTTGTACTTTCTGGAGACATTTTAAAGTCATTTTCTGACAACGTGTATCACAGTAGCCGTATGTTAATTTGTAGCCACAGTGCTGAATGACCCGTTCTGAATTCCTGGATGAAATTATGGTTAGGAATTGTCAGGCATATATAATCCACTGCTGTCTCTGGGAGCTTTCTCTGTTGATCTTACTGTGTGTTATGCACGTGCACTTCCCATATCCTTAACATCAATGTGGAATTAGATTTTCCACTATGGCTTATCATCTCACTACAGTTCTTCCGTTTACATGGAGGTTTGGATCTCATCAGTACTTTTACTCTCAAGTGCTGGATGCCAAAGTGAGATGTCCCAAATGAAAAGTATGGAGTTGTTTTTAGTGATTGTTCACCCATTTGACTAAGCACTCCAGTCAGTCTTGCAGGTCATATTGGAAGCCATAGCTTCTTGAGCCGTTTGTACTGAAGCCTTGGCAATGTTGCACATCAATCTTTCTATGCTTTAACTGTATCATAGATATTACAATTTTTGTGGTTCCATTGCTTTTAATTCATAAGTATTTAAATTAACTATGTATTTTTAAGTGATTCACAAGAGCTCTAAACCAGTGGCCATGAACATGTTTATTGTACTGTATTGTGAAGTACTGAATTGTCAACTGAGAGGTGACCCAATAACATTCTGCATGCTTTGTTTATAGATATCTAAATATAATACATTATAATCCATTTGGCAATAGAAGTAGATCCTGCCTGCAGCAGTGGATTGGAATGCTGCACAGAAAATACTGAATAGCCTTCAGGATTAACTTCCTACAAGTAGGATGAGATATAACGTTTGCGTTTTATGAGCTAATAATGGGGATGCATGTTGTAAGGTAGAGGCTCATTTTTGGAAATAACAGAGAATAAAGAGTGTATTGATGGCTTGTGCTATGACTGTGAATCATCAAAACATGGTATGTCTGTGAAATAGGCAAATAGACCATACGCAGCAGGTGGGGTTTCCAGCAAAGGTGACAAGTTGTAAATGCCATTGTACAAGACATTGGCAAGACCTCATATGAACTCCTGTGCCTAGTTCTGATCTGCCAAGAAATAATAATTTTACTAGCACCATAGCAGCAGAGCGTTACAGCATAAATGATCAGGGAACTGGCAAACCTGTGTTACATGTGGAAGGACCAAGAGAACTAGACTTGTTTCAGCTAGCCATTTAAGGCCAAGAGAAGACATGGTCGTTCTCTAAAAATACATCAGAGGAATAAACTTAAGAGAGGAAAAAGAAGAATTTCAGTTCAGAGAGCATGTAAACAAAGAGCTCAAATATTAAGTCCCTACCCAGTGGTGAACTGAAGCTCTGAAACAGGTACAGATATAAATATCAGGAAGGTGATGCTAGATAAATTTATTAAAATTATGAGATGCGGTATTTTGTGAGAATTAGTCTCATAGCACTGTGGTGCCAGAATTCCTGTTCCAGTTTTCTATACATGACAACACACAGAAAAGCACAAGCTTTTGTCAAGGTGCTCACACAGACTAGGGTTGTCTTCACCAAAGAGCCAAAAGTCAGTGGGGTTTTTCTCACAATTTAGGTCACAACACAGAAGTTACCTGTACCATCTTCATTGCCTTTTCCGTAGACTCTTTGACAATGATGCATGTTCATACTGATGTTGACCTCAGGATTTTTTCTTCCACTGTTGTGATTTTTAAGCAAGTTTGTACGAGCCCTTTATTCACTAGGAAACATTAAATGGCTGCATTAAAAAAAATATCTGTTACTAGTGCATAAATGTATAGCAGGAGGACTGTGGTTTCCAGGACCAAGTAATGTGGGAGAATTTCTGACTCCCAGTATAAATGATCTTGATTGACCCATTCTGTGTCTACTAAAGCATTTTGATCATGCATTGCACGCAAACAAGTGAATGCTTTTATTTGATATTAAGTAGTATTAAAGGAGATGAAAGAATAAAAAGGAGTGCTACATGGAAAGAGGAAGAAAAGCTATAGATGTGCTCGAAGTGTAGCACTGTCATTTCCCATACTGGTTACTGAAAGAGTATTCATTTTACTGAACATTAACATGAAAACTTTCCTTCTGTTACACTGTTCATTTAAGTAGGAAAGGAAATCACTGGCATTTACAACGAGCATCATGACTCTAAAGCACTGCTAAGTAAAAGCTAATCTGCTCAACTGGATTACATTAAATGACATAAAAAAAACATTAGAGTCACTTACTGGGCTCTACAACTGAAATCAGCAACTCTTTAGTCAGGAGCACTATAAATGCCTCAGCCTAAAACAGTCTCAGAGAGCGATAGGACAGAAGTCTATAGATGTATAAAAATGCTGAATTTAGGGAGATTTACCATGGGGAAATCAGATGAGGGCAAATGAATTAACTGTGTTCTCACATCTAGAGTTGAAGCTGTTTTCAAGATTAGCCCCAGTAGCAGAAGCACAAGGCCAAAATCTCATCTGTATTTAACAGTTGTGCTAATCCTGAACTGTGCAGAATCTTTTATCTACAGCCAGATTTCCTGTGGGAAGAGCTGTACAATGTCATGCTGCCAAGGTTTCTATGCCACCTAATCCTACCAGAGTCGTTCCCAGTGCAGGGAGGAGGAAGAGTTATACCTTCACTGACAGAATAGAAGGTCAGCCTTGTATTTATCCACAGAAGTCCTGAGAAACTGGAAATGATGCCACAAACCCTGACTGTTTTTCTGTGTCTGCCTGCATCATTCTGCACTGCTGATTAGAGTGCCCTGCAGAGCCTTTTTGCAGAGAAGAAGGGATGAATATGAACACAGAGTAATCTCCATTTTCAAATTGCTGGACCAGAACCCACTGCATTTAAGTTGTGGAAAGAGGCAATAGCACTAAGATGAGAATTTTGTTGTAGTTATTTTTGCTCTGGTCCTGCTCTCCCACAGTAAATTCGGCAGGAGAAAGTGCGTCTCTGCCTTGGGATGCTTAAGGGGTAACCCTAGGCTTTTCAGTTGCAACTGAAACACAGGCATGTGCTGCTTTCCACCGAGTTTCCCATGAAAGCATAGCATCTGGCAGAAGGAGAAAATGGACAAATGAGACATCTTAAACCACCGCAACAGATCTGTTTGAGCTAGTCTCTCCATGCTCCATGTTGTATCCCCTGGTTGAATAGATTAAAAACTTCATATCCTCTGTGAGTGCTTTAATGAGCAGTAAACAGTTGTCAAGCTTTGAATCAAAAAACCTGTTGAAATTGGCTTGTGTATTCGTTCAGCTGCCTCAGCAAATATTTTTCTTTGTATGCTGCACACAAACCAGCAGGTTGCAGGGCATCCTTGAAAAAGGGAGAAAATAAGCATTTTCCCTTTACTTAAACCACTCATTTTAATACATCTATTTGCTTAAATCTGCAGCCCATTCAGTAGTGAGTTTCCAGTACACAGCTTTGTAGAATATAGAGAGATCTCGTTCTTTTAGTGTTAGCATCGTGTCATCAATCCATTAGCTGATCTCCTGCTCTAAATACTACTTCTTCATATCTATGTAGTATCCAGGCTCCTTGATCAATTTGCATGTGCATATTGTTTTGCATTCATAAATAAGAGCTGTGCAGCTTGCCATTGCTACATTTGCAAAGTATCCACACCTCATGGACACTTTCTAGTGTATAGGTCACAGCACTGCCAGAGTTTATGGTTTACTGAAAAGTATTGAACTAGAATATTGCTTACTTGTAATCAGTTTTTCTTAGTAGAAGTGATTTTGTTTTAATTTTTTAACCCCTGAAGATACTGCAGTGTATGTGCAGATCTTTATGTTGCGATTTTAAACCTGTAAACTGTATATTTGTTTTCCCTCCTTTTTGCGAATTGTGTCCCTAAGAATTTGCAGAGAACAGAATGAAAACCACTGCTCCAGGGTGCAGCTCTTACATAATAAATATAAATTGGGAGTTGAATACAGGAGAATGAGCAATAGTGTATCTTATTGTTTATGTATGGATTTAGACCCGAAGAAATCTTCCTATTCTTTAAGAACATCACATTATTTCTTGCAGGTTTTTTTTCATTATTCTTATACTTTATCTTTGTGTAGCTACCGGTCTTCTTCAGGGCTATTGAGGAAGAAACCTGTGGTTTGCAAGTGGCCCTGGACTTCTTTGAAAGTAGAAATGACTCAGGCAGGCTCTCACATGAAGAGTGCCTCTTTTTCTGTTACTCCATTCCTTGTAATTCCAGTACAGTATTTTATCACATTCTATCCAGCAACTCTGAATATTGCAGAATAACAACAACATAGTGTAGTATTTCTTAAAAAATATTTGAATCTCAAAATTATTTCGTGGAAATAACAGATTAATCCCATGTAGATTTAAAGAACTAGGAGTGTCCCTGTTAGATGGGAGTCTGTCTTCCTGTTTTCTTGGGAATCCCAAGTGAACTGGTCATTTAGACCTTGCAAGATCTATTCTCTACCTAATTTGTGAAGACGGGGTAATAGCATTGTGTCATGTTCTTTAACAAGAAAAATAACTGGTTTGTTTCTTCTTTGCACCCTGGCTTAACATAGCAGGAAGGCACGGGGTGGAATCTGATGGTTCAGGTGCCATCAATGACTTTGCTGGAGCTGAAAGTGTGTTGTAATGAATCTTTCCATTCTAGTTAGAAGCAGACCTACAATTTGCAAGCAGTACTGTGCTTTCATTGAATATCAGAGAGTCAGATTGCACTTTCAGAAATGCTGCCAGTGACTCATAAGATGGGCTGTGTGATCTCACAGGTTGTTGCATATTGGTTTGCGTGTGTTCAGACTCCTGGAATTTCCTTTTGTTTCTTCCTCATTGATCTGTACTTCAGTACCATTGTGCATCAATATTTTCTTTCTCTGTGACAGATTGAAAAGAAAGGATCAGTCAGCTCTGCCATGGCTTTCAGTTTTGAATATTTCCTTCAGATCCCCTCTAACTTCGTTCTTTTTCGGACTAAATTATTTTAGACAGTTTTGCTTTCTTTAATTTCTTTAAGTCTGTGACAAGACTT
This sequence comes from Ibycter americanus, assembly GCA_035590275.1. Classification (NCBI taxonomy): domain Eukaryota; kingdom Metazoa; phylum Chordata; class Aves; order Falconiformes; family Falconidae; genus Ibycter; species Ibycter americanus. The sequence continues at coordinate 59,160,173 of JAVJGI010000040.1, forward strand.
TACTCCTTTTTCCATGCTTTCCAGTTGTTTTATAAATTGGCCTTGGCAACCTGAAAACTGCTGAGTTAAATGGTGTAATAATGGCTTATAAAAGCACCTCACTTGCTGTACCAAGATATTTTTATCTCGTATTTATGAACTTATCATTTTTCTGTGTTCTTTTTAGAAAGAAATTAAGCAAAGGAAGCTTATTAAGAAGCTTTGAAATGGTCTTTGGATTGTTCCAAGTATCATAAATGTAAATTCATTTAAAGTATGTTTTCTGGCTTGGTACCAAAATATATTGCCATAGCTTCAGCAAAATTCGTTGAAATAGAAATCACTGTTAATAGAAAACACAGTTCTTCAGACAATTAAAATCTTATGATATAATGGCACATTTTAGCCTGCAATAATACATAAGATTGCTCAGTTCTTATGATTCACTACTATGCGTAGGATTTCAGAGTCATATTATTTGATTTGGACTAACTTTGGCTCACAGTTGTGCTTGTTTACAGTCTGGTAACATTCTAAGTCTTTGGTAATTCATCTGACTCCACACCCAGGTAAATCAAACAGATGAACAGAAATGTATTTATTAAGAAGGATTGAAATAATTTATATTCTACTGCTGGTATTTTTTTGAAAAAAAATTTGGCTTTCTAAGATAGTAGGACCACATCTGCTACAGTTTGGTGCTGAGAAACTGCCAACCTGACTGAAACAAAGACTCTTGGAATCAACTGCTAATTCTTATCTATTTTTATGCCATATAAGGTGATCATTTTGCATACTATGTATGATATCTAACCTTTAATTATAATTGCTCTGGCATTGTACTTGTTACAAATTTCTAATTACTAAATTGCAATGACATCAAAGAAAAAAATGCTCAGATAAAAAAATCTTTAAATTAGTTAAGTCAAAAAAATCAGCAGCAAAAATCTTTCATCTTGACCTAATTTACTTGAAATTCTATGCCTGATGTGAAGATTAATAACAGGTGGCCTTTTAGGGAGCACCCAGCTTGAATCTAATGTTCTAGTTGTTCTTTTATTATCCCAAACCTCTATAACTAAAGGATTTTTTCACCCTGCCCTTTGTTCACAATATGGGACTGTAATTGAGTTCATATTTCTCACCCAACCTTTCAGATGTAATTAATATTTTATTATATCAGATTTTATCACTAAATAGCCTAGCAGCAGGGTATTGAGCCACACACACGCTCCCACATACATGTACACACGCAAAAGCAATTGTGACTTATTGATGCCAAGCAAGTTTCGTGTAATGAGTAATGGTTGAGAGAATACAAAAGACATTCATGGTACCAGCTAATATTCCAAAGCAATTTAGGACTGATCTTATCTTGATCAAACCAGGACAAAGAGAAATTAAGGTTACAAGAATGAAATATTCAACACTGTGTTATTATATCAAACATGTGGCATGTAAGAAAAATTGTCGGTGCAAGCCCAGCTATTATCTGTTTTCATTATTATATTTTATGAGCAACAGCAGTTTAGGGCATATGCTTTTTTTACTGAGAGTTACACACTCTGTTACACAGTTACACAAGGCTGTTGTCTGAGCCTTGCTAAGCATGAGCACCTCCACAGCATGACAGATGTAAAAATCTGAGCATTTAAATTGATAATGCTATTTTTTCTTTAAAATAGAATAAACCAAAATGCTTTCTTTTCACCACACTGCATCAGGAGGGGTTTTTGTTACTCTAAACTATTCTGACTGAAAGAAGGTGGTTTAGTACAAATTTTGAAAGATGGACGCAGTCTTATTATATAAATTACTGCAAACAAGGTTGGAGAGCAATGTTTCCTAAACCTAGATAACTTTAATGATCAGTGGTTTTCATTATAAAACCCTCCCACGTAATGTGGGACTAACTGGCATTCCTGTTCCAGGCAGGATTTTACAGAAATCCCCTTCCCATTTTACCTCTCCCTGTCTGTCTCTCCCTCTTTTCGTCTGTGTCACTCTCTCTCCCCACCACCCTCTTACCGCCTTCCTCCTTCCCCCCTTCCCTTCTGCCCTCCCCTGCTTTGAATAGATGATTGCTGGAAACGAATACTCAAGACAGAGTTCACCAGCAGGATAGTGTAGAAGAAGCTCTGTACTTGAAATGGTCTGCTAATTCTTTGGTAACAGCAGAAACAGCCTCTTGAAACGTCTCTGCAACATTTTCATTATTATTATTATTATTATTATTTGTTTGTACATAACAAAGTTGCCCAGATAATGAGTAGGCCTGTCTTCCCCAAGGGAGAGCTCTGTTGTAGAGATGAAGAGGAGCTAAGCCTCTTCAGATGGCCAGGAGAGGAATTACAGTGTCTTTCTGGTTACTGAAAACTGCAGTCTTACTGTGTTAGGAAGGATGGCCTAGAAGATAAGAGCACTGGGGCTCGATGCAGATGAGAGAACAGTTTTATTTCTGGTGTGGGTAGGGACAACTTGTGTAGCTTTCTGCAAATCATGCTCTCTCCACTCCTATGTCTAAAATTAAAATAAATGTATATAGCATTTTACTTTCTAAAGAAAAAGAGGAAAAGACATCTACGTATGGTTGTGAACAACTTGGCAATGGTGGGTAGTGTTGTAATAAGCAGCTGTATATATAGCTAACTGTATGGAGAGGTTGGTTTTGGGTTTTTAACTCACCTCTTCCATGTTTCCCACCAGAAGATCTCAGAGTAATGGCTTTGTGGAATATTTTGTGGAATTATTACCCTTACAATCCATCCCTGGTTTTCATTCATTTTAAAGCCATATTGTGAGCAGACCACAAAGGATGTAGGAGGCATCCCTATTTTATTCTGCTCTGTAGTGAAGTCAGTCTCAAAGCCCTGGAGAATCTGAAGTCTTAGGTTAGTTCAGTTTAGACCAGCATCATTTAAGTTAGTGATACTGCTGCTTGGGCTTTAAATTAAGAGCATAAAGCCTTGTGGAGGGAGATCAATAGCATCTGGTGCCTAGGGTGACTGAGCCCCTACACTCAGTAGCAATAAAACTTGTTCACTTGCAAAATGAAGAAAGGAAGTACTCCTTGGCTTGTGTGTGATGTATAATATATCCAAGATAAGAATTAAACTTTCTGGAACATAACTAAGTTAAAGTTTACACCTGATTTTATGCTGGTTTCATAAGAAAACAGGGCTTATGTCTATGTGTTCCTTCCCTAATTAATACTGGAAATTTTCAAGCACATATGAAATAGTTTAAGTGTTGCATAAATTGTAAGTTTCTCCCACATTTTGGAATCTGGGTACAGTGGAAAGACACAGATTAGCATATGATGGATAGGCTGTGTTATGGCATGAACTAGTTAGTTCATTTCATTTGGTCCATCAGTAGGCAGCTACAATTCACATACCAGCAAGCCCATGTGTAGCCCAGAAGCATCCACACAGCGTGTGTTGCCTCTTTTCCAGCCAATATTTGGGAGATACTAAAAGGAGCTGAGCATATTGAGGGTGGGAGCTGGGTATCACAGATGACATGTGGAATATAGATGGGATTACGGCATGTTCTTGGGTACACATTCTGAACTTTTGCTGTAAAACTTGTAGCGTCTTAGTCTATTTATAAAGCTTTGAAGCATCGTCTGTTTCAAATGACATTTAAAGAACCCAGTACCACATCAATGTAAATGGGATGTTGTTGTCCCATATACATGAAAGAGATATTAGCAGAGAAGTTTATGTTTGCTAAAAATATAATGGTGACATGCCTGTTAGAAAAGCTATCAGCTTATGACCAGTTGTTTATGGAAGATGCCAATATCAGTTGTTAGAGCAATTAAAAAAATTGCTCAGTAGGTCATCATGAGCATAAAGATGTCTTGCAGCAGTCATTCTTGTATAAAGAATTCTCTCCCCTCCCCACCCCCCCCCAGTGATTTCATAACTATATTATGAAATACAGTAACTTCATAAATTACATGAAATACATTTGTAAAAAGTGTTTGATTTCATAAAATAGTTATGAAATCAAAAATCTTTTACAAACATACAGCATGTAAACCATAAAAAGTAGCTAAGTTGTTAAAAATGCTTTGTTTAAAGTATATCCATATTAGATAGACTTAATTTTTCTTTTATTTTTTTACTACTACTTTTTCCTTCAATTCTTGTTTATCAAAGATGATGGTACATCTCAACCTGTTCTTAGTATTAGTATATTTTCAGTTCTTTTATTTTGCTTTTATTTTTTTCTTCTCTCCTTCTCTACATTCCTACCCTGTGTAGCCTTTTGTATTTTTAAATATTTCAATCTTTTTCTGGTTTTGTTTGCTCAGTTTTTCTTTCTTTTTTCACATGCACAGTTACTTACCTGTGAACTAAAACTATTAAAATGTGTCCTTACAGTCTCCTCATTCTAAACATTTCTTTTCCTACAAAAAAAATAATTTGGTGCCCTCCTTATCTTGTCACTTGCAGTCTGTAATTAGTAGCTAAATCTCATTGATATAGTATGGAGCACATCAGGGCAGATCTATAATCAAATATGTCTTCAGCCTGTCCAGTAAATGCACAGTTAACAGCTGAGAGAATTTATGAATATGGGGCCAAACTCTCTCTTGCCTTGTATTACTTACACCTCTAGAAAATGTCTTTGAAGTCAGTGTGAAACAGTATCATTGTGAGTATGTTTAATTTTTGTTTTCATTTTGCACTCACTTTATTCTGTGCAGGACTGCAGAATATGTACAAAATCTACATATTTTCTTGACATTTGTGGATGAAGATAAAGCAACCAAATACATAAATCCGCATTAAGTACGGAGAGCACAAACTAAAGAGAGGTTGTAAGTGATTCAGAAAAAGTATGTTTCTGATCAAAAGGTTTTTGTGGCCTGCAGTATTATAGAACATTTTTTTTTCAGCAGAAGAAATAATATTGAAAAACTTTACCCTCGAAATGACAAAGGGACATATGTGCTCTGATTTATTTACCAACAAAACAAAGTTATCTTTTGAGTCATCATTTATGATAACTGAATCTAAAAAAGAAGTTTCACAAACATTTTGTGAATGGTACATGATTGCCTGTGATTACAAGGCTGAAGATCAGCTGAGCATTCTCTGCCCGTAACGTAGTGTGCTTAGATTCTGTAAAACAGTGAATCTGTATAATAGGAAGTAAGGCAAAAAATTAAATACACCGTGTCTTCAGGACTAGATAGCACCCATCTTACCACAGCGAGGTGGAAGGAGTGTGCATCATTGTCTCCTTTTCCTTTCTTTCAGATTTTCTTCTATGAATTTTTGGAGCCCAGGCTCTGATGTCTCCCTTATATCCTAGAAAGTCCAGACTTGCAAAAGAGAAATTTATCAGTTCTTCTGTGTTTGGAAAAAAAATTTAGATCCATGACAAACTTATGCTGCCATTGCTTTACTACTGTCAGAGCCCATTTGACTCTTCTGCTATTAAGATACTGTATAGCAAGTGTTTTCCTTCTCAAGGGAATCATGTGTGTTGTCATATCCTTCCCTGATGACTGTGGCTGGAGGAAAGTACAAGAGAAATATCTTTAACTTCCAGTGACATAATGCTCCCCATATAAGAACTGTTGGGATTTTCTGTATAAACCCATAGGAACTCTAAGGAAAGGTTTGCTTCAATGTGTTTTTTCCCAGAAAATCCCCTTTGTAAATACTGACTTTTAAGTCTTTGAGGCTGTCCATACGAAAGACTTGGGCAGTCACAAAGCAGCTTAGGAGTTTTACATTAAAAACCAGATACCATTCCCCAACGGACTTGGGTCTGTGAAGATAAAGCTTATTATAGCACCTGAGAGTTTACATTTGGCACTATCTCTAGGGGCTGAACCTGGGCTGTCTTATCTCCTCCTTTACAGCTGTTTAGGTATTTCTGCTTTGATTGATCTGAGAAATAGGGCTCCTTGCATGACAATGGAGGCACTGTGTATTAGTCCCTCTTGTGTTCACTCCAGGTCTGATTCTGAAAGATTTGTGGCTTTCTCCAATTTTACTTTTCCCATGGGCTGGGAATTTCAGGTGCCAGTATAATTGTGTTTCCTGAGAACTAAGACAGACCCTGCCTAGGAGAATCTAACCAGGCTTATCACTTCACTTGCAAAGCCAGTAAATAAAGCCAGGTGTGGAAGTAGAATCATTCCATGCAAGTGTCAACAAGCTACTAGCGCAAAGTGTTTTCTTTCTTTAGTCCCTTTCCTACACTTTGGAGGTACCAGCTGTCCTGCAGACTTAGAAACCTGCCAAAGATTGTGGAACTTTTCTTTGCATAAAACCTCCAGACTTCAAGTAAAGATGCAAACAAAACGTTACAGGGATTTAAGACTCCCTTCACTTGCAAAAAGAAAAGGCAATACACTTTCAACTCTGGTACGTCAAGCGCTTAAATGTGAATAGTTGCAAGAATTTTGATTGCTTCTGTGTTGCCAATATTATTTGCAACATTGCCTAGTTCACCTTTTTTCCCCCTTATAAATTAGATGCTAGTATATTATTTAACAATACTTACATCATTGTTGGCACAGGTACAGCAGCCTTAACTTGGAGGCTTTGTTTGGTCTGTTTGTTTTTCTTTACTGTAAGTTCTGTCTTTTCATATCTGAAACTTATGTTCATACAAGTATTTGGGTTTTTAAGCTTCTTCATTTTTTTCTCATTTTAGAAGCTATAGAAGGCCAGGCTGTATTTTGCTTAAAGCCCAGAAAGTCTCTGATCTCCCATATAAAATACAAATACTTCATGAAATAGAGGGGACTACCCTGAAGAGGCTTCTCCATCATTAGTAGGCATACTCGTTTGTCCTTTTGCTAATCAAAAACACCCTGGTTTTTCCTCTAAGCCGTAAACTCCCAAGTTTATGGAGTCATCAGTCTAATCCCTATCTCACCTGTAACAATGCCAATTCACTCGGAAAAAAAAATAAAATAATTCCAAACTCATACAGAGTGCATTATTTCTAATTCTTGGACAAGAAAAGTGACCCCTCCCAAATAAACTACCCATTTTATGTTGTTTCAGGCTGCCCTTGTCCTGTGACCATACCCTCCCTAGGAAAAATTATTACTGCATCCAGTTCTTTCAGCCTAGAAAAGCTGATCTTGAATATAGCAATGGTCTCTCTTTAAGAGACCATAAGCAGACAAAACACAACCGAACAGTGTGTGCTTCCCCCTTTGACAAAATGTGCAAAATTCTGCAGCGGTCAGTGGGGCAGGACTAGTTCAGCTGGTTCTGTGCCTTCACATCTGTACTGAAAGTGACTGCACATGGAGTATATTTCATTCATTATATACTACATGTTGCTGGAACTCCTGGCCCACTGGCAAAGCCTATGTAGCTATGATGGTGAGACACCAGATAAACAGGGAATTGTCATTATCACCTTTGTTTAATGCCACCTGTAATAAATATACAGACTCTTGCTCAGTAGGAGGAGAGTTAGCGGCAATTTCTTGTAGCCCTCTCTTTGCCTGCTCACAGTAAATTATTAGTTCCTGTCTTTTAAAGAGTAATTTCCGTCTTCCGTTTCAAGATACAGTTTACATATGCTTTCTAGTACTGTAAAATTTTAAGTTACAGGATGAATTACAAGAATCTAGTGCAATATAAGGGCAGGAAGAAATAGACCAAAATCTTCGATGTTAATCCATGTAGATATGTTGTGAACACATCAGAGACAACTGGTTACAGAGATGAAGAAGAAGTTAGGCTGCAGATTATATAAAATAATTGTCCAAGGATTGTCTTTTTTTAAAGAAGCAATGTTAAATAATAAACTTGTTAAATAATGTATGATGAACAAATATATATGAAACTTTGGATGCAAAACATGAACAAAACAACTGATATTTTAAAAAAGTGGTTATGACTTAAATGGCTGTACAATAGGACTTTCAGTGTCTACACAAATATTGTTGACATTGTAAGAACCCTATAGACTGTTATGGTTTGAGCAGTCAAGTTCTTCATGGACATAAAACTGAGATAGCAAGGTTGGTTTTGGATTTCTTAATTTTGCCATCTATTGGAACTTTAGTATTTTAGTAGAAGAATGCAGTGATGTGATTCTAGCATATAGATAAAGTAGGGCTATGGGAATAAGCAACTGAAGTAATAGTCAATGTGTAGATTAAAGGTTATTCTGTTGTTTGAATCTGTTAGCATTAAAAAAAAGGAAGCATACAAGTTGAGATACAGAAATAGATCTGTAAAAAGTGCCACTTACATATATTTATAATAAAACACGAGACTAGAAGACTTACTATAGTGAGCAGAAAACTTCAGATTAGGCTCTACAGTGTCACCACAACAGTCTGCAAAGGTAGCCCAACAGTTTACATTGCTGATGAGGGCACTGTTAGTAGAGCTTAACAGCTTTGCAGGCTTAGTACATTTTCTAGGGAAAAAAACCCCTATTTTTTCAAGGATAATAAAAAAGAAGATCTTGAAGAGGTTTTAGTTTTGGACAGTTGACGCAGTCCAGAGGCAATAAGAAACTCTCCCATTCTCATTTTACAGCTGGAGAACCGAGGCACGAAATATTTAATTGACTTGCCTGGGATCACACACACACTAGTCATATTAAGACTAGTAAATAAATTCAGATAATCTTAATCTAGATTCAGGTCCTTAGGCCATCTTCCTTCTGTAAAATAATTTTTAAAAAATTCTTTATGGCTTCAGTTAGGTGAAGCATCAAGACTGTTTAAGAGAGAAAAGGTAGACGTGACATTTCAATAATGAAGTAATCAAGCGTGTTTTCCTTTTGTTTTCAATTTGGAATTACTTTTGGTGGAGGTGTAATTATAAATTCATAAGTTTCAATTGATAAATACCTAGATTGTGCATGTTAAGAGCTTCTGTATTGAGAATCCTGAAGTCCATGCTTGTATGCAGTAGGCCCTTCTTGGGAAAATTACTTTGTCACTTTGAGTGAGGTTTTGATTAATAAAAATTTGATTTACTGTATTCCAATAATGTGGAATAATGTCCTGATTCAACAAGTTACTAAAACCCATCATCTCATGTACTTAAGAACAGATACACACTTAAGTCTTCTTTTAAATTGTTTTGTTCATTTGTCTAATTATTCTTAGCATCTTTAATTACTGTGTTAACATGTTTTCTTTCTTTTTTCATGTATCTTTTTCAACTCTGAAAAGAAATAGACCATTTTAATTTAAGCAACCCAATTTCAGTAAATATCTGAGAAGCCTAATTCTAACAAAAATTACAGTCCTTATCATATTCAGATTTGTATCTCTGGATAGTCATTTAAATTTGGAATTGTTTTGGAATTGTTAAAATAAAAAGTATCTTAAAAACTACATCAAAATTTTCCTTTCCCAGACACCTTATTTAATACCCAAATTTGAAATACTTGAATCCTAGAGTTAAAAATAATACCCAAGTGTTCCTTTCTTGATGCAACAGTAAGTTTCAGTCTGTATAAGTAGATTCAATTTCCAAGGCGTTGGAATTCCATAGTAGAACTGCATAGTGTGAATTAAATTTAAATTACATTTCTTTCCTTCAGAAAGGCAATCTTAAGTTCTACCAATAGCCAATATGCATTTGGCACCTTTCACTGTAATGTAGATTTTATTTTTTGGATTACAGATAGGAAGACTTTATACTCTGAAATATAGATGTGTGGAAAAGGAGTAATGCAACTTCAAATAAGCAGGAAATCTGACTAATACCTAAGAGGAATAATACAGTCCTGGAGCAGTGCTGGCTCAATTGACTAAGCTTGAACCCTATTCAGAGTAGGCAATTCAGTAGTTACGTATTAAAGAAAGCAATTTTAATAGTAAGAATTAGAGGAAGCTTTTGGATTATAATTGTAATTGGGGTAATTTTGTAAAATTCATTAGCAAGATGATCTCATTTGTACAAATATAAAACGTATCACTCATAAAGTTCTGTGAGGTTTCCGTTGACCCAGGTGCTTGTAATGTGTTAATTTACATCAGAGAAACAGCAGTGTGTGAAAATTGGGCAGCAGATAGGATTTAGTTATTTTTCATTAGCACTTGGACTTTGATAAAAGGGAACAGAAAAGAGCTGCTTGACCTTTCAGTGCTTAAATTATTAAAGAGCAAATAGATTTGAGGTCTAGATGCTTGCAAATCTAATTTGTCTTGTGGAGTAAGGATGAAAAGACATTTTGAGTTTGAAATTGCTCCAGTCAACTTAGTTCTTTCTTTAATGTATCTGAAGATGAATAGATGGCAGGCATTTAAAATGTAATATACAAGGAGTAGTGCATGTAGTATAACTAACATGAATTTGCCAGAGAAAAAGGAGCATTTTACCGACAGATTTGTTTCTAAAATATGTACAGTCTTAGCTTTAATCACTGAATGAAAAATGAAAAGGATCCTCATTTCAACCGGTACTGAAACAGGTCATATTACCTTGTCTGGTCTGAGATCCCTCTTACATTCAGTCCTGCTGCAATAAAAAAAGTAACAATACTGTCCGGAAGTTGACATCCAAACAACTGAGTTTACTATCCATCATGCTTTAGTGAAACTGAGGGATACTTATCTTTGCTGCGGTATTAGGCAAGTGTATCCAACTTCACTACCTTGCAAGAATAGCTGTTTACATCACTTTTTCCTTTTTTTTTCCAATACTCCATTTGAATTTGCAAATGGTATTTATTGTAAATTCACTGTAAATTAGTAGTTAGAGAAGGCAATACACTCTCTTCAAAGTAGCTAGGAATCCCAGTTCTAAGCAACCGTGTTTAGTTCTACAAAATTAACTGCTAAAATCATGTCAAACATTGATTTGGAAGAGAAAAATCAAGATTGCAATGTGGATATTTCATGGCTAGTTTTTACAGATCAATTCTCACAGGATCCAAGAAAGGTTGCCATGTATTGACCTTCATTTACTACTCAGCATGAAATTAATCAACTAACAAAAATCTTTCTGCTAGATGTGTAGACTTTGTTGCACAGAGCTGCAAAATGTACAGAAGTGGCTTTTAAGTGGACCCTCAAGACATTTGTCTCCCTGGCTATACCAAACTTATACATGGTTTGATTTCTATGTGGGGTTTATCATCAAATTAAAACATCTAAATTTAGGTGTCCACTTGTAGATGTCTACATGTGAGCTGACTATTTAGTTATTGGAGTGGAGCCTAGAAAACAGTTAAGTTGACCTAAAAGTAGACACCTCCTCTCTAGTTAGGTCTTTAAGATCTGTTGCCTGTACTGAGTAACTCTCCAATGACTGTAATGGGAGTTTACAGATCTATAGACATCTTCATGAAGACATTTGAATTTAAGTGTCTTAACATTAAACTTAATTTCCACCATGGTGGCAGTCTAAATCAGGCAGAAGAAGAGGTATTAAGCATTTTCAGTGTTAACTTTCTGGGCATATTTTTGGAAGCATACGAAGTGCAGCATCTCCTACTGTAGATGCTAAATCGTAAAAACATAGTGAATGGGGTCTGTTGAACATGATCAGTAGGTCTAGTAAAAAACCAGTAAGATGGCCAAGAGATCTGGCGTTCTTCTGCCTCTTGGTGATATTCAGCTATGAAGGCCTCGCAGACCTAACATTGTGCTGTCATAGAATCATGAAGTCATAGAATGGATTGGGTAGAAGGGATCTCTAAAGGTCATCTAGTCCACCCCGCTGCCATGGGCAGGAACATCTTTCACTTGATCAGGTTGCTTAAAGCCCCATCCAACCTGACCTTGAACAGTTCTCTTGATGGGACATCATTCAAGCACACAGCATTATCGAAACGTGCAAAGGCAGCTTGAGGGTAGAAGCAGTATGTTAGTCTGGTTGTGCACTGAATCAGTAAGGCTCCAGAGAGTGCAAGAGCTGGGAAGTTCTATGCCAGCACTCAAAGCAGCTTGAATCTAGCAGAGCCCCAGCAGGTGCAGAAGCTCATAGGCTATATGAGCTGGCTCGGTGACTGCAGAAAGCTGTCTCTCTTATTTCTAAACCAGATTTACCTTTAGAAGGGTAATAGCTGTGCAGTGATACAACTAACCCAGTAAGCCTTGTTGGTCCAGACTGAGACCTGCAGAGGCCCAGCCCAGGTGTCCTTGTATTTTGGGCAGAGTCTTCTGTAAACATAATCATCTACCTACAGAAGACTGAGTGGGAACAACATGTCAGAAGACTGTGTGGATATTTCATCCTAAAGAAACTTACCCTACCCAGAGATCCCTGCTTTTTATGAGTTATTAACTTGAGAGATCATAAATTGTTATTAGATGTAGATGATGTGAAAAATGTGGACATATTGCTGCTTTAACATCAGTTACCTGTACTGACTTGCTTACCAGGATTCAAGATTCCAGGAGACAAATAATGATTAAGAATCACTGGTCCCCAGTGAAGCAATAAACTTGCAAGCCAGTCCTCTTTAGAGACATGGATTTCCCACTTCACAAATTTGAAAGCACTGACTCAGGATTTTACAGCAACTGCAAGGGTATAATGATTACACTGTTTGCATATACAGCAGAAATCACAATTTCTTTGTTCTTGCTTGAATGTCCATAGCACCTTTACAGTGCAGAGGGATGGACTGTTCCCTGTAGGTCCCAGTACAGTAAAGAATTCAAGTGCAAACTGAATTGCTTTGCAGAATGCAGAAACACTTAAAAATATGGTTATCTCAAAGATAACAGTGCTTTGCTGAGTGAGAATAACTTCCATCAAAAAGTGTTTCATTCTTTCTCAGTAACTCAATATGCCACCGAAATTTTAAAAGACTGTAATTTACTCTATGTATGCTTTTATAAGTAGTTATAATGTCAACAGTTAAGCAAATACTATTTCCCATCTCATTGTAATTTATTTCTTCATTTTTATCTTACTACTCATTGCATTTCATTTAGACAAGATAAAAAGGTTAGAGAATGGAATCTATAGCACTAATCAAGCAAGCTTTTTTTCTGTACAAGAGTTCAAACAAGAAAGTGTTCTGTGCATTTGCTGCGTAAAAAGCTGTGATGTGTATGGCTAACTTTGTTTTTCCAAAACAAAATGAATTTGTTTGAAAGCATGAATTCCACAAAGCCATACACCTGAATATCAAAATGATATTTTCTTCCTGTGTCCTTTCCTGTTAACAGTTCTTTTTTTTTCCATAAATACTGCTGTGCTGTTATGGTTTCAGAATGAGTTGACTGCCCAAGTCTTAAAATAACCCGTGTGTTTCTTTTGTTCTTTCTACACTCTTAGTGTCTATCAAATAGTTGTTGAAGAAGAACGCCCACGGAGGACCAAAAAGACAACTGAAATCCTGAAGTGCTACCCAGTGCCCATTCATTTCCAGAATGCATCGCTTCTGAATTCCCAGTACTACTTTGCTGCAGAGTTTCCAGCCAGTGGTTTACAAGCTGCTCAGCCTTTTACTATTGGTGATAACAAAACCTACAGTGGTTTCTGGAACACTCCTCTTCTTCCTCATAAGAGCTACAGCATCTATTTTCAAGCTGCTAGCAGAGCCAATGGGGTAAGTGTTATGCAGGTGTGGTTTTATACAGTATTTGTGTGTAAATAGATTATTGGCACTATGAACTAGCAAGATGCCCAATTTAGTTGCTAATGAGAAAATGAAGTAACCAAGAAATTTAACACACTGAATTTAAAAAATAACAGTTTTCCTAACACAGTATTGCTTAATGATTAAAGGTTACAGGAAAGAGGAGGGGAAAACAGCACATTTAGTCAATAGCAAGTAGGCAAAGTAGTGTAATACCATTCTGTCTTGCTATCTAAAAGCTGTCCAGTATGTTTGACTGGCTTTTTTTTTTTTATTTTCTCTTTTTTTTTAACTTGCTTTGAAGAGGAATGTGTTGTGATTTCTTTTGCTAAGTTTAAGCCAAACTTGAGTGTGGATTTTAGCACATTTGTCTTGGCCTGTCCAGTCCCATTACCTTAGTTTGTAACATCTTGAACTCCCATATTCGCATTTGGTTGCCCTGACTGAATTAGAAACCACTTTTTTTTCCCCATTTCTGCAAACAGTAAAAGAAAAATAAGTAGATGGAACTGAAATGAAAAGTGTGTAAAAAGGTCTTCGCAGATCATGTTTCATCGGACTAATTCTTCCTGGAATTGTTTTTCATTTCCTGGACAGATCTACCCAGAGCCCTTCAATTCTTGATCAGCTTTGGCTGTCTGTGCTGACAGCCTGGAAATGTTTTCTGCCAGAAACCATAATGGTTCCTCTTTCACAGTGCACTGACAGTGCAGAAATGTGAAACACCATTGATTATTTTTTCTTTCTAAAATTGTCTAGCATGATGCCTCGAACTATACTATCTGTAAGAAAAAGAAAACTCTTCCAAGGTCATCGTGTTGCCAAAGTAAAAGCTGAACACTTGCCTGTGCTCTTGTGAATATCTTTCACATATTTTCTACTTTTAGAGAAATCTTAAGTGAAATATTTATGTACCATACCCAAGCAGTGTTTGTCCATATTATGAAAGCACATCTGAGTTGCTTAATAAGCAGTTAAATATGTAATGAGGCACATTAAATGAACACTTCTCTGACATTTTATCAGTATTTTTAAGAATACAGTCACGGATTACTTTCTTTGCTTAGAAACACAAGATGTGACCTTTTTCCTCTTTATTTGACACAGGAAACCAAAATTGACTGCGTCAGGGTAGCCACAAAAGGTATGTTCATATTGTGTCATGTGTTCTGTATTTCAGCTTGCTGACCTTCCCTTCATATGGTCTTTGCAAACATCCAGAAGTGTTTGTATTGCTAAAAGGCATCACTAAATCTATTACAGAATTTTAAATGATTCATTTGCATCTCTAGCTGAGATTTAGGAAGTTTGTTTGTTTGTTTGTTTGTCTTTAATAATAAATGTATTACTCATTTTTAGTTGTCTACTTGAACACAGGGTTTTTAAAATATATTCTGTGGGTTTTTATATGATCTCACAATAAATATTTTGGACTTTACTGTATATAGTAGAGTTGTAAAATTGCCAGCTGCAGAGTGCATACTAGCTGTTTATACATCTGTAGTGAAACATTACCCCTTACTTGTAAGCAATTATCTTATCTTAGATGCTTTATAAAAGAAAAGTGGAGAAAGCATGTTCTTCATTTTCATGGTACAGATCAGCTATATTTATTGGACTGTCAGCACATGATACTACCGTTTGTGAGACAAGTTTGTATAATTGAAACAGTGCTAGCTGTAGGTTTGATCCCCAAACAGGAAAGATAAACGTGCTGTTAATATATTTAACTTTGGAGGCTAGAGTCTGTCTGTGATTATCTTTGTAGTCTCATCTTTTTAGTACCTTTAGCTGGTTGCAACTTCAAAGCCTGAAAAAGAAGTGATGGGATACTATGATTATTTGGAGATTGTAATAGAAGAGAAAGGAAGTACTGCTGTGAGTAGGAGCAGGTAATACCACCCTGCAGTTTGGGCAGTCGGTAAAAGTATGAAACAAAATCCACTCCATCCCTCTACCACTGTTCCTTGTGGGAGAGCTTGCATGTCTCATAGTGACTATCCCTAACATTACTGATTCCACCATGACTTCCTTTACATGTAGAGTTCACAATTCCACCACCACCACTAAATCTAAATAAGATAGATGAGAATCTCGTTACTTAAAAGTAAAAGAAATTTTAGCGTACAGTTGCCTCTTTTGAAAGGCTGCATCCTCCCTAATAAGACAAACATTTTTTATGGCTTTTTGAACTGATTCCTGGTTGTGGAGTTTTTTTCCAAATCAAAGGAAGTAGTTTTAATTCTAATTTACTAACTGACTGCTTACAAAACCTTAGGAAACTTTCAAATATCTAAACAAAAACTCTATAAAATGTAGGTGAGAGATTAATTCCAGATTCAAGTGGAATCCTGTGGTGTTGGTTTTTGGTAGCTTCAGTGATACCAGGAGTGGACTGCATTACCTCAGAAATCATGATACGTTATTAGAGGAATGGATTTTAAATTATTTGAAGATTTGTATTCCTAATCACTAATGGATGTTCAACTATTTCAATTACTTGACTGACTGAAAAATCTTACTTTCTCATTTGAGAAGCGAGGGTAACTTTATGGATTGGAATAGCTCCCATAGCAACAAGCAACTTTGAGTGAACCCATTTGGCAATGGAGATGTGAGAAATGCAGCTTTTATTTTAAACAAATTTCCATGCATTTCTGTTTTGAAAGCATGTTTCATAATTCTTTGTAATACCTTTGCGAAGCCTGTAAAATAATGTGAGGGGTTGTTGTGAGGACTTTGAAACCAGAGGTGTCCTCAATGGCATTTATAGTCCCTGGTGCAAAACTTCCTTGTGGGGTCTTCTGTAAAGCACTGATTTCCATGCTTATAAACTGAATGTCTGTATTATATTTTTAAACTATATTAATTTTTTAAAACAAAATGGGAGACCATGACGTATTTTAATGTTATATTAATCGTACCTGTCTGTACAGATTTTTTCCCTTTAGATCTAAGAGATACTTGAGAGAAAAGCAGACTTGTGTGCCCTCTTTGGACTTTCCACGTATGGACTAGAAAAAATAGCAAAAATGCTTAATGTCTGTAGGTTAGAATTTACCACACCTGTAGTGGGACAGGATGAACTGTCCTCTCCCGTTCACCTCCCCTTCTGTCCACACACCCCCGAACAGCTTAGTTCAACATTTACATTGCCTGTACCCCAGGAAACGAAGTCTGCTGTGACTGCTGTGCCTGACCTTTTACAGACACACACCATTCTCCACTGAGTTTTGTGACTACACTATAACTACTAGATAGTAAGCTACTTAAGCTCTATCATGTGCCTGTTGTGTCCATCTATTTATTACAGTGCTTCTTACAAAGAAGGTTGCAAGCAGTCCCCAGTACAACATCGAGTTTTCATATACTAATAACATTTCTGAAATGTTTGTATTCTGGACATCTGTTATCTTTAGAAGTTCACGTTTGGTGGTTTTTAAAGCTAAAAGGAAGTGTTTTAGGCCATTCATGTATAAAACTGGTACAATCTTATTCTAAATTAAGGTCTGATCCGGAAAATACCTACAGCCTTGTGTAGGCCATTGGAGTTAGTAGACATACTCTAGAATTTAATAAGTGGGTGTGAAACCATAGATTTTTAGGCCCTAATCAAGTCAGTTACGTACCTAATTTTGAGCACAAAGACTAATCTCACTGATTACAGTGCAACAATTCTGTCTGAAAGTAGACATGTAAGTATTTTACTGAATAAAGGCCCGTGCCATAAAGTATACCCTGTAGAACAAACATAACAATGCAGCCAGCTGTCTGCTTGTTTCTTGAAAGCTTCTGCAGTTCCGTTCACATGGAACCTGAAGATTGCACCAAGCACATCGGTATCCCTTCCTGGGATCCAGGTTACCCAAGGCAACCTCCAAGCTGCTCCACTGAGCCAGCCAAGCTTGGCCAAGCCACCTCGTTGTCTGTACTAAGGGTGTGTGGTTAGCCTGTTTGAAGTCTGCCCTTAGGACCAGTATGGGAGTTCAGAACCTGACATGAGCATAGCTATATAATATAATTTGCTAGTTGTATTTCCTTTAATCCTTCTAACTCCAGATAATCGAAAAGTTGTTGGTGCCCTTGCAACCTTCTTAGGACCATTGAGATTCTGTTTTATCACTGAGTTTTGCACTGTTCATTCCATGGCCCGCTGTATGCTTTTGTATTTTTTGTTAAAATAAAAAGAAATGAATAAGTGTAATCTAAAGATATAGAGCCTTCTTGACCCAGATCCAGCAGAACCCTTGAGTAGGTACTTCACTTTTCACTGTAGTTGATGTCAACAGGAATAATGCATGTGCTTACTGTATGTTTACTGTCAAGCATGTGCTCAACTGGCACACACTAATCTGTGTTGCTGGATCAGAGCCGAAGTGCACTAGATAGATAGCCTATTATATTGACAGGCTTCTTGTTAGAAAAGTACATCCTAACTGTAGAAAAGTACAGCCTAACTCTAGTGGTCAAATACATGTGTAGGGTCAGTAGCTGGATAATACTTTCTCATTCCATCAAGTATATTTTAAACAACTTCAATTTGTGACATTTTAAAAAATGCTCTTGGTTTATGAACATTACATTTTTACAAATGAAACCCCTGTTAAATGTGTTCTTTTAGAGATCATATAAAAATCCTGATTGCAACGATTGTAAGTTTAGTTTAGGATCAGAATGTTGATGTTTGTAGAGCTGAAAGTTCTCCTTCTGCTTCTGCTGAAGTCAAAGGGAACCTTTGCCACTGACTTTGCTAGGAGAAGCATCAGACAACATATTCTTCTGATGTGGAGTCTTCTGATCTTAGTTTTCTGTAGACAAAGGCTTCTGGCACCTCTGTGACTATACAAATGTGGAGACTGCAGGGTTTCCACTCCCATTATTTTTTACAAGATAATTAAACAAACAAACAAACAAAAAAAAATCAGGAAAAGATTTTTGTACCAGTGGTAATAAAGGTTGTCGTATTTTGCTTGAAATATGGCTTTCATATACCTAGTCTTTCTTCAAGCTAAATGACTGTAAAATCTCAGCAGACGAAGTTGAAAACGTTCCAGCTCTCCTCCAAGTTTATTGCTATCAACTTTGTGGTGTTTTGTGATTTATATTAAGACTATATTTCCTGATATGACTTACAACACTGTCTGGATAGAAACATCTTGGTTATCTCCTAGGAATCCAGTTCTCAAGAGAGAGACATCATTGTTCTAATTTTGCAATATTGGAAGGCTTTCATTAATTATGAGAGAGAAAAGGATATTATAATATTTTAAATCCAATAGCAACAGTACTCTAGCAGCTACTATCAACACTGCATTTCAGTGTTGCAGAGGGATATTTCAAAATATTATGCAGCAGCAGTTTTGAGTTTAATTGTCTGCAGATGGTAGATGATCTATTTTCCTCACTCCTTGCCACATTTCTAATAGCACCCAGGCTGTTCTATGTAAATGAGTGATCTTTCATATAATTTTGTCCTTAATTTTCCAATATTTTTTCTTTTTATCATTCTCCAGCTGCATCATGTTGGATCTGACCTTTTAATTTTTTTTATATTCCTTAATATATATGTATCATAGTGTGCTTAACCATTTAGAGGCAATCGTAGAACTGCTGGCAAACAAAGAAATACAAGGTTTTATTAATGTGAGCCATGGTAATAGTGGTCTATACCAGTCAGTACTTGTTACAGCTCTGACAGCAAAGTCTGAATACTTGAGGCACACAAACAATTCAGGTGTTTCAGGTTTTTCTTGTCTTTGTGGCAAAACATGAACTTGAAACTCAGACCTCAAACAGGTATATATACATACCTAACTAAAAGCGTGCCAACTCTCAGTGGTCATTCTGTGCTGAAAGTTAAATATATGCGTAGTGCGTGCATTTTCAGAACAAAGACCCAAGTGGGTACAGGAAAAATGAATAGCTCAAAAACATTTTACATGAACCTTACTTTAAAAAAGAATTATAGGGAAAATGTACTACTATGAAATAGGAAAACAAAAAGTGAAACTACTTGAAATTACCTGGTGAGATTAATACTAGACTAATCTGAATAAGCAGTTAACTTTCACTTAGAAAGCCCAGTTCTGTGACTAGCAGAGCCAGAGTCTCCAACATGCTTAAATGCATTCTAGGTAAATAATGTGCCTTGAGTCCTCTTCCTGAATGGAAGTCACATACAAAAGCTTATTAATTTGCAGAATAACAAAACTAACAACTGAAGGTGAAAAGGAACTTGTGGGAGTTTTTGGGGTTTTATCTGTAAGAAGTTCAGACAATAAACTATTGACCAAGATTCTTCTTGCTGGCCTTAGCTTCAGTCTGGCTTTTTTTTCCCTCATGCATGCTGACCTGGAAATCTTCCTTTGCCTTAGCTGCGATAATCGTGACTCAGCTTACAACACCATACATTCGCATCGCCCCTGCTGCAGGCGACGACCAACTAACAGGTCAGACGTTCAAGTATAGACAAGTCATCATGCCCATTTTGTCTCATTTTCTTTGGCTCCTTTTCCATGACGGTTTCTTCGTTCTCTGCTCATAAATAGTTTTCTCTGTTAAAAATTTCTTTTTGTTTATAAATTTTTCTTCAGCTCCATTAAACTAAATGGTGTACTTGGCACCAAAACTTACACACACATCCCTGTACGTACAACTCCACTGCATGTGCCCATTGTGTGTGCGATCTGTGGGATGGTCCTTCAAGCCTGATGTTGTAAAGAGGTCTAGTCTTGCTCCATCCATAAAATAAATGACAGTTTGAATATATATATATATATATCTGTGTATCTGTTTATTTTTTTCTGTGTTATTAGGTGAAGATACTATAATTTCTAAATAAATTAGGCTCAAGCGTTCTATGTGTAAGTTAGGACAAAAATCTTGTATTAATGGGTTTTTTTGTTTTTTACTGCAGAATGTTGGGAAGATCATATTTTCTGGCAACATTTCAATATGCAAAAATTTAAAATAAAGAAATAAAATAAATTCCTTTTTAATTATCTCATACATGAATTCTAGGATTAAAACAAAATAACCTAGCATGTAACATATGAGAGTGAACAAGCCTGTAAGGTTTTTAAATCTAATTGTCAAAGTAAACTCAGTATGCAAGTGAGACAGTTATTAGGTTGTGTGTGGCTTGAAGACCAGGTCAGAATGTACCAGAAAATCTTTATGAACTTGGGGAAATTATTAATTTTGTCAGAAAATAAAGACACGCATAAAGCTTTTAAGGGATTTGGAAACCTTTTTATTTTCAAACAGAAGTAAAGGGCATTAAACATTCTAGAATCTAAGGTGAGTTTGATGGAATTACATATCCAGGGGAAGTTAGACAGTCCATCAGCATTTAGCATATGATAAAATCATTGCCTTTTCCAAGAATACTGGCATTGTTACTTGGGAAGCGTGTATGTATTGCTACCCGGGTATCTGAGGGACGAGGAGGAGTTCAGATGCTTAGCATCTGGATGCTACTATAGTCAATAAGAGACAGTTAAATGATTCAGCTTAAGATAAGAGGGTTAGTGACATGTCTGCTATAGCTTTTATTTCTGGGGTATGTGTTATAATAACAAAGCTGGGTGATCCATAATGCCCAAGTTGCCATGTTAATCAAGACAAAATTCTTGCATGTATATTTGTATTACGTAATAACATATGAACTAACCAGAAAAACATATTTAGATGATGCCAGGAAGTACTAGCTTATTCTTGTTAGTGCTGCTTGTCAGAAGCTCTGTCCATACATTTTTGTAGCACAATTATTTTTCACTTGAGAATACAAATAAAGCTTTGAAGAGACAAGGAACATCTCTTCCATATCTTTGAACTTTAACAAGTTTTGATTTCTTCATCACGGGGTTCAAATAAGCTTATATATTTTTCCATATGGAGAATTAAATGTTTTTCTTCTCTTATTTTGTTTTTTATTTATTTTATTGCAAAACTGGGTAGCTACAGAAAACACGGCAGATAGCCTGTTACACAAGAAGGAGATGGCTATAGAAGTTAACAATGAGAGAACAGAGATACAGCTAGCATAGGACAGCCAGCAAAGTATTCATTTGGTTACTTTGTCACTGGTGGCTCATACCATTGGCACTCTGTCGTTGTCTGTCGGATCTATGACTTATATTTCCTGGTTTTTTCTTTAAATATCTGTTCTACCCAAACTTCATTTTTATAGTGAAAAATAAAGTATCAAATGATACCTGCAAACAGCATTTATAGCTATCTGTGAAATGTATTAAAAAGCCTCTGACATCCCCTCATCCTTTTCCCCTTGTTACGCTGGAAGGACTGTGTGATCAAAAGGAAAGAAGCATCTTCCTCCTTCCTGGTTGCCACAACTGCAATAGACTGTGAAAAAACCCTCACCCATCCCACGTGGTTGGTCCTATGACAGCAACAGGAATTCATGTTTTTCTTCAGAGATATACTGTGCAGGGGTCCCTTAGACAGGCTTTTTGACTTCAGGGCAGTACAGCAATGATGGTATCTGCAGTATCCATGAGGAGCCCAAAGATTTTCTTAAAGGAGATTTGCAGGAGCTGGACCAGACACGAGGAAGCAGGGAATGATGCACATTCTTCCCACGCTTTTCTCCTACAAATTCCCAGACTGTGGAAAGGATCTACATGTAAAAGGACTTTATGTGGAAATCATAGGGAAGTTGCTAACTGTAGTTACCACAAGCCCTACAACTGTAATTGTTAAATAGTGTTACCTAGCATTTTCTACTCAGTGCCTTTTCCTCACTTCTTTCAGCACCAAAGTAATTACATCTGAGGTCAAGAAATTAGTTTCGTCATTTAGCATTTGAGGATTTGGCATTAACATTATATACATAACCAGCAGTGGGGAGGTCAAGGTTGGGATTTTCTTTTTTTCAGATGGGAAGTTGATACTTCTTGCATAATGAAAATTTTAAAATTTGGCTGCATTCCTGAATATTGTTACCAATTTTGAAAGTCTTCCTCTTCAGAAAGATCATGATAATACAGCTCAGCTTTCAAGCCAACTCTACTTGCACTCATTTCCTCTACCCTCATCATCAATTCATCCTGGCCCTTTCTGGTGCAGTTTATAAACAATGCATTATTAGTTACTCTTTGTCCTTCATTTTCATATAGAAATTACTTTCATTTATAGGATTACCTACTGTTTGCTGTAAATGTCTTGACAGCTACTCCTTGCTTCAGTACTCCTTTGCAGCCTATAGGAAAGGGGACTTCTCCTTGCAGTTGCACTTAAATACCTACAATGTAGCTCTCCTTAAATTATGGTATAGTATAACATGCTGTAAAGGCAATGGTGCAATTTTGATTCTGAGAAGTCAGAATAGGCCAATTAGTGTTGTTAGTATTAGTGAATATTATTACCACTGATTCAATAACTTACTAACTAAGGAATTCAGCTTTGGGGGATAGCGTTTAAGCTTTTAGTGTTAACCTTACAAAAAGTAACTAACGTGAAATCTACTCATTTGGTAAGGAGAATATCTAACTGTCTAACCTCTGTCAGCCAGGAGAAAAGACTATGTAAATATGAAGTACAATAGTCCTCATGATACCATCTCCATGTTTTCATAAATAAATATGGTATAACAGTACAGTTGAAATCATGTAGAAAGTTAACAAAAAACTTATCACATACACAAGTGACTGTATGATGTTGAATGACAAATCCGTGTTTGAGAAAGCCTGAAAGCATTTGCAGTTTCCTTCACTGTTTTGTAAGAGACTCTTCATGTAATAGGTTTAAATTGGCCATATTTGGTATTCACTTGGCCCTCATCTATTTTGTTCTTTCTGCATTCTGATAAAATAGCATGCTTGGAATCATGATTAGGGTGTTCATTCTTTCAGACATTTTCTTAATTGTTGAAATATGTCTGAGCTACTTACATTTAAATTAAAGTATTTCCACTTCTGATTTAGTGGAGCAGCCACTACTTTACTGGATATTAATAAGAGTGATTTCCACAGAACACCCTTTTTACTACCCATTGTTAATTACACATGCAGCTGGAAGGGAGAGTTCTGTATTGTACACTCTTCATGGATTAAATTCTTGGTATAAATCAGATACAAGAAGATATGTCAAGTTTTTTAGAATAACTGATCCTTAAGAATTGGGATTTTTTTTTAAAATAGTGGCAATCTTAAAGCTTAAATGATTTTTACTCTGCATACCTTAAGGTCTAGATGAGCAGCATATTTTATAACCATGTTAAAAACAGACATAAAATAATCCCATTTGGTTTCTTCTCCCTTATGAGGTTAACAGCATAATAAAATATACAGATTTCTTCAGATGTGTATTCAGTACATAGCAAGATTTATTGCTGTGGTATGGGTCAGATTTTGTTCTGAGCCATTCCACTGTAAAAGTGAGAAAAAATCAACTGAAATCATTGATTCATTAAATCACAAACTCATTGAATTTTTTTTATGTCAAGGAATTTTCTCCAAATTTATACATTACTGAAAACACAGTTTGTTTATTAGCACAAAAAGCAACAGCATGAATTTGAGAAGGAGTGTTTTCCTGTTTATCTGGTTTGTTGTCCTTTACTTGAGGTATAGCAACATGGGCTGGACAGTCATTCACATTCATTTTTCTCCATGCTGAACCGTGTAATGTTGATTTAGATGCGTTCTGACATGTTGAAACTTGAAGTGCTATTTTGGGTAATGGAGAACCCATGATTTCCTAGTTGAGACTACAGTGCTGTCTGCAATAACAAAGCTATGTGCAGATATGTCTGTCTGCAGGTTGAATACACCATTTTAGGAGTTTATTCTTCTCTTGATACTTCTAAACAGCATTTACATCCGTGAGAGTGGTGGATAGTTATCCAGGGGAGAGCAAACGTCTTTGTGATGTAATGTCAAAGCTGTATTACAATGCTGTTGCACGGCCAAGTGACAAGGAAAGTAGAGTTAGAATGGATCTGACTCTCCAAAGTGAAATTCTAAGCCTGTTTTTACATGATGGTCCCAGCAATTGTTGTACAGATTGTTCAAGGATTCTGGTCTTCTTGCTCAGCTAGGCAGAATGCAAAGCAAGAGCAAATCTTCCTACTTTCTGCAGCACTGGCTGAATGCATTTCAATGGGCTGGAGTGTCACTTGTGATTTATTACCCATTTTTGTTCTTTTATGTGTTATATTTGTCATTTTTGCAGTGACAGTTTCATCTATAAAACAGTATAGTTACAAGAAAATGTTAAGAGGATACAGGAGTGCCATGGGAGCTACTGTTTCCTTTTCTTCTTTTTTTCCCCTTTTTTACAGTCAAATGTCAGGTTTTCTGTTTTTAAGGCAGTGGAGCCAAAGCACCTAGGATTTTAAACATAAGCACATTTTCTACAGATCATCTGAAGAAGAGCTGAAGTTAAACAATTAGTCAAAGAGGGCCTAAAAATAATGCCGATCACAATTCACAAATGCTGAAATAACCCATAATATAAATACAAGCCCTTTTCAGCTGTAGACAATAGAGAACCTGAGCTGATTAGAAGTCAGTTACCAATGTGATTCTGTTAGCAATATTAAGTACTCCAGTTCATGTTTTACAATAATAAGAATTCCTACAAGGTTTTCTGAAAATGAATGAACAGTCTTAGTTTTTAGTGTGTTCAAGTCATTACAGACAAGCCAGAGGCTCTGATCAGGTGTTCAGAAACTCCTTCCATTCAGCTCCTTTTACTCTGAACTGGTTGGATTGGAGGCAGTGGGACCTTTGCAACTCTCCTGTGTAAATAGGAGATTAGGGAGTGTGAACTGCACAGGGTCATACCAGCAGTTCTGCTCCAGCCATTGATGCTTGTAGTTGGCCAAGGAGATATGGGTTCATCAGCTACCCTGGCACTGTATCACCAGGTGTTACAGACCTGGGACAGAACAGCTGGAGAAGATCCCATGACCTAGAAGAAAGTATCAAATCTTTCCCTACACTTTAGGAAGGACAAGTAGCCTAATTAGGTGTGTTTTGCACTGTAGAAGCTGTTTGTCTTTTAATCAGAGGAGTTAAAATGTTGGTTGCCACAGAGTTAATAGTCATTGCAGGAGATGCATTACATCCCTCAAGTACACAACTGATTTGGAAATTTGAGTGTTCCAGTTCACAGCTGAGAGAAGAATATGATTCCAAGTGTCAGCATCAAATATCTCTTTCATAAAGAGAGAGAAACAAAATTTAACTTAAACCACTAAAGATGAGTCTGTTCAGTTCATCCCAGCTTGAAAAATAATCTGTTTGCTCGGTAATGTGTAATCTTAATGTAAGAATATCTGTGATGCTGTTTGAGGTTGGACTGGGGGAAAGGGCAATTTCCTTGATCTCATTACAGAGCATGGAAACATAAAACCCAGTCATGAAAATAACAATATGAATGAACTGACCAGGATAAATTGTTAACAAACTGAAGGAGTCTCTGCCATCTGTGTAGCACCAGTCAGTGTCACATCTAATCCAAAATATTTCAACATCAGCAGTCTAAAGAGAAACAGAAAATATAAAGCAAAGCAAAAATACCAGTCAGTAATTTTTACAGCATGGTTGTATGTCATATAGTGTGTTATTTCATTTCTGTATTTAAAAAAAAAAAAGTCTCTGATTTTTACATTCAAAGCAGAACATGTTTTGCATGTACCACAATGAAAAATTAAGGAGAGGCAAGGGAAGAGAGAGAAACTCAGAGATATAATTAGTAACTAAAAAAACCTGTGAATTTCAATGTTTCCCATCTGTAGTTATTGACTGTATTCATAAAATGCTAAGCAATTAGAATTTTAATTTGAAAGAAAATGTGGGACCAGTTGTGGGTAAAAGAACCTGTAGTTCTTAGGAACTGCAGTTCTCTGGTGTTTGTAACAGTGGAGAGTTTAACAAATGTTAAATTCAATATTACATGGATTGTCTCTGTGTTAATGTATAGGTGAATGTTAAAATGTGTTATGGTTAAATAGAGTAGTACAGCAAAGACGACAGTAATACTGTCGACTTTAATCAAAAGACACAGAACATACTACCTTGGGCAAAATAGTGTTTCAGCAATTCACTCAGTTTAGATTCCTTGAAATAACTGAAATCTTAGTAAATATCTAAGCTGCATTTGTCTACTTGGAGGAATAACGCAACACTGTGCAAGCCGTGACTGTAATTATTGATGGCTTTTTAACACCTGCTTCTCCAGACATTATGTTGAAAATGTTCTTTTCTGCAGTAATGGGAGTTTGACTGCAAGACCTAATGATTTTAGAGCTCTGGGAAAGGCATTCAAGTATATGTGTATATTTTCATGTTTTTATTTCCTCAAAACTTTGAACTTTCATTTCCTTCTCTTCAACTGATTTTCTGTTATTGCTGACCACAAAGAAGTTTTTGTGTAAATAGAAGACTCCCATGCAAATTAAAGTTGAGTCACAGTCTTGCATAGAAGGTAGTGGAAGTTGCCATCTCACATGGTTTGAAGCTGACAACAGGAGAAATACAGTAATTTCAGGTTCTGTTTTGTCTTTTGAGTTCACATCAGAAGCACAAAAGGAAATGGGAGCAATGGTAAATTGTCATTGGTTAGAAGCAAAGTATTCATGAAACCTTTTTGAAGCAAAATGATTATATTTTGCACTTTCCAGTATGTTGTCACTGAATTAGACAGCTTCTGGTTATGAGTAAATGTGTCCATAATTAAAAGTGATATTAAAAGAACTGATGAGAAAAATGACTATTTAAGGCATTCTTAATCAAATAGGACAGATGGGAGATTTTTCTGTAACCCCTAACAGCTACAGAAAATATATGAAAAATGAAATGTAAATCAGTGATAACCATTCAGAGGAGCCTATTCTTGTCCCTGTATTAGAATCTTGGTTCGTCTAACATTGCTTCAGTTTGGACAGGTTTTTTATTGGCAGTACTGTAAATGCTTCTGAAATGTGAACAAAAGAATTTCTATGCTGTGTTGGCCCAGAGACAGATTTAGAATTCTGTGGAATTATTTTTTCTTTCTTGTCCTGATTCTCCTTTCAAGTTCCTCTAGCCAACCTTCCTGCCCCAAAACAGTGTTGATTGTGGAAATGCTTTTTTAAAAAGTTCAATGTCAATTTTCCTGCTTTTTATAAATTTATCAAAAATATATTTTACCTTTCTGCATGCATCCATCATTGCATGTATAATTCCATTTATCTTTGAGCAGAATGAGCTATGTTATGCTTTCCTCCAAGAAAATAGGTAGGTAGTGAGTACTAATAAGTAAATTCTGAGAGTGTGATTGTTTTTAAAGGATTTCTGACGAAACCTTCGTAAGGGATACAATGTGGAGGGAGGCTGGTAGTGGAAATCACCAGGAATGTCAGCCTCATCTCTTGAGCCAGTGCCACCATAGGCCAAAAAATGCATGGATATGCAAACCTACCACTGGGATTCCTATACTATATTGTCTTTCTGTCCCTGACGCCTGCCCCCACTTCCTCCTGATAGCAAAGTAACCAGGTCTTCACTGACTTTCTATTTTGAACTGTTCATTATTGTTTCTGTAGTTAAGTCCTCAGTGGTAGCAAGATCAGAAGACAGTACCTCACTCCGCTACTTCATACCCATAGCTTCAGGTTACTCAGTTCCCATGGTGGATGTGATCCCTTGCATTCACGGGCGGACAGTTTTGTTTGTCCATGCCAAGAGCATCTAGTTCCGTAGCTGAGTTTCAGCCTCAGTAGGTCAGCTCGAGAAACATTACTCTGATCTGAGTTCACATCTTCCCTGCCTGGTGGAGGCCAACTGAGTACTCGAAAACCACATTTTACCTAACCTAAAGAGGGCAGAGTCCTCTTCAGGCTTCAAATCCACACCTTTCCCGTTTGTAGAAGATAGCTGAAATAAACTTGCAGGGATGTCTGGTATTTGACATTTTGCAGTATAGTTTCAGAAGTAGATCTGGTGTTGAAAGCATGAGAGTCAAACAGAGACCTCCTTTGGCAATAGGTGAAATTCAAATGTCCTTGGGGAGGGTGATGATAAATTATCCGCTGCTTCTGTAGGAGTGGCTAGAAAGTGGTGCTGACTTGCTTAAAAATGCATTGTGTATGGACAGGATCAGTCTGGACTGACTGCTTGCATTTCCTTAGAGCTAATGCGAGAGTCACTCTTCTACCCTGAGTACTGTTGGCTTGAGTTTATGTAGAGAACCATGAAATCAAATGTCTTAGGGCTAAAAACTCCCCTTGTTGTACATTATACCTCTAGGACTTCTTGTTCACAGAAGTCAGATTTGTAAGATGCTGTTGCACTTTCAGTGGCTACAAGTTAGACCTCTTTCACACAACATAAGCTGGTTCCAGCCCTGTATTTCAAAATACTGAGACACCTGCAGTTCCAGTCCGCGTTGGTACTTCTTTCTCAAACCTCCTCATCTTTATTCAGTATGACCTACATGTATACAGCTAGTTTGATGCAAGTATGTTCTTATTGCTCCTCGGTCAACCTTCTCGATCAGAAATTTACATTTCATGAAGTCATATTGACCTTTGTTGTGTTTGAGTAGTCAGAGAGCAGTTTGGTAAAGAAGCCTGGTTTCTTCTTTCTGTAGTAGTCACGAGGATTTAATCTTTTATTTCAGTGGTGGGGTCTGTCTTTCAAATATACTGCCCTGACCTTTCCCTTTGCTGATACAGAGGTCTGTGGTGTGCACCATTGTGGCTGCTTCTTTGGCCACATAAATACGTAACCAGACTTTTTTCTTCATAAAATAGACTAAAGTGCATGGGGGTACCCTTCAGGGCCATTTGAAAGCTTAAGGGTCCAAAGGCTTTATATTTTTTCCTTAGGAAACTACTTATTTCCAGGAAGGAGATACAGGCCTTCAGAGTCTTCAGAAAAATCCAGTCTAAGAGGCCTGGATTAAAATCCCATTAAAAAATAAATGGTGATGAGACCAAAGATATGTGTCAAACTGGGAACTTGATTTGTTTTAGGCATGTTTTGTTAAGAATGTTATTATTCCTGACAACCAGAAACACAGATGTTTAACAAAAAAAGTCTTTTTGCTCACATGCACCAACATGAATCATCCACCAGTGAGAGATGCAGTTCATTTAATAGTCAAATGAGTCATATTCATCAGTGAAGTAGTTCTTTGCATTTCTTTTCATGCAATTCTTTGTTGCTTGTATTTACATTTTTGTAAAGAATATCACAAACAAAATTAATAATTCATAATTATAGTTACACAGTGGAGCCTTATTTTGATAGTCCCTTCTTAGCATAGGTCTTTTAACAAGGCTGGTTTTTCCTGCATTTAAAAAAACCACAAATAAACAATGTACCAAATCACGATGGATGTCTTATGGAAGTACAGAAGTCTTTTTTTAGGAAAGGAAGATCTCTACACAGCAGTATGTATTGTACCAATGATTATCAATTACAGAGAAGATACTCCTCTGCTAAAATATAAGTGCTGTTTTCCCTCTGTCCAAGACATTTGGAAAATAGATTTAGTGAGTGCTAACACATCATTGGAGAGAAAATTAGGATACATCGATTTCAAAACTTAAATGGCTCCTGTGCTCAGCAAAACAGAAAGAAAACCTAATCCCTGCCCTGTGGAAAAAGCAATTTATACATGAGCATTTCCAAAAGAAGCCAGGAACAGAAAAAGAAAAATACTGTAAAAAGAGGAGTAAAGCAGACCATAATCTGAGGCATTTACAAAATTAATATATTCAAAGCACGGAGTAGAGAGAGAAAACTGAAAAAAATACTGATCAAAACCACCTTCTGTCACAAATTATACCCTGCCCAGCAACACCTCGTAACTTCTACCATATGGACAAAAAAGCAGTGTGGTTTCGAAGGAAAACTAAGAACACAGATTTGAAGGCTAACAATGAGGAAGGGGAGGGAGAACTTTCTCCCTTAGCTGGAGTTCTACCAGGAGTAATAAAACAAAGACTTTGTTAGCAGAATAGATGCTGGCTAACAGATGAGGACTGAATGCCAGTCACTTACAGTATTAACAGACTAGCCAGGGTGGTAATTCATTTCATCTACAAATTTGTATGTGTTTGGGGTCTTCTCCAAGACAGTCACAAATCCTGGCATCTGGACTGAACTTGAAACTCAAATAAAAAGCATGTTGGACTGGCTTGTCTTCTTGTAACACCAGTAATGCTGCTACAGACTTAAAAAATGAGGGTACACTTTTCTGCAGTCGTGGGGGACATAAGGGTAGAAATGCTGAGGCACCTTCTGGAGGAAACTGGACATTTTGTACTACTGCCCCATTCAGGTGTATTTTGCAGTTTGTGGCACAGGATTGGAATTCCTAAATCATTTGACATTTACAAGAAGGACCTACCTCTGTGGAGCACCTCTTTTCATACCAGTAGAACAGGCATATTTGTGTTCTTTCTTATTTTGTCACAGTGAATTTTATCCCAGCCCTTTACTTTTGGCACCTCTGCTTTTTCTATCTTTATGGTTATGAACCTTTACATTAATTTTTTCTTTGGAACACCCTAACCAGTGTCTCATCCACAAAACCAGTACTCTGTCCCTCAAGTCACTCTTGAAGATCTGTTTCTACTGTGTTATTAACTGGAAATGCTGAGTGATACCAGCTAGCTAAAAGAACAGGAAGGACAGAAGTGTTCATTTATTTGGGTATTGTAGATGCGTTTTCTTAGGGGTATTTGCCTCCCTCTCCCACCTGCAATTGCTACACCTGCCTATTAAAGCCTACCTCAGCTACATAGTATGCTTTTAGTGGCAAAGATTGCTTAGCTGTGTGCTTGCACTTTTCTTAGCACAGTGGGGCTTCCAAACTGATTTAGAGCTTCTAGATCCTACTATCATACAACTAGTAGAGAGTAATGATGATAGTAGCCTTTGTAATTTGTGTTGTCCTTGGAGAGCATGGGCAGTCTTTGAAGCCAAGTTCTCTGATCATTTCAGTCTTCTTTCTTTGTGGCAGGAATGATAGGATCCTAGTGATAGTGAAGGGTGTTCCGAGGAAGCATCACACCTCTCTGCCTCTCTTCCGCCTTGTACCATTTTGCATGATTTCTGCCACATAAGCACAGTGCAACTCTCACACAGCGATAGAATGTTTCATTTTCCTGACTCGCTCTGTGGAATAAGTAGGTGCTGAGATGTGATAGTTGAATCACACTGCCTGCATAAAAAAATCATGGGATACTCACTAACCCAACAAGTTAGTCTCAAGTTTGAATTGGAAACTAGGACAATCTGGCCTAACTGTATTATTACTTTAAAGCCTTGTAAAGTTAGCCATTACATCCGTCACTGGACACTTGTGAACGAAATACAGTTAGAAAGGCTTGTGAGTGACTTATCGAGCAAGTACCTTTTGAGCACTTTAAACTGTAGAATGCAAGTAAAAAAGGCAACTATGGTCAGCCTTGAGTAGAAAAAATAAAATGAGACCAGCCGAGTTAATTAAAGGAAGGGATTATTTGTTGATTCAAATAGGAGAAGAAATGTCTGGATTTTTTAAGGATCGCTTTAGACAAAACAACCTATAGCTAATTTTTAGTACTAACAGCTTTAATCTTATTCCTTTCTTTGAAAGCATAACTAGCAACTCCTAGACTATTGAGCCAGGGTTATTTTATTCATCATTCTTTTCTATATAATGGTCAGTCATTTCTAACTACATTTTTTTTGGAAGGGACTAATAAACATTGAAAAGCAAGTCCAAACCTTGTTCATTTACAAAAAGAAAAAGAGGGAGTTTTTGTTCAGTTTGGTAGAGGTCTGTTTCTTTTATTGAAGAACATTTTCATTGATTTTGAAAAACAAGATAACATGAGCATGTAAGTTAAAAGAATTATATTTTGCTTGGCTAGTTCTTTCAGTGGATAGTCTTTGCTTTCATTTTAATAAGGCATAGTTCTGCTCAAACTTCTCTATTCATAAACTACCTACAGGAGATTATTGTTTAGGAATTTTAGGGGCTGATCAATTACACAGCACATATGCCTTATGAGTGAGAAAGGAAAGGGAAATTTTCCACCCAAGGAAGTGGCAGAACCATTTTCCAAAAATCACAAATTATTCCTATAATACTAATACCAGACCTGTATGTCTCAGATGAGAGCTAGAAATTCTTCAATGAGAGATACTTTTTTTGGCCCAGTCTTCTAACCCATGGTACAGAAATAGAAATTTCACTGCATGAAGTAATTTAAGAATTCACAGTATGGCAGACTCTAAATATTAGTGACTAGAATATAATTCAATTCTCAATCTGAAGAGGAGATAAGATGCCAGGAAGCGGCTGAGTAATCACTAAACTTCAGAAAAAGAGGTTTCAATATTAAGAAAAAGTTAATGGAATAGGTCTGAGAGTCAAAAATAAGTGAAATAAAATCTTTAGGTGTCTCACAGATACTACTTAAAAATATTATCACTGGGTTTTGCAAAATATTGAACAAAATGGGACCCATGAGGGAAAGCCATAAATCAGGGCAGCTGAATGCTATTTTTTCTAACTGAAGAAAACAAAGGTATTTCACATTTGAAATGCTGCTGTAGGGAAAGCCACAAAGAATGGGCAATAAATAAGTAAAAGGGGAATTGGAATAACTGAGATTAATTAGAAAAATAAACAACTAAGGGTGTGGAACCAAACAATGTTCTTGTCTTCCACTTTATTCAGTGCAGAAGCCTGTGGAAATACTTTGCTGGGTTTTGTGGTACCTTGGGGTTTATCTATAAGTGTATCTCTTTTTCACTTCTGGCAGGAAGCACTCTAGTTTGTTCTCATCAAGTTAGGACTTCCCAAAGTCAGCACCTTAATCCTTTTTAAACTGGCCGGAAACATTTCCCTGTCCTTTCATTTTCTAAGCATCTCCCTTGAGCTGTCTTGCACTCTCTGCTCTTTATTGACCTATTGCCTTTCTAGAGCTGGACCACAGCATAGGTGTCAGTTTGGCCTTTATTATTCTAATTCCACTAGCCCAGACAGTCTCAGTAAGAAAACAGAAGTGAGGTTATTGTGCAAGGTTTAAAGTCAGGCTTCTGTGAACAAGGGTAGAACCAAAAGCTTAAAAGTAAAACAAATTCTAAAGTCCCGAATAAGTCGTTAGGCCCAGTGTTGCGAGGAAAATGCAGTGAGCTTAGCTCAGATGTTGTCAACAATATGCAGTCTGTCATTAAAAACAGCTATTTTACTGGAGATACAGAACTCCACTAGTCTTGTAGCTATATAAAGGCTCAAGGGTGATCAAGGAGATTAAAAATGACTATGTCAGAGAAACTGGTTGAAACAACAGTAATAAATAGAAAATGCCAGGACTATAATATCATGATACAATAGTGTATAGTTAACACAATTTCTGTAAAGAAAGCTTATATTTCACTAAACTTCTCTAGTATGTGTCAATGCAGCAGAGTAAGAGAGAAACCACAGCATCATTTTTTTAGACTTGCAATAGTAATTTTCCAAATCTCTCTTGAAAACATACAAACAAAACTAAAAGCACAAATTGACATTGCAGTTTTTCAAGTGGCAAAATGAATTTCAGAGCTACTGCCCCTAGCTGCTTCAATCCCCTTACACACAGTTCACCTTTCTGTCCATGGTGTCAGTGCAATTGCCTGTGAGGCTGTAGGTTAAAAGTCAGTTAAGAAGTAATTATGAGGTGAGAGACAAGTGTTACTCTGGATCAAAATTTACCTATCAGACAGAAACCAGAGAGGAGTAAACTGCCAGCGTTTATTGTAGCTAATGCACTTACAGGTTTAATATTGTATGCTGTACATTACATCTATTAAATACATGGAAGAGTCAGAGCTGATGCAGCAGCTATTGAGTATGATGTTACACGATGTGGATTAGCAGAATTCACACAGGACTGTGAAGAATTTCAGCAGGACAGAAGTGAAATGAGGTAGTACCAACTCTAATTTCAGTCTTGGTAAGTGCTATGCAGTGTTCAGCAGAGGTAAATTTGAATGACTTTTAACTCATAAAGTGTTGAAAATTGAACACTGCACTGAAGAAAGGGATGCAGGGTTCACTGTAAACAATGCACCAGTGACCTGTTCAGTGTCCATCTGATGTTGAAATAAAGTCAAACAGAATGCTAAGGGGGACAAAGAATGGGGTAGAACATAACTATTTTTAGAAATTCTGTTTTAGAAAACCTGAGGTATGTTAAAGGACTAAGCAGTATTAAATAAAATCAAGAAAGTTGATCTAATACTAAAAGGCTCAAGGGATGCTCAAGAAAAGTGAAAGGTGACAAATTTGTTTAGTTTATCCAAGTGCATTTTGGAACCCACTGACACCAAGAAAGGAACAACATTCTGGCAGGGAATGAATGAAATGCTGAAAGGAACGAAAGGAGAATTGAGATAATGCCAATATTTGGGTTTTCATAATAATTAGTGATAGGAGTTTTAAAAACTCCTGTGAAACATCAGGTTTCCAGTTTAAAACAATCTCTATTGTGAGTCAGGCTGAGTCCATGATGGTGGGCAGCTTTACCCTATTTTTAACTCGGGGTAGCATTACATGTGCTTTTCTTAGACAATTAGAGATGATCCCTCAACTGGATAATCAATAGATGATGCAATATGGGAGTTTCAGTGTCCTGATGTTAGGCTCTATATCTCTTCTTGTGTAGGCTTTCTTTGGAGAATTTGCAATAATGGTGGATTCCCCAGCTTGTCCATGACTCCCAAGAGGGTAATGCTTTGTGTCATTGAAAGCATTTCATGAAAGTTGTGCTCCATGATATGCGGAAAATGTGTGTGCTCTGAATATGATTTTGGTATTATCTTCCCTGCATAGTGTAAGTCTAGCTAGTTCCACTGAAGTGAGGACCCTGTGCTGTCAAAGAGAGACATGACACTGAAATAAAACACATTGGATAGTTGAGAGTTCCATGTGAAAATGTAACAAGGCTGGCGTTACTTACTTGTAATGTTTAGCATTCATGATCCCAAAACTAGCACTGGAAGCCTTAATAAAAGGAATGAAACCATAAGGCTGAATTTGATTTTAAGAAGACATTACCAATGAATATACCAGTAGAGTGAGGTAGCCTGAAGGAGATAATGAAGAATAGACCAGTCTTAGAAATTACATCTAAAAAGATATTGCTTGTTCTTGACTTTGCATTCTTCCTTGCTTGGGTTTTAGATTTAAAAGAGGACTGTGAAGTCCTTATCGTGTCTTATCATTTGCATCATACTTTATTCACTGTTCCCTGTTTGCCAAGTTCAACTCAACAGCTGCCTTTTGCATAGAGATACTCTAGATACCTTCTAAATATCTGCTGTAGTTGTGAGTGTCGTGCAGATTACAGCAATACAGAGTTTAACAGAATTATTTATATATGATACAAAGAAAATAACATTAGAACTGTTTATAACATAATTTTTTGCATCTGCATTGAAGAAAATACAGAGTCATATTCTGTTACCTTTACTCACCTGAAGTAAGAATTTTACTAATTCAGAATTGTATTGTGTGTTAGCAATAGAGTGTATTGCTGTCGAACTAGTATCCTGGTGGGACTGGGCACAGAGACAGGCAGCAGATTGTCATCTCTGACTTACCACTCACACAAAGTACCATGGCCAGAATTTTCCAAAGAACTTGGTTTCTGCAGTTAGCTCTCAATATATTTTAATTAAAGTTTCTCACCTTTTCTGAGAGCATATGAATTGCCAGATTTTCCTGGCATTCCTCCTGGTAAGGAGTTTTGAAGATGTAGGCCAAAAGTGTAACTATGGGCACTCAGAAGTACTCACCACCTTAGAATATCCTGGTTACAACTGAGAAGAAATACTGGAAATGTTTGCATTGTACTTTTTAGAAAACGTCTCTGCATGTAAATTGGTCACTAATTTGCTTGCTTTCTGAAAAAAGGAAGTGAAGAAACAAGTAAATTATAATTGGTGCTTTTAGAATCCTCTGTGACACCCAGACAGTGAAATAAGAATGCAGTCTTAAAATATTATATTTCACTTAGTCTTTACTGTTCCTTCTCCCTTCCCAAAAAAGCTATAGCAGGAAAGTGATCCATAAATCCCTATGTCCACTTTATGGCATGGTGTCTCAGATGATGAATGCTGTCAAGTTTTGATTAAAAAAAAATGGAACTCCATAAAAAATATAAAATCAGTTTAGTGAATTGAATGTTGCTTCCTTAACATTTTTCATCCTGAACTCCTTTAGTAGAGGAAATGGATATTTCATCAGACATGGATTTGACGTTCCATCACATTATACAGTAAACAGTACAAACGATGTTATTTTTTTTTAAATGGAGAAGCTGGAAGAGCTAAGACAGTAGCTGCTGTAAGGCACTGGTTATCTCATTTAAACAGATATTAAATGTAGGTGCCAGTGGTGTGATCATCAGCTGCTTCCCACTTTGTGAATAAATTGCTTAGAAGGAGTCTTTTTGCCTACCAGATGTGACCTAGATTTATATTTCCAAACCCAAAAAAAAAAAAAAAAAAAAAAAAAAAAGTCTATTGTGTAAAAAACAATTGTGGGTAAAATGCATGGTAAATGAGCTTATCTCACTTCTCCAGGTGTTTAAGCTAATATGTTATGGAATTACAGCTTCATTTATGAAAAATAATTGAGGAAAATGTTCCAGCAAATCAAATTTGGATAAAGGCTTAGGATAGTTATTGTGCTGTTAGCAAGTTTCTAAATAGCAGAAAGAAAAGGGAGCCAGCACAGATAATAAAAATACAGAAATTTGTGAATCTGTAAAGAGGCTCTTATAAAAGGGTCAGGGCTGGCAGTGTTACCCCACCTGTGTTGTTGTCTTGCAAAATGTCATGGAACAGTATGAAGAATTATATTCCTGTCAATGCATATGGAAGCACAATTTTTTTCTTAAAAGATCAAGCATTGATATCTGTTGGCCCTGGATAAGACTAATGACATCGGTAGGTTAAACATGTAAACACCAAAAGAATAACATCCTTATTCTTTTTCTCTCTCCTCTTTTCCTTTTACTGATTCCATAGGGGCTGCCACTCGAAAACCAGACCCAGAGCCTGAGAAGCAGACCGACCATACTGTCAAAATTGCTGGAGTCATTGCAGGCATCTTGCTATTCGTCATTATATTTCTGGGGGTCGTGCTGGTAATGAAGAAAAGGTGAGCAATTAATAGATGTTTTCTACGTACTTATTCATATCACAGCATCTCCTCCAGCAGTTCTCAGTTTGATATTGGCAAAAGATATGCAGCCATCTTCGTGCCCTTTGCCACAGAGTTTAGGAAATACTGCTCCCTCCCACCCCCACAGCTTTGTTGGGTTTTTATAAAACCACAGGAGCTATTTCATCCCACAGCATTTTCTATGAATTAATGTTTGTGGCTTTGTTGTAGAAGAAAAACAACTCAAGGTTAATAATTCTAGCACTTTGTGCATTAGTACTGTATGATGGACTGTAACAATAGAACAGTATCTTTATCCTGAAAGTGTGAGTCTTCACTCTATTTAACAAATCAGCTGGAAGTTACATGCAGTTTCATTCTTGAATGTAAAAGAAATCTTCAGTCAAACAGAAATTAGAGCTAAGTTAATTTGTGCTGAGAACGGGGTCTATATTGTTCTGCATAAACTTCATTCCCTGAAAACTAATGAAAATGTTACAATGGTGCTGAGTGTTTCCAAACGCCGGTTCAACACACACACACATTGAGATTGTTTTGCTTTGGATATAATTTGAAAACTTCTACAGCATTAGAAGCATAAGGCTTTTAAACCTGGTTGCCTTTCTCAACACTGCAAAAGGAAAAATATTAAAGGGAAAAATATCTCATAGCTAGGGAGGTGGCATGTGTAAGAAAAAAATCCATGCGATCATAGAAGCTAAGTCTAGATCGGGAGAAATTAATTAGCAAAT
The DNA here is from genome assembly GCA_035590275.1 of Ibycter americanus. NCBI lineage: Eukaryota > Metazoa > Chordata > Aves > Falconiformes > Falconidae > Ibycter > Ibycter americanus. Next base: position 59,198,620 of record JAVJGI010000040.1, read on the forward strand.
AGAATTAAGGTTTTAGGTTGTATCCTGAGCATTGTGAGATTTGCAGCTGTAGAGGTGGGACTGGGAATGTGTGAGAGCTGTGCAAAGGGGCTGAGTCACAAATTCTCCTTCCACGCCTGCCGTAGCCTTCTTACTGTCCCATAACCCCTCACCTCCTTGCCATTCACCCTGTATCATCCCCTTTTCTCCCTTTGAAAGCAATTTTGGCCTGATTTTGCTCATCCAAGCACTATGTGATTTAATTGTATGTTAACTAGTTTGGCAGGTCTGAGATAGTCCAAACCCCTGAGCTGCCTGAAATTCTTCCAGAATTTGAACAGTGGAGGTGCAGAGCTAAGGAGGCAGCTGCCTGACAGTGCCTCAGGGCAGGCAACAGAAGTAGCTGCTTTTCACTCTCCTTGAAGACAGAAACAGTGCCATGAGTTAGAAGGGCTCTATGCAGCGAAAGGTGAGCTGTGGCCAGGGCTGAGGGCTAGGTCACGACAAGAGGTAGGTAGGTAAAGCAGTCAAAAGCTGCCGTACAGAAGAGATTGAAACTTAAGCCCCAGGGTAGGTCTGGCTGGGGCAATGAAACTGACCCAGTAACGAAATCTTCTCAATAAAGTAGGGTGTTAGCAGAGTTAAAATCTGTTCTGACTTTGCAGTACTTTTTTCTTCCCACTTCTGATTTCTTGCATCATTCGTACCTTCAATTTTAACAGCTGAACTCCCAAACTCCTCCCTAGGGCCAGACACAGCACTTGGCATGCAGGGAGGAAGGCTTCTTACATTGTCTGGCCAATCCTTCTTCACACAATTCCTGACTGGTGTTCATCACTCTCTCTTTTCTAGTTCTGAGCCTCTCCTTAAGCATTTGCACCAGAGATAGAATATATTCACCCAAGGGAGACAAGTTCTTCTTAATCTGGAAGGGAGAGCATTGCAAAATGATCCAAATAGTTTGAAAGTAAATAAGGTGTCAGGGTCTCTGGCTAAATGGATGCTATACGAGCTCTTGCTTCATTCTCTAGGGAAGAGCTCTTTGATAATCTAATTGTTAGAGGCAGGAAGGCTCAAATCCGAAGTGTTTGCATGTTAATGCAGAAGGATACTTGATTCCTTCTGTCTACCACAGCACAGTAATTATTATTCATTGTAATTCTGTTGTTAGAAGAAAAGTGCATCATGTGAATTTCTTTGGGGTTTGGAATAAATCTGCTTGTGACAGAGATGAAACTATTGAAAGTTCAAGTCCAGGAACCCTGTTACCAAATACGTACAATTTCATTGTGTAGTACAGAAAGAATGATACCAATAACTTAAACATATCCCAGAATGATGCTGCAGCCTTGAACAAAACAAACTGAAATGAGTTGAAGTGAATATTAAAAAGTAAGAATGGTTTATCTGTGTAACAGGATGTGACTAGGTTTTAATGAGAGTTTCGGGAGGTAGGTATATTGTGTCCCAGACCGCTAAAGCAGATGCTGTAGCATAGAAGGTCTTGAATACAATTACACTCATGACTTAAGCAAAAGATGAACCGATTATTCAATAGATTGTTATTGGTGCATTAATTCGCTATGCTGCTGAGAGCCCCTGTGGTTTCACCTTGGTTCAGTTACTGTGTATACATTATACATTGGAAGAAAATGTATGAATCATTCTGCAAGCTTAGTATAACTGTAGTGGTTTTGCAGTTTTATGATGCTTTAGGTGCTACTTCGTGAAACAATTTTATCAAGCTAGCATGTCATTTGACTACTACACTTGATCATTTTATTTCATTTACTTTATCAGGAGTTTTACTGGAGTAAAGATCTGAGTAAAAAATAAAATAGCACCTTGTAATTCAGTGACACCTTTGCTCTGAGAACCACTTCCCTCTCTGCACTGTTATGTGCAGACTCTGGGTTGCAGTGCTAGGTGTCACTGTGCTGAGTCTATGTGCTCGGAAACTGATCTTGCTTGGAGTTGGCTACAGCAATATCCCATTCACACTCCACTATCCCAAGGCATATACTGTCTGTTGTTCGTTCTTTCATGGAAATGGGTTCTTGGCGACTTGATCTCCAGATCTCACCGGTAGATTAAATTTATCCTGTCTCTGGGGCTTCACAGTGCTTAACGAACTTAATTTCAAACCATTGCTTTCCATTGTCAAGAGATTTGGAAAGTGGTTTTACTGCATGTGATAACCATGACTTTGTCCAACATGTTCCTTTAATAGCCACCTCATTTCACACAGCAGCCATTCTTTGCATGGTTGGTGCCAGGCACCACAGTTTTTCACAGATCAGCCTCTTTGACTTTTAATTCAGTAGGCAAGTAGACAAGGCCAACATTCAAAGCAGTTTTTGGTGCAGCACAGACATGCTTTGGATATGGCCACTATGAAAGCAGTAGGCAGAAAAGTTCTGCAAATATCAATAGTCATTAGGCATGATTATTATTTTCACTATATAGTGGTCGTCTGAAGTAGTTATATTATAAACTGGGTCACAGAGACAATAGGTGGCCTAACTATTCAGTGTATGGTTGGGGCAGGAACCTCATGGACACTTGTGCACACTCAGTCTTTGACTGAAGTAAACGAAATTTGTATGCTTGTCACCTGGGTCGGGGAAGACTGTTAGTGCTTTCTTGTTTTTCTACCCACTTGGTTGTTCAGAGTTATTTATCTGTTCTGCTGTATCTTTTAGTTACCCATTCAACGACATTACTGCCTAAAGATGTCACGTAAAGTAGTCTAGGAACCTGCAAGTTCTTCCTAATACCAATATGGTCATATTAATGAGATGATTTTTCTCTATGAAGTCAGAATACTGCCATTAGGCTTTCCTCTGCTCAGGTGTGCTCTGCATCTCTCACGTAAGTTTCCCACAAAGACAGTGGAAATCAATACATGTGTTTCCACGATATTGCTCCACAATAAAGTGGATTTTGAGCCTGATCCTGAATTTTAAATCTCAGGCAAGATCCTTGATCTCTGCCAGTCTTTGATATACCTGCATAAGACTTTATTAAAAAAAAAAAAAATTAGAAAAAATAAAAAATGCAGCAAGTTCACCTTTTGGTCAACTTAAAGTAGAGCAGTGAAAATGAGAGAACTGTACCCACAACCTTTGGAAAAGCAATGGCAATTAAATCAAGACATGGAAAAATCAGAACCTTGCTGCTTTTTTCTTTTTTCTTTTCTCTTTTCCCTTTTTTTTTTTTTTCTCCTTTTCTTTTCTATTCTATTTCAGCTAAGTTTAAAACATATGCAGAAGTTGAGAAATTAGATTTATTGGTCCAAGGTTTGCTTAAAACTTTATATGTCTTTGGGGTAGCTGTTTCTTTCGGGGCTACCATCTTGTTGCTGTAGTGGGAGTGCAGTAAGGAAGCAGTTATTAAAATTTAATTACATTGGCTTCTGCTTCAGTTGTAGAATGGAGTTTTTCTGATCATTGCATTTCTCCATAAAAAGGGTTATTTTCTTTTGCCTATCTTTAGTTTTTGTTTTCAGCTGTCTCTATGCCTGAGCCTTCCAGTAGTTTCCAACATATGTAATTGTGGCATCTGTTCAACTCAGAGACCCTGGTTTTTGGCAGTGGAAAAGGAAGGCTTTTACACTCGGTGGAGCTGGGCTGGGAATGCACTGGTCCCATTCCCTGGTAGCAAATCAGGCTGTTCAGTTATACACCTTTGCCAACAATTTGCCAGCAGTAAGGATATAAGTTGGGGATAATAGAGCTGAAGGAAAACTGCATTTTTCTCCCAGTGCTACCCCTCAACCTTGTTTTTCCCTCGAGGCCAACTACAAAAGAGAAACGATGAAAGAAATCAGTGTGGTAATGACACAGTTCCAGAAGTTTTCCCTTCTAGTGGGATAATCCTCCTGTGGCCAGCTGCATTGGTTTTGACGAGTTTTATAGCGGGGCCTTATTCTACAAGTGATGTTTTTGAAATTTATTTATGCCTTCAGTCCTGAAGGATTTAAAAGAGCTTTATATTATCACTATACACAGAAACAGTTTATTGACATAAAATAACCTCTCTAGTGGGAAGTGACTGAAGAGCCATGCATAGAAGAAAATTTTGCCAAGGTTCGCCAAAACGTGTGAGTGACTCTCTTTAACAGAAAAAGACACTTCATACATAGAGTGAGTTTGTATACCTTTTGTAGGAAGTAAAACAGAACTTGTCTGTATTTCTTAAAAAGAGGTAAATCTTTTCAATTATGAATGCTGCTTTTGCAAGTCGCCTGAGGACCTGCAAGTCTAAAACAGTCTGTTTCTGTAGGTTTTTAATATATTCTTTTTACCTGGGTTTTTTTCAGTGTCTGGTATTCTTGAGAATCAAAACCCACAGTGCTCTTTTTCAAGGACTTTCATATGGAAAATCTCACAACTGTAACAATATAAAAATAACTGGAGCTTGAGACTTAATTTTTCTCATCTCATACAAATTTTTAATGGGACGTTTACACACATTAAAGCTCCTGGATTTTCAGCATTTTTTTCAGAAGGAATAATTTGTCTCTATAACATATTTGGCAGAATTCTGCATATAAGTACCAGCAGTGCTTCACTGATTAATTGTATTTATTGTTGTTTCTCAAATTATTATACATCTTTTAGAAGTATGCGAACATTTGTACTAATTACATTAAGTCACTGTCATGGCAACATATGGCAAGAAATAGGGTTGGCAGTGTCATGAGATTCTAAATGAAAGTGAGAGAATGAGTAACTGTGAAAAGAAGGGCAGGGGGAGATATCATTATGACTGAACCAGAAAAACCCCTTTGCTAACAGAGCAGGCAAGTTGATCTGCTTTGATAGGACCTGTTCCTATGCACCTTACTGAAGGCAATGGAATGTGTGCTGGTGGAAGATGCGTGTAACTGTTTTGCAGCTTTCCTCTCGCTCTATTCTTAGATATCTTTTAAAACTCAACTTTAACAGGTGTGCATTTGTGCAGATGTGCCACATGATTAAATATTCAGTATCTAGCCTCTTGTGTTTGAACAACACTGTTTGCATCAGAAAAATGGGAATAAAAACTGGGAAATATTTCTAACGGCATCTTCACACAAAAGAAGATGAGAGAGAAAATTTGATGAAAGCCTAGTTTTCAAAGGGGTGCCTGAAGCATGTAGCTAGAGGCAATTTAACGTTAGTTATAGTCCTTTGCAAGGCCTGTTTACATGTTTCCTCTGTAGTCAGAGAGCTGTATGCATGTGCTGTAAAAATTACAAATGCCTACATGGTTCCTTTCAGTCTTTTATCTTACCAACATGGGAATGCTACTTGACATTATGCTCAGAGATGTTTTAAGATGTCCAGCCTCTTTTTAATTGCAGTCAATATATGGAATTCATTTAGGTTGGAACTTGATCCTTTTGGAGAGTTGCATTCCTGCTTGCAGTGGGCTCATAACTGAGGGAGGGAGAGACATAAAGCAAAAGAGCATAGCTGGAGGGCTTCTATACTTTGTGCTCATGCAGAACGTGTCTGGGTGGAAGATCTGGCTGTGCAAGAGGTGATGCAGAGAAGAATGACTGGGTCCATATTTCTCAAGATGATGGTGCTAGGTCTCCAACTTGTTCTTTGTGACATTCACGTGGGCAGAAATAACAGGAATACAGGATCACTTCTTTTACTCTTCCATATGGGGAAATACCACCAAAATAATTTTAGCCAGCAAGGATAGCCTTTTAGTTTGCGGGGCAAATATTTTTTTCTTCAGAGTTTAATTGGTTGTTAAAAAAGCTGAGATATTAAAAAAGCTGTGACCATTGATTTTTCCCCTCTGGCAACAAGTTCTGCCTGTCAATGGCAGAACTGATTTCTTTAAGTAAAGAAAGGGATATTCAAAGATTCTACAGTACTGTGACAGGAAGATAAGCTACTTAATACATGTTCTGAAATTCTGCATTGTTAAACTTCTAACACATGTTAGAAGTTCCATATCCTTATTCTTAATGCAGTTGATGTGTAATTGGAGGTGTTATATCACTTTAATTGGAAGTGTTTGTGTGTGTAGTATGTGCAGAAATAAATATACATTAACTGTCTAACATTACTTAGATAGTAGGTATTCTTGAAGGTGGTTTAACAGTTGGAGATGCATTATATATTGTATTGCTTAAAGTTTTATGGAGATTAGATATGTCATCTGTCTGTTCCAGACACGCATGATATGCCCAGATATGCATTCTTGCTACCTTTCATTTGTGTCACCAGTTCTGGTCTCAGTTTCATCTTGATTTTTCATACATTAATATTTGGCTTTTCTTTCCTTCCATTTCATCTTTTCCACCACTGCCTAATCCTTCCACCATCATGGCAGAAGAAGCTATCACTCCTACACTTACTACCTGTAAGTAACTTCTTTGTCATCAGAGACACGCTTTCTGCCATGTTGTTCCATGCGTAACTAGTGAATGCTAATATTGAAAGTTCCTTTATAAAAACAAACTTTGTAAAATATGAAATATTTAGCTTTATAGCAGTTTCTTATGCCTCATACTGTGCATTAGAGTCCTTTAAATATTGTTATCTAATAAATTTTCTTAATTGAAAAGTAGTAGGTACAAATATGACTGCCATGTCTATGAGACATTTTTATGCCTAAGTAACTATTTTTAGAATTTGTTTAGTGGTTTCTTTCTCATTTGTTCTGTTGAAAATATAGCATTTGTTAGACATGTACAAGCATTTCTGTTTGTTGCTGTGTACATATTACTACTTTTTCATGAATAATGATCATGCATAAACTTCATGAGTTACCATTACTGGAGTGAATTTCAAAGAAGAGAGCACAAAAAAATTAGGGCAAGATGAAGCATAACTTTCTGTAAATAATAACTTTTCATTTTGGTGCAGTCCTTAGTAATACCATTATATGATTCTTTATTTACCCAAAGCCTTTGTTTCATTCCCTTCTGTCAGCAGGTGATGAATGAGCAAGGTTCCTCTGTGAATTTAGCAAATCCCTTTCTGAGGCTATTCACCTTTTCTTGCTTTCCAGGTACAAGGAGTACATGGTAGTTTTTGGATTAGCAAAATATTAGGGGCCTTGCTTAGTCATGAAATGAGATGCATTGAATCTTGTTTAACCTTGATGGCCAGCAGCAAAAATCAGCTGTCCAGTAGATAACTGTATTCTTTAAAGCTCAGATTTAAGAGTCATGGGAAACTAGGAGATATTTTTATATAGTTACAGAAGACGGGGTGTTTCTTGCATGAGACAGATTGTAGTACTAGTTTTCAGGTACATATGGTAGTAGCATGCTCTTGAAAGGAACACATTTCAGTGATGTTTTTATTTAAAAACAATATGAAGTTGCTCATGTTCCTTTTTAGTTGCTCTTCAAACTTTCTAAATATTTTTTCACTTAATATTTTGAAAAAGTATTAAACATTCATTTATAAAATTTATGGAAAAATTAGTAAATGTTTTCTAACTTGAAAACTTGGCAAGCAGAACCATGCTTCAAATGAATTAAAGCAACTAAAATTTAAACCTCTTAGTTGAAACTCCCTGAGTTCTGAATATATTGAAACTGCTCATTTACTTGTTAATTCAGCTTTCATATTACATTATTTGACACTTTACATATAGTGCAACTTATTTCAACTGTTCTTTAAAGCACTGTACTAATGTGAAGGTCAGAAAAAATTATCACTTCCATAGATACAGTATTTCAAAATTTGTTTCTGTTCCCAAGATGAGAAAACCATATTTTCCATTAAGTAGGCCTTCAGAAAAAAATTCAGTTTAGGACCATTTAAATGTTGTTTTTAAAATGTCAAAAGAGTACAATATAGTAAGCCAAACAGTATGTTGTTGCCATAATAAGTAAATATATTTAAATTAATATTTTAATATGATCCATGTCTCAATGCTAAGTCAAGAAACAAAACTAAAACGAATGGAACACTAAATGAAACACTGTTTCATTATTCAAAGGAATTGGATTATAACTTTTTTTCTCTTTTTCCACTGACAATGGAAAATATGTGAACTGAAGTGTTCCTGTAAGTTTTCCAAACAAGTTTTGTCTCCAATTTTGCAATCATAGAGACTGTTAACAGTGGATGGACTAGGGCTTCACTTGGTTATACGGAATACTCTCACAGTGGCTTCAAGAAAAGATTTGTCTTTTTGTTAGTGCAATACAAATTCAGTAACTTCAGAATCTGGGTACATTAACTCTTCCAAAAGAAAGTGTGTGGTCTTGACCTTGTACTGTTTTGCTCCTTGTCTGGCAAAAGAAGGGAAGAGCAAGCCCTGAAAAGAGCAGACAAGGTCGTCCGCCAATAGCATGAAATATTTTGGACCAAATTCTCCACCTGTTTAGGCACTATGCAATTTCGCTGAAATTGGTGGAAATCTTAGATGAATGCAGAATTCATTACAGTTTTATTTTTAGCAGAGGAAGTTGGTATGGATTATAAGATGTTCTATATTTTGAGAAATATAATTTGAAGTACTCTGCCATTGCTAATTTACCACTTCTATCCTCAGTATCACATTCAAATTTACTGATTAGTCATTGTAAATGCAAGCTGTAACATCCAAGCGAGCATCTATGCACTGAAATAGTTACTATTGTCTTGTGTGCTGCTTTCCGTATGTGCTGTGGACTCCTTTTCCCTACTAGACTGCAATCTCTGCCACTTCTAGATCCATCCTAAATTAAAATTAAAAAAGAAAAAATTGGCAGATGCCTAGAGCTGGTGATGAATCATCAGAGGTGGACCTACAGCTGTGCATATTTGGCAGAGAAATGTTTCCATTTTATCTTGTGTTTACTAGTTAGCAAGTCAAGAGACGTTACAGAAAAGAAGTTGAGTACTGCTATCGAGAATTATACTTTTTTTAGTGGGCTTAAGTGCCTCTGCCAGCGTCTTTCCTCCCACTCTTGCTTTCCAGTGCATTTTCTACCTTTCACCTCAGTCAGGCAGCAGATTACTTTTTTTTCTGGTTTGGATTTTATTTTTTTTTTGTCTGGCCATAGTTAGTCCTGTATGAGTTCTTTTGTTCTTAAGATTAGAGCGAATTTAATAGTGCTCATTAACTCTGCATCAGGTTTTTTGACTTTGCAGTCAACTCCAAGTGGGAAAAAAGAAGAATGGAGATGGTGTCGTTAGTGATACTTGTAATGACTGGTGTTCTCAGCATGGCCGGTGCTGGCATGACTGCTTTTTTCTGACACATTTTCTGATGGGCAAAACCCCTGAGAGACTGGCCAGAGAAGGAAAAGTACGTTAGTAGTTTATTGTGCAATTATGGTTAAATGAACTAGACAAGCCTGTTGTTCAGGTGATAATGAGCGCCACTGTGCTGACCGATGGCCATTAACTTTTATATTTGAGATTTTCATTTTGATAAAGATTCTTCCCTTGGAGGTCATTAATCATTACTCAGGAGCTAACAGCTAGATTCATGCAAATTCAAGCATCAGACAAACAAACTGAGTGCTGTGCTTGAATCATCTGAAGTTACTTGAGGCACTGCTGCCTGGTAGAGTTTAGGGAACTACATTTACCCCAAATTTTGCGGCAGAGCGTTACAGATTGTAGCTGTTATAAATTGCTTTCAAGACAAGACTTCATTACATTGGTATAAGTAGGATGTGTGACCAATTAAAACAGAATGTTCCGAAGGTAGCTTTTGATGTTGTCCCTCAGTTTGAACTTGATATCAAGATGGTATGCTATGATTATTATTGAAATTAAGTACTTATGCAACAATGGTGCTGCACAGCAGTCAGGTGCCTTTTCACACATCATTTAAAGTAGTGAAATAGGAGACAATTATTGCCCAGTATTCTTATAAAATAGTAATCAAGTTGAGATCTTAATATATGAAGTCTAATATTGCCTGTCCCAGCACTAATCATCTATTAGGTGACTTAGGGCAGAAGTGCATCACAGGTGTGTCCACTGTATGGAGATCTCAATCCAGAAGCCTAGTACAATGTTGAAACATTACTAAAAGAGACTGTATAGGACTAGAAGTCCTATTGCCTGGTGCTTTGTTTATGACTGCAATAGGACAGAATTCCTCCTACCAGAAAATTAATTCTACAGATACTGAGCGTTTTCCTATAAATGCGAATAAAAACATCCCCTCCTTTTCATGAGAATTTAATAGTTTGGGGCCCAGCTGATACCCTTTTCTTGTGTATCTGATTTGAGCTCAGGAGCCTGGGAGTCTTAGTTTGGTTATCTCTTGTGTCTCTTGCTTTGCTATGAGGTTTTCAGTGCTGGTTTCTGCTCGGTACAGAGACTTAATTTGCAGCTTATTTCTCCAATCCTGTTGCGATTGACCTAGTACTTATGGCAGAAAGCACAAGGTTAGCAGATTTGCAAAATGACTCTGATGATCAGAGGCATAAAATTTCCAAAAACTCAGTCATGTCGAAACTTCTAACAGTGATTTCTGGATAATTCCAGGAAATATGCAGTCACCATATTTAAAACTTCTGTAGGAATTTGAAAATAGTGAGAAATGAGAGATGTTAGAAACAGTCCTGTATTCTCAACTGCAACTGCCCCTGGAACTAGGATAAGTTCATCAGGTTGCATCTTGCAAGTGGAGAAGAGCACTGAACAGAAAAACATGAATGTGTTTGAACTGTTTTGATGTGTTTGATTGGTTAGACTACACCTGTGATCTCTTCTGAATCTTTAAATGTGCATAGATACATAGGCTTGTATCATAGAATCATGTAACCCAAAATAAACATGGATTTCTGTAATTGTCTTGTAAGCTAGACTGAAATGATTTGGGAACGTCCCATGAGTTTTGTTGCATCTGGCAAAGTCTAGAATGCCCACATATTGAAATCTTTGAATAATATTCAGTGCCCAAAATAGCAAGGAAGGTGTTTTACTAAATCATCATTGCTGAAAACTACCTTTGTGGGCTATGTGCCATATTGTTTGAGTACAGAAGTACAATATCTAGCTTTCACGTGGAGATACTAAACAATCTCAGAATTAGAATTTTATTTTTTATTAAAATACACCATGTAATTTTAAAAAAAAACTATCTGAAGTCATTATTTCTTGTACTGATTCCTTGTATCTTTGATTCTTTTGGATATGATTGTATTGCTTTATTCCCATTTCTCTGTAGAAAAAATTGTAAATAATCCTTAACACTCAGACCACCAATGAGTAAATACTTTTTTTAAATTATTTTATTAGCTCATTCTGAAATATGTGAGCCCCCCAGCGCAGTTATCTGACTATATGAAATACCTTTCTTGAGGTGCAACAGAGATCAGATCATTTATGTGAGGGAATAGCTCTGCTTTACTTCATCTTTTCTGGGAATTTTTCAATACTCACTCCAAGTTACTTTTCCAATGCCTATACGTAGGAAACCCATAGTCATTTTTTAAGTTACCCAGACTTTTCAAAACCAAGTTAGCCCACATGTGTTGTGAGAGAAACCATAAACGGTAATGTGCTGCAAGTTTGGGTTTTTCAAAAAAAATGGGTACTTCAGAGAGAGTGAGGTGAAGTATCAGAAGTGATTGATTGCTATGCTGGTCACACAATCACACTCAGTTACTGTCCTTTCTCCCTCAGCGTCAAGCAGTAAATTTGCAGATGAGCTGGTGTTTGGAGACTTTTCTGTCCTTAAAGAAGCAGTTTCAGTTTACACTGCTTGTTTTGTAAAGGTACCAGACATTAATGTGGGAACCAATGTAAGTGTATGAAAATAAATATTTACACAGTCTAGAGATGTCTTGGTTCTTTCCACATTAATAAAAGCCTTGTCTTGCTTTTCTAAACTAATATACAGGGATTTGAATTGAATACTAAGATTGCTTTTAGAAATTGTGGATTCCATATACTCTTGTAGGATAAGCCTGAAAGCCTGTTTTTATTATATATAACACTGAGACATAATACATATATTCAGGAGGGGAAGAGAGTATAGGGACAGGTATGCGTATTGAAGGTGTTACCTTTGTGTTTGAGTATTTGTACTGCTGTCCCATATTGAGTCTTGTTCAGTTAATGTTACCAGTTTACCAGGGTGGACTGTCTTCTCTATAAAACTGTGGACTGAATTAATTCTTCAATTAACCCGTTGACATTGTAGCTTCCTAAAAAATTTATTTCCCAAATAAGTCGTGCTCACTGTCAACAGCAGTCATTCTAGGCAATGAGATTTTGCCATTATCTATCATCATTGTCGAATTAGACTTTCAAAGAGGGTATAAGGTGAATCATTTTCATTCACTTTGTTTAAGACTTTTCCCTTGGGAAAAAGGTGCGATTCATGCGATTTTTACTCTTGAATTGCTTTTCTGTATACATAGATAGCTCAAAACTGACTTCAGATTCTTTTGTTTTAAATATCCAAATAGAAAGGAGAGTTTTTCCTTATTTTAGTATTGGTATTATTGTACAATAATATTACAATAAGATTACAGGTACATAAAGGGTAATGGCATTGGAAACTTACTTTCTTTAAACCCCAAATCTACTGTTACACTTTATGTGAATGTAAATGTGGTAACAGTAAAAAAGCTATACTGCATATTAAGACCAAAAATCACTTCATAATGTATGTTGCTAAAGGCCTCTATTTTTTCCTGAAAGATTGAAGTGTTAGTTGTCAAAACGGCTTAATGAAATATTGAACTGAATGACAGAAGATGTCTGCAAAAGGTGGCACTACAAGGAACAAGGTGAATGTTGCATTATATCTCCCCTGGACTCAAGGAGAACAATCAGCTGAAAAATGCTTGAAGAAAAACGGGTAGAAGAAATCATATGGTGAATGTAGCCTAAGATTTCTTTGCTCCAGTAAACCACAGGCTTAATCACCTCTGTGATACAGATAGGAACAAACTAGCTGTTTGTGCCTGTTGAGTTATGTCAGCACAGGGCACTGAGGTGTTGCAGTCATTAGTACTGCAATAACTTTTATTGACTCGTTATATTTTGGTTTGAACTTCTTACCTGTAATCTTTTCTCTGACCCTTGAATCCCATGGGAGATGCTTCAGCTGAAATACCTTTGTTGAGCCTATTTGCAAGGGTTATGGCCAGGTTAATAACAATCCATCTCAAGGTAGCATCTGTCAGTGTACACTCTTTAATTTCACAATGAAAATGTTCTAATCTTGGCTCCTTTTCCTTCTTCTCCTTTTCATTTCCTTTCTTATCTGCAGTATTTCTTGAGCTCCCTTAAAGCCTAGACTGCCAGATCCCTGGAGGAAAGAACAGTGGCCATTTACTTTCTTTAGTGTCTAGCTGGTTGAAATCATCATTCATTTCCAAATTTTCTTTGATCTGAGATGCCACAGGGAGACACTGAACCAAACATCTAGGGGTATCTAAATTATACCCAGTTTACATGCAGAGGGAGTTAGCTTCTCTCCTTTTTTCTCATTCCCCGCTTCCTCTGATCATGAAGACACAAGTTAGAGCTACCAAAGGCATCTCTGGTTTGTCTGAAGGAAAGTCAAAGCAAAGCATTCACTAACCTGTGCACTTCACAATTGTACAGGAAGGAGAGGATCAGCTCGTCTAGAGCAATTATGCTGCTCCACACCTCCCGTTGCAAAGTGATACGTGCTTTCCTCCTGTGTGGTGATGTCAGTAGCCAAAAGTAAGTCTTCCAGTATGGATTTGACCTACATGTTCATACTGGGCATAATAATGCATCCATATTGGCTGCAGCAGGTAATGGTTTAGGTAGGCTAGATACATTTTAGTTTGCCTAAAGATGTGTATTGGATTATGCTTTAGGTATAATGGAATGTATTTTGCAGTTGATGGTCCCATTTGGCAATTGCCCATGGAAGGATCACTTCAAAGGGACTGTGTTCATGGCTTGCAGTGTATTTTCAAAGGTAGATGAAAGACTGAATGCTTTATATTTACTGATATTTTTAAGGTAAGATTGTCACATTTATGATACATCACAGAGTAAAACCCTGATCCTTAGCTGTAACATCCAGGTATTGCTGGCAGTAGAACTTTACTTTCTGCTTACCAAATAGGGAGGAGTCATGTCTGCATTTTACTATTCTCCAGATTAAGATTGTAGAAGATATTTTAAACTCAGAAAAGAAGAGAAACACATAAGGTTATTAGTAAACTGTATGGAATACTTACTGTATGTTTAAGAAAAATAAATTAAAAGGAGAACAAGGTACATTGGTTGCGTGTTGAGTCCTAATACGGGCTTCCAGCAAGAACAAGTTTATTTTTTTGCTGAATAGGTTACTGCGGTGTCATCTGCCTTTTTTTGGAACCCAAAGCACTGTAAACCTGTTTTGAGGCAGGAGTACTGTGCATTCATGGAAGTGTCTTGTCCAGTTCTCTGTCCACAAAGGGTTTTATGTAACTTATTCCCTAGATCCTACTGTTGTTGTTTTCTTTACAGCTTCTTTTTCTCCTTCAACACTAATGTGTGTGCCCAGTGCTAAAGCCTGCCTTCTTATTCTACTGACCATTTCCTTTTTCATCTATTTCTCTTCTTCCTCTGCTCCTCCTTTTATTTACTCCTCCTTTCCTTTAGCTCCTTTTCCTTTCCCCACCAGGTACAATATTGTCTATCCTGTCCTGAAAAATATTTCCTTAAAATTTTCATTCTCTACGCTCTACTTTGTCTTGTGAGACTTAATGCAGTCTGCCTAGTCATTTGTTCTTGGTCTATGTCCTACCATCTCTCTCCTCAGAACCTCTAGAAGGAAAGGAGAGGCAAATCTGAGAATGTCAAAATATCCTTCTGTTACTGTGCAACCTTTTTTTGTAATTCTTTTTATTCTTGATATTTACTAAAGGGCCATTGCTTAGATAGACTTACTCTGTGGGAACATTTAACATGGTAAAATTAAGGAAAGACTGAGTTACATGTCTACGTAAGAATTTTTCCCATTGGGGATTGTTTCTTTATTTTCATGGGAAAACAGAAAGCTGTTTTTATGTGCTCATTTTTTCTTATCTTAAAGTTGATTTTGCTAAGATTTTAAAAATACTCACCTCCAGGTTAAAACTTAGCATGCAATATTTTACATTCAAAAAAGAAAGAATTTATCTTAAGCAATTGAAAATGATGTCACCATGGAAGTTGCAATATAATATTAAATTATAAGAAGTGTACTTCAATACCCACAGTATTGTGTATTTACTTATGTCAAAACAAGGTAATGCGTACTGTATTAAGAACAGCTTTTCATTTTATGATTGCCTGTTGTTCTTTGAATCATAACCTTCACTTGTTTCTTTAATTTAGGAGAAAAAGCCATTAAACATAGATACTTCCTGAAAGTGCTGCATGAAAGCTTTAATTAAATCTACAAGTAAAGCTTTAAAAGAACAAGAATCAAATTAATTGCAACAAGGACCATGCATTTATTTCTGTGACAGGCCTGTGTGCGTTAGAGAAAAGGCAATCTGTGTACCCTTATCTGAATTAGTAAACTCAATATCACTTTTCATTAGCATGGTAGGTCATTGCCATGTGTCTTCAGTGTGACACTGTTTACATGTTAATAACCTCACAAATAGAGTCTGTTCCAAATGGTTTGCAGTAGTAGAAAGTTGTAAATTCATGAAGTGGAATAAAGTGTCCTCTGCTTTCTGCATCATTGCTTCTTGCAAGTTTCCCTCTAGACTAAGCTTCATAATTAGGCAGCAGTATAATTAAGGCAAATTCAGTAAACGCAAATAGGGCAAAAGGATTTATAGCTGATTATGGTTGTTATAGCATACCTGAAATAAATTAATTTCTAAGCATCATTATTAGTTGACTTTTCAATGACATGGAGCCTAGAAGTTGAAAGTATTGTTCATAAAAAATGTACATAGCTTAAGTTAGTGAGTGTGAGTCCATGATGATGTATTCAGATTAATAAAGTGCTGACATACCCATGGAGAAAACACAGAAAGATTCAGTAGAACATACCACCTTAGTTGTTTGGGGTGTGATTGCTTTGTATTAGATGAGCTTTTTAAGTTTGTAAACATATTTTCCCCCCACTGTATAATGTAATGAAATTGGCATGCTCCCTAAAATCATACCCTTAAAGAAAATGTCATATTTACATCTGGTAATTTGACTAGATAGTGGAAAGCTTCACTGCTTTAAAATCTTGGAAGGATAAAGCCAACATCAAATGAGTAAACCAAACTCAGCATAACCACTTAAATTTGATTGCCTAAAATATCTAAAGCAAGGACCATTCTGATAGCCTGCTTTGTGAGTTCATTTAAGTGCTGAATGCCCTCAGTTCCCATAGGCTTCATCACTCTGCAGAACCTGGACACGTATTTGGATGTCTCTTCCTTGCCACAACAGCCTATTTTTCACTCGTCATATGCAGCATATACCTGGTATTGCAAGACATACTCTGTGGTCCTGCCTGCAACAACCTTGGGAGTTGCTTTGCAGACAGAGAGTAATGGTTTCCACTTTAGTCGCTCACCTAATATGCAAAGCAAGTTTAATTATATGCTGTCCAACCCTCTCTGCTACATATTTTTCCACTTGCTGGTTCTGGGTGAAATACATACTTTCTACGTGCAGAGGTTACTAGTAAGTGTACAGCACCCCTGGAAGCACTTATGGCTAATCTTGCCCTCAGCATGCATAATGTAGCAAAGTACTAATTAAAGGTTAAAGAACAGGGATCCATCTTTTCTCTGCCTGATGAATAGAGGAATGTGTTATACATGGGGTCAGACGCTACCTTCAACTGGACAGAATTGCTGAGATGCTGCAAAACCTAACTGCATGAGACTAAAATTTGGGAGACTCCAGATTTTCTCACAGCGCAACAAAAGACTAATAAATCACTGTCTTGTGTTGTGTAATGAATTAACTGTTTTTCTGTGTTTCATATAAATATGTAATGCTGCAAGGTACATGGGTAGAATGTAGATTTGGTTTCCTAAGGGATTATTTTTTTTTTTGTCCTACATACTAACTTCTGAAAATTATCAGTGGCCCAGTTGTACATTTTGCCGTTAAAAACAAAGAGAGATGCAGTTCTGGCAAGGCAATAAAGCCACCAGGAACATTATTGACCTCTCTCAGATCCCAATAATATCTGATTAAAGCAGGTTTTGATTACTTCTAAATATTGCCATGACTGCTGCCATGCAGTAGAAGAGAAATTAACTGGTGAGTGAAGTGGTGGAGCTGTGGTGACAGATAAAAATCTTGGCTGTTCAGTGTAAGCCTGTCATTGTAGGCTACTATATCCCCACATTTTCAAGAGGTTTTGTAATGTTAAAACTCCTGCAAAACCTTTCACACCAGAATGGACTATAATTTTGCAGTTCTTTGAAGTCATCCTTTCAGAAATCCTGGTGTTCTCTTATTTCCTGTAGGCTTCTTCTTGGCATAAAAATCCAATAATAGCAATTGCTTTTTAAATAAGCTTCCAGGTGGCTTATGGAAAGAGCAGAGTAATCAAGGGATGTGGTTTCTGCCACCAACTTGCTGATGAAAGTTCTTAGACCTTTGGGTGCCATGTTCTCCACATTAATTAAATTTTGATGGTTATTAACTGCTGCAAAGCAGTAGTATCAGGGCTATTGGAGGGCTGATAATCAGAGGCAGAGTACCTGATGCTTCCTTTGTCATCACTTGGATTTGAGAAAATTCAGTCTGGGTGTTTCTAAATAGAAAGGCAGCATTGCCTGAAAGTATATGTTGTTGGAATATTAGTACCTGAAAATCAGTGACGGAGACATCACCAGCTAAGGCAGGATTAACCACATGCACTTGCAGAAACACATGTTCTTGTATGAGTAGCCCTTGCAAAAGCACCAGGGGAGGTGTAAAGTGTTTGCTCTAGCACTAGCTGTTTTGACACTTCAGTGGCTGCAGAGCTGCCTTCTTCCCCACAGTAGGAGTAATCAGCATGCAAGCTTTACTACTTGCACTCTTGTGCATGTGGATCTCTCTTTTGACAAAAAAAATCCAACAACAAATCATTATTTAAAGCCCAGATACTGCAGTAGTAGGTTCCTTGGATAAAGGTATGAATACAGTAAAACAGAACAACACAGTATTTTAGCATCTAATGATTTTCATGAATGCATAAATAAAATATCAGAGTGTGCTGTAACACTTAGAGTCTAATGATTTGCTGTCTGATTAGAAGTCTGATAGCCATAGGGTGAAAATAAGTTGGAAAGGTCATATGATTAAATTAGCTGCATTCGGACAGGCATTACTTACAATTCTTTTTTTTGGCTATGATTAAAGAAGATCAACAGTAAGTCAAGCAAATAAGATCAAGTTAGTGACCCTCAGAAAGGGAAATTAACCTCAACAATAAATGAAAGGTTACTGTCCACTATGAGCACTCCAAGATATACTGTTCTTGGTTAATCACATCTTTCACTTTCAGCTATGGCTTCTGCGTGTAACGGTCATTCTGATTATTTACAGAGGAATGCACATTCTTAATGCAGGATCCAAATATTAAAACTTATTTTCCCTTTTAACTCACACTGCTTTTGAGTGACACAAGAAATGCCTACTGTGGTCCTAATGCTCATCCCATTAACATTCTCTTGAATTTGTTACTGTTTTCATATTTTGTTGTAAACAGATTAATCTGAGCAGTGCTGTTTTCTGCATGACTTAATCTCTTATAGATGTTTCCAATCACCACATCATTATAATGCAGGTTAACGTTTTAGTCACATGATTCTCCCTTTTTAATGTTGGGTTTGTTTTCCTTTTGTGGATGCTCTTGAAAGCCTAGTTTTTCCTGCTGTGTCTTGCCAGAGTCAGAGTCTAACAAAAATCTAGGCTAAATTTACAGTGTAGGAGTTTCATAATAGATCTCATGCATTCGACTAATCATGGAGAATCTAGATGTTTGTAGTCAAATCAGTTCTCTTTCTCAAAGTCTTTTAGTATGGGTGAGGAAGTACAGTGGAAGTTGTAAAACCTTATAAAATGTCAGTTGATATTATTTTGGTACATGTGAATTTACTGCAAATGAAAAACTGCTCTGTCTTTCATTATCTGAGAGCCAAGGAATGTATTGGAGTGACTAACCAAGAATAAAAACACAGCAGGAAAGGTCACTGTCCTGAATCATGATTGCTGATTAGTCACCAAAAGTTCAAAGCTAAATTGGCCTGTCTATCTTGCCTGTAGCTCATTAGCCTCCGCAGTACCTGAGATCTAGGATTTTCCTGTTTGGATCATCTCAATAAATAGTCATGCAGATCTTGTCTGTGACGAAAGGAATCTCCATGCATATTAGCCATTTGATGTCATTTTAGTAACTTCTGTGTGCTTGGTTTCTATTTGGTGTTGAGAAATGTCCACTTTGCGGATGTTACAGTGGGCTGTGGCAGAGTGGCTTTGCGTTTTTGAGGAAAGACAGTGATGGGCTGTCTTTTCATGTTGCTTTGTTTTGCTATCCGATGCTTACCAGACAGTATATCAAAACAGCTATTTTATAAACATTTACAAGCCAAAAAGACTAGGTTGCATATTTAAGAGGGTGGCATAATTGCAAGGAAACAAGAAGTAGTTAAATGGTTACTCAGAGTTTATGCATTTTGAAGTGGCATCATCCATTCAATATGGAGTAATCCCAGAGAAACTGGATTGAGATACCAGATAAACCTATGTCACATGCTACTTCTTCAGTATCGGCTAACAAAATGTTAATGCCATGGTTCCTCCTACTCTCTGCAGGCTCTTGTTTTATTGAATTATATCCTACAGTGATACTGTCACCTTTAAGAAAATATCTTTTCCTTCCTTGTCTATCCAAGGTCAGTAAGAAGGATAATGCTAGTTTGTGTCATGTGCATGCAAGTCATTGCTCAGGAATGAAATGTTAAAGAGAGGTTGAACAGACCAGCAAATGTCCTAGAAGTTCAGATACGGTTAGTTTGCCCTTGCTTTAGCTAGTGAGAGTGATTTGACAGCTGTACTTTGTAGTTTCTTCCTTCTGGAGCATGTGATCGTGCTTTGATAACAACCCTTAATCTATTATTAATGCAGTTGTATGTAGATCAAAACTAAAGATCCTTAGTCACGTCAGAAAGTAATGCTAGTCTATTTTTATATCATTTGAGGATGTATCTGAAGTGAAGGAAATGCAGTGCCAGAGTACTAATGTCAGGTATTTCATACCTCTGTTTCTCTACACAAGCTGTGATGTGAAGCTCTGTAGGTGTGCATGTACATGTGCACTGCACAATAAACCTCAGTTTTTTGTCCTAGGAACTAGTAAATATGTGCCTCCTTTGAGTCTTTTCCATTTGTTGATTTTAAGCTGTGGCTTTTTAATTAATCTTTGAAAAGAATTTGAGACTTTTTTGGGTAAAGTCTTACTAGCATCTGGTTGCCAGCATTTTGATGATGATCTGTGTATACCAGCTTTCAAAGTTAAGTCCTGTGACTTTTTAATAACATTATTACTGCAGGTTTTTGTAGAAGTAATGCAGTGTGGGTTGTGTTCGCTCTTCCATTCTGAAATGGGCTTTTTGTGGGTTTAAGATGCTGCGACAAGCTGTCAGTACTGCAGAAGAGCACCTGGCCTGCTATGACCTCATCTTTGAACAAGCTTTTCCCTTCCTTTTGTTCAGACTCCTTTTAGATCAGGCAATGTCTGCGTGGATGATCTTTAATAAGTAAGCCACTCGGCTCTTCGCATTGCTGTGTTGTAACTCAGCACAACTTTTTGAGAAGAAAATTTGTAAGCCTGTGCTGGGGTGCTTCAGGGGGTTTAATTGTGCTTGTTACAAGTCTGAAGACATAAGGCATTTACAGTTTACCAGCTTTGCTGCAGGAGACAATTGAAGAAGCACATAGACACCAGATAGTAAGATGTGAGACAAATGGCTGTGAACTGGTAACAACCAGTGGGACGTGTCATCCCACTGACATCCTGATACCTTCCTGGAAGGCCAGTGCATCCCCACCCACCGAGCCCCTCTTGTGGGACCTCCATTGGAGGACAGGTGGACACAACCATAGTGCTAGTTTCTTGAGTACATTGGTCAGCTTGGATCTGCCAGGAAACCAGACTCCCTGGTCTTCTGGATGATCATTCTCAGTTTCACCCGAGAGTCAGGATGAAGTCAGGGTATGCACCTGGCTGCCGGGGCTAATGAGCATTCCTGGGTTCCTCAGTTTAGCCATGAGCTGAGAGACAGCTCTATGCTTTATCAAGGAACAAACGTGCCCCAAAAGGGAACAGCTAAGGAAAATAAAATGTCCCGGGAGGCAAACCAGAATAAGAAAATATCTGTGAGACAGAGGTAGTACTTTCAGCGGAAGGAAGAGCATTGAAAATCCTCAGCTGACAGTGCCTCAGATGCTGACAAATTTCCCTCACAGTGCAATGCCCACAAGTATCCATTTGATCAGAGAAATAATTAGCTGGTACCACATGGACTGTAATTCTTGGTGATACAGCAGCAAAGGTATGTTGTGGAAGGAAAAGTAACTGGAATCCTTCTCCTTTTTGATCCAGTACCCACACACCTTGCCACATCATGGTGCCAGGCAGTCACCCTTCTAGTATTGTTGAGTGGAGATGGCTACAGTGGGAACTTGAGACCTTGCTATGATACTGCAAGTTCCTCTTTTTTCATATGACATAAAAAGCTTTGCAGAAACAGGTGGCAGAGGTCCACAGAAGCTTTAGGACGGCCCATATCTGAAGTTACAGCTCTTGATGTTTTAGTCCGTAACATAATGCAACAAGACATTCTGTTATTACATTCTGCCTTTGCAAATCTGATGGAATGGGACAATGTTGTGTTTCCTTCACACAGTCAGCTCCACTACAAGACAGTGTCATATCTTTTATTACTAATACTGCAAAATTTCCTACAGTGGCTAATTTACCAGTGAAATATAGACATTTAAACATGTCAGCTGCATTTTTTCTTCCTATAGGCATCTTAGAGTTTATATACAGATGGCATTTTTACACTTATATCTAATAGCTAGTAAAATTTTTCTGTGCCTTATTTCTTTTGAATGTCTCTTTACCAAGCCTGTCAGCTTTTCATCTCTGAAGCTAAAAATAAATGTTTATACAGAAATCAGAAGAGATTGAAATTACGGGTTGATTCACAAATAGAAAAAAAGAAATTACACAGCTTTCATTAATTATTCCATGGATACTTCTGTTTGTGGGAGTGGTGCATTGAGCATCTTTTTTTTTCAATCCTGAAGAAAGTTAAGTAGCTGAAAACATGACATTAGAGAGAAATAAGCCAAAGTTGCACATTGCATTTAGTCATAGGAGATATCACTTCTTGTATTACACTGAAAAAGGGATTGCATATCCACAGCTGGAATTTTTGCTACCCTTTATTGAGCAGCAGCAGCTGCCATTTTTCTATTCCATAGCATTAAACCAACCCATAATTTTGCAGCAAATTCTGCCAGAAATGTGCATGTGAATACTGATATTCTATACTGAACCAGACCTCTAAATCTTTTTTTTTATTTTTTATTTCTGGGCAGCATGGAGAATGCTAAAGGAAATGGCATTTTCATGTTGGCATGGAACAATAATGGTACAAAAACATATTCTTGTGACATTTTCAGGTGGCAAATGACTTAATGAGGAGCAAGAAAGATAAGTAGTTCCCAAGTAAATAGCAGCACAGCCATAAGGAAAACAAAGAGCACTGTACTTTAGTCCTTTCAGTGATCCTGCAGTTTAAGATGATGTTCATTTTCAGAAAATGCATTTTTCATATCATTATTTAGTTACACATGATAATAAGGTTAAAAGTGTGATAGATGAATCGGCTTCCAGAAGTTAAGTTGATGTAGCGGTATAAAAGTCTGCATTTCTAGAACAAATTCCACTGAGGATTTTAAAAAGAACGACGTTTCACAAAGAACATCAGAGACGAAGCTAGAAGGAGCATTCTGTATCTGTCTGCTATTCACATAAAAAAATGTTTGAGCCAAATGTGTCCCTCAGCCTTCAGCTGTTCATTTCTAATGTACGTGTGGCTTGCGCATCCTGCAGTTCTTATATTCGATGCTCAATCTTCATCCAAATATAAGAACATTGACTCCAGGGACAGAGAATTCTTGACTCTCAATACTGTACCTCACTGTTATTTATGAAGGTTCTTTCTTTTTGCTCCATTCACTTAGATGCAGCACTATTTCAGGCATCTAATGATTACTCTCATGTATGCAATTATGCCAAACAGATCTAAGATACACAAATCAGAACTGCAAATGAACCTCGCATTCAGCCAGCTCTTCAGTAGGTTACTCTTAGCAAAGAAACAGACCATCTTTCTGAAGAGACGTTAAATTGCAGAAAAGCTGAATCCAGTTAGAACAAGTTATTAAGAAAAGCAGCCTACTGTGGCAATTTTGTAGTACTGTTGTTTTGACACCAACTATTTTTCTCTCAATAACTGTCAGTGAATTCATGTTCACTTGATATTTACTCTCATTATACAGCTGGCAGTTAAAAGGCTATTTCTAAAGTCAGGTGGCTGTATCTCACCTTACAGCTATACTTAGTTCTCATTCCTTATCCTTTTTGTTTGCTAAACACCTTACTCTGCAGACATTTACAATACTTGGTGAGGCTGCAGTGTGTTTTCACAGAGATTATATTTTCTGCTACTTGGAAGACAGTTAATTGTTTGAAGACCAGTTGCATAAATGATATTTTCACATCAAATATGTTTGTATTTTTATGTCAGCCAAGTGGAAACTGAATTTTTAGTACAGTATTTTATTGTGGGGTTGAATGTCAGCAGATGTATAACAAAAAGAGGAGAACTCCAAAATAAATCAGTTTACAATGTTTCATAACCTTACGTAATACCACAGTCAACACCTGTCTTATTAGCAAGTAACAAGGCAATGAGTAGGATGTGTTCCGTCTGTTTTATTATGAACTACAAGGACATAATACGACGGAAAAAATATACACAAACTGCTTTATGAACAGGAACTCCTTGAGTTGTCTAAAGTAGCAATGGTTACTTATTAGGCCTTGTTTATTTGCTGTGATTGTAGCAGAAGAATTGTTTCTTGCCTACTCAGTCTGAAAACAGCATAGGCAAGAAGAAGGACTGCCATGGCTGATACCTACCTGCCTCTTCCATCTGATGAGAATCAATGTAGAACTCCAGTCCATGGCAGAACCTTTGGGTACTTTATTTTAAATGTTTGGTTTGTGGAACTAGGGCTCTTCCTATACTCTACTGTGTTAATGGCATGTACTTACATTGATGCAGTGCAGAATGTGACCATAATCAAGTTGGCTTTATCTCATTTATAATATTTGAGCAACAAAGGATTCCAGGCTAGTCATGCTGTTACTTCTTTCCAAGTCCACTTTTCATTTTGACATAGGTGCTAAAAGGAAGAGTTAATAACTTTCTCTTTCTGCCAGTCTGTGTCTTTGTATTGCATGTGTTTGAGTGCATCATCAGCCCTGGTAGATTAAGATCCCATTTTGAAGGGAAAAATTATTCCTTAGAATTCTTACTTGATTTTGACTACATTAAAAGTACTTGGCTTAAGCACAGTTAGAATGAGAGCATTTCTTAACAGGGCATTTTTCATTATTAGAAAGGCAAGTGGAATTTTTTTCTGTGTATTTTTCTCTGCCAGGACTGAGGTACCACCTATGCACAAATTCCTACCATTATATCCAGACCTCTAGAAAAGAGCCGTGAAACTCCTCATAAACCTTTTTATAATTGTTCACTTACTTGTAGCCATTTCTTTGATGAGTTTGGCTATTCCTGACATCATAAGTATCAGTAGATAAGCAGACACAGACTTACAGAATGATTCAGGTTGAAAGGGATCTTGTGAGGGCATTGGTCTGATGATGTGGATCCCCCCCATCATATCATCATATTGAAGTCACTGGGTCTGTTCTAGCAAAATATCCTGTGTACTCAGAAATGCCTTTGATAGAGCAATCAACAGGCATTTAGGATCTGGCACAGTAAATCATAAAGACAAAAGGTAAGAGCAGCTGTGATACATATTTTGTAAGCAGAACATCCTAAGATATTTAGGAATAAAGCAGCAGGGTATAGCCTCACTAACTCTTTGTCATTCTGAGTGACCTTCCAAAAAATTTTTGAAGCTTATCCCTCATAATCAGTTTCAAACCTTCAAACTTTACTTTTTCTGTTTGCTTTCTTAGATGGTGAGCTGTATTATTGGTTTACAGCTGAGTTATATGAAGCTTTCTCACTAAATGAGATGTGAACAATGGATCAGTTGTCTTGCAGCAGGCCCTCTGTAAGCTCTTGTGAAAGCGTGCTGTAAAGAATGTCTTTGCATCGCCGCACTTCTGGGCTGTCTGTATCCTGAGTCCACGCTCTCTGGAATAAACCACAGTGGCAATATATAAGCTGATTTGAAGGAGCATGCACTATGGAACCCCAGACCCAGATCCTTTATGTGAAGGGTGAGAGGAGTTAGACTGATGCAATTCAGTATATTTTCAAGGTAGCATGAGGAGCTGGGGCCTGCAAACTGTTTCCAAGTCTCCTGTTCTACCTGTAGTTGATATCAGCTGTAGATGGAAGTGCCTGATAGATACAGTAAGGGCACCTAGCGTTAAACTAAAATAAGGACAAGACAAACTTTCCAGCTCTACGTTGTGTCAGACCCTCTGACCCCGGCAAATTTATCTCATAGCTAGTCAGGCTGCCTAAATGTTTCTGGAAACGCTGAGCATGATTGTTCCCAACACAGCAAGTCCGCGGCATCACAGTACGTGCGTGCGAGGCAAACAGTGTGCGTGGCGCGTTCATTGTCAGGCCTCCTGAATGTCGTTGGGTGGATCTCGGGGCCTTTTGTACCAGCGGGCCGGGACACCGGTCAAAGCCAGGCTGAGCGCTGACGCTCCAGCGACCCACTCCCAAAGCGGCTGCTGTGCGCAGAAGCTGTCTCTGAATCAGAAAACAGTGAAAATCATTTTACCAGAATTAATGGAGCAAGAAAGATTTATTGTATCTATGTAATGAGAGCATTGTATCAAGATTATATCAAGCATGATCTAAGATCCCGGACTCATAATCTTCCTGATCAGCCTTTGATTTGATACTGTTACCCATCTTCTCAATATTTCAGTTAAACCCACAGTAAAGTTGGAAAATAATATTAAGCAGTAGTTATCCCATAGGCAACATTAGAAAGCACATGATTCAATCAGGGCAAGCAAGATGTTTTTATTGTTTGTTTGTTTGTTTGTTTTAAAGCATAACGACCATTTAAATTGCACATGCATATATTGGCATGTTTTCCTTCAGTGTTTAACTGCATACCACCAGCACAAAGACACAAATTCAATGTGTTCCCCTCTTGCCTCCTGACTTGCTGCATGTTAAAATCGCAACACATGTTCATGGTAAGTATTGAATCCCATATGTCTTGAGAGGGGACTGTACAGAAAACAAATCCTTGTATATACATTCCCTTTTTAAAACTTTGTATTGATAGACTTAATCTGAAACTGGAGATAGAATTTTGAAGCAGCCATTTGTGGCAACTGATAATAATACGACCACATTATTTCTTGTTGAGCTTGAAAGTTGCTAATGGCCATTGCTCTGAAGCCTTTGTTTTTATTTGTAGAAGAAAATTACACTCAAAGGTGTTCCAGGGCATATTTTGCTCTGCATTACATGTTGATATACTTATAAATGTGTAATCTACATTGTGATCTAGTAATGCGTTAATGCCGAGTTCGTAAGATTAATCGGGCCACATGCTGTCTTGCGATTCTGCTAATACGGTTTTGAGTGGCATCAGCATTTTCATGCTTTTAATTTGCAAATGACCCTTGCATGGCAATACATTATGTAAGCAGACATCTCACAAGATGTTTTCAGGGTCCATCATCCAGACTGTGCTGCAGATTTCCTGCATCTTGACCTGCCTCTGCAGTTTGCCCCCAGCTGCTACAAACTTATTAGACCAACATGCACTGACCTTTAAAAATTGCAGTATTTAAACTAAAATGCATAACTCAAGAAACTTTTTAAATAAATCATCTACTAAGGTATATTTTTGACCATTTCTTTATATATAGGAGAACCCATTTTCCATTTTATATCTGAGCCCTCAGACTTCCTAATCCAGCACTTGGTATTTTGTTCAATATTGAATTGCAGAATCTGGAACAAATAGCTGCTTGCTACTGTGGCTGGTGTAAAGGGGTAAAAAAATGAAAATAATAAATTGAAAAATAAGATACCTTGAGTACATTAACTATTTAAAATATGGACTGTGTAAATTTACTGGGAAAAATAGGCTTCATATGAGAAATTTCATTTTATTTGGGGTTTTTTATTTTATGAAAAATCTCAGTATCCAATTTAACATCGTAAATTTTCCCCAAAATACTGTAAGACAGATTTGAGGTTAAAAATGAACATACATTAAACATAGGAGAACCTCATGAGAATGATGCTATAAAGACAAAATTGCAAAGGCCAGATTCACTAGTACACTGGAACTGCTTTGGGATACTTTGGAGATTCAAATCAGCCATTAACTGGACTTAACTACCCAGTTAAGTCAATTTTATGTCTGTTTTCCACTGCCAAAGCAGAAAAATACGGATGGAATGTATTGATCCAACTGTACTAACTGAGATATCTTAGAGGTAAAGCCTTTACGAGTAGCCTTACCTGTGATTCTGTTTGTCCACTGCAAAGGCAATGGAAATGCAAGTCTGTTTTGTTTCTAATATCCTCCCAGTCTGCTCCTGAGGAATAAGGAGAGAACTTGCTGCTTGATTCTTGGGAAAAAAATCGTCAGCTTAGTCATGGAAGGCCTAAATCAAATCTTTGTATACATCCCAAATCCACTTTAGCCCTTCAATACAGGCACAGTGCTCTGAAAGTAGAACCAAACACCAAAGATCCAGATTCAGTAAGCATATTTTTGAGCTTCACTCTGTTCCTTTACAGCTGGATTCAGTTTTGGGTTTCTGTTTTACAGTATCACTACATCACCAAACTCCCATCACTCACTATCTCAGGCAGCAACAGTGCAAGAGAGCTGGGGGTATAGAAAGCTCACTAAAAGTCAGGCATGGTTGTAAATGTGCAATTTTTAGCTTTATGCACTTAATGAGGGGTAAATATTTTTTTCCAAATTAATAATATACTGGATCATGTTCTAATATGATACAATATGATCTATTTTAAGATTAAAGATTTTAAGATTACAGCTGACCTTTCAGGCAAGCCATTTATGCAGGGGTACAGAACACGTCTGGTGACTTTATCACATTAAAGTGCCTTGTCATGCAGCAAACTGAACAGAATTCGAATGTTATGTGTGATCATCATTGCTCAACGCACCTTGTTTTTGTCTGCTGCGGTCTTTAGCACTGCATGTCTGTCTACAAATCATCCATGTTTCTGCTGCAATCTGTCACAGAGGGTTGTACTCACTAAGTTCTTAGTACAAGTCTTCTGTTTGGAATAAATCAGACAAGGCAAATAACATGGTAGAACTGTAAGTAGCATCTGCCCTTGCTTCATAAAGATATTTTGCTTAATAAAGATGGGCAGATCCATTTAACCCAAACACTCCATTTAGTTTCCAGTTTTAGTTTAATTCAGCTGTAAAATTTGTTGACAATGAGTGAAATCTACGTCGCAAGCTAAAGGTTTAGCTTGTTATTTATATTCTACCTTCTTTGTACTTTTATTGAGTGTCATTTTATTAGTTATGCGGTAGCTAGGTTTGGCCCATCTTGGGTGTTTTTTTCCTGGCTGATCTGTCAAGAAAATAACTTGCAAGAGTGCGAAAATTTAGTTAAAATGCACCAGATTTGCATGGTTGCTTAATAGCCAAGTACTGGTCCCCATTCCAATTCCAACAGATAAACATACAATTTATCCAGCCACAAAAATTTTGTGTACAGAAAATTGCACCTTCCATCTCGATATGGATATCTTACTTTGCCAAGTTGCATAAATCAATACAAAACCACATGTGCAATGTCATGCATGAAAATTTTGCCCCTGCTGTTTTGATTATCATAGCATATGAATGTAAGAATGTAGGATCCTCAGACTAGAAGGCTCATCAAATCTAATCACTTTCTCAGTAATAATGTTGTAAAATTACTTTCATAAATTTATACTTACTTTAAAGCTTCCTTTGTTTTGGAGGTTGTTGCACACATTGACTACTTTGGTCCATATATGACTACTTCCCACGGATATAATTTACAGACAATTTTTCTTGTGCCAGCATTGGCCTCTAATATATGTGGTTCTTTTTATCTCCAGGCTATTAGTTGTCAAAGGCAGACATATAGTTCTTCCTAGCTGTAGGTGATCTTCACATGTCCGTCCACATATCTGTATGTGTCCTATGTGGAACTCATGTCCTCATTTGTGCTTTTTGAAAATTCTCCTCTGTTAAATAGTCTCCATTCTAGAAAACCCAGAAACCCTTCTTTGTGTCTGATCCAGTTCGAGTTAATGTTTTCAACAATCCAGAGAGGTCCAGATGAGGTCTTACCAGTAGCTTGTACCCTGGCATTAATACTTCCCTAGCTCTGGAAATGTCAGTCCTGTTACAGCCAAGAACTGGATTTCCTTGTTTAAGGATGCATCATATTGATGGCTTATAACAGTATTGCAATAAATACTAATACACCCAGGTCTTTTATCTTCTCGGTCATTTCCATTTAGCGTGTTCTCAGCTTTTACCAGAAAATCTTGATAGAAGTAAGTGCATAACTTTGTACCAAATTATAGGACTTGGAATAGGAAGGAAGGGTTATTTTCAAATTGGGTCCCAAGGCTGTGTTAAAATTTCTGGCTCTGCCAAAACCTTTCTGCATGTCCTGGGACAAGTCAAGATTTCTGTGCCTCTGAGGACCAGGATAATGTGGTATTTTACATCACAGCACCAGTGGAAATATATTTCCTTTGCTTCTTGGCAGTACTCAGACCGAGGGATGATTGAAACCACAAAATCAGCACAATTAGTATTATTCAAAAATAATTCAATAATTCCCTTTAGCTCTGAGTGAAGGTTATTACCGTAAGGTTCAGTTATTACATAACTCACCAAGCAAATCATCAAAGGTTTCAGTATAATCATTTGAGCCATTCGACATAATACCTGTTCCCTGTTCATGATTTACCCTTCTTAATGCTGTTTCATCCTGGTCTCCATGCTGAAAGGGGTTTCTTGAACTAAATCTATGTTTCTGTCTTATGATTGTAGTTAACATGAGGATAAATGCCTGTCAGGAAGAATGACTGACATGAATAAAGGTACAGAAATGGAAATTACCCCTATAAGGTGGAAGCAAAACTCAAAACTTACAGTGCACCCAAGCTGGAGGAAGCAAATAATGCATCTTCTCAGATTCTGAAAGAACCATCAGATGAAATGACAGGTCCGCTAACAAAAATCTTTAATAGAGCTATTGAGTCACAGTGGTTTTGTATGACTGGAGAATATTGAACGCAGTATCCATCTTCAAGAAAAAAGCTACATGGGCAGCTATTGTCTCAGATAATCTTACTTTTTATTCACAAGGCTTCAGAACATTTTTTGACGAAAATAATTTAGAAATGAGATTAAATGTAAATAGGATCGTATGAAAATAGATTTACCTAGGTAGGTCATGCCAAATTAATACGATATCTTTGTGTAATAATATAAATGATCTCCTACA
Source organism: Ibycter americanus (assembly GCA_035590275.1). NCBI lineage: Eukaryota > Metazoa > Chordata > Aves > Falconiformes > Falconidae > Ibycter > Ibycter americanus. The sequence goes on from JAVJGI010000040.1 coordinate 59,229,292, forward strand.
CAGCAGGATTGTAGTGGGTCAGTCTGGAATTCAGTAAGAACAGGTGCAGTGCTGTTTGGCTGTGTGTTAGTTAAACTAGGCAAGATGGCAATTATTACAGAAGTTGTATGACACGTAAGGAAGTGATCAAAGGAGAGATGGCAGTGCTTGGTTATATTGGTGACAAAAGCTCCTTTTTGGCATAGGAGCTTCCTAAGTGTCAGTCTAAAGAGATTTGCCATTACTCATTGTGTCACAAAAAAAATAGAACCGTGCTAATGAAGTTTACTGATGACTTCACAAGCATTATAAATAAATTGGAGGACTGGGAATAAAGGTGAACTGGGGACCTTGAGGACAGAAACCCTGGAGAGGGGATGGTGGACTTTAATAGTAGAAAGTACACTATTTTCTAATCAATGCCTTTTAGCAATGCATAGTATACATATTAATTGCTAGCTAGGAGACCAAGAGGTGGCATGGTATGCTGTTTGGCAGTGTTGTCCTTTGATCCCTGGCTTCTCAGGGGCTATAATCACTATTCATGGAGCCCAAGGTCTTTACTCGGACAAGAAGATGTCACAGTGATGAGGAGAATAAGGCATAACTGGTTCATTGAAGCAAGTTGCACCAATTCCATCTTCGTTAATTTAGTTGATACGCAGTCTTCCTCCAGATAGTCTCTTCTGTTTCTGCTGGCTGTACGTACAATCTTGTGCTAATCTAAAGCTAAGTAAAAGGTAGATATTTTGACAGCAGAAAATAATCGTGCATCTCTATGTGTGCTTTGCAATATTTAGATTACTCCTTTGAATGCCTGAAATTATTACAACACAGCACAAGCAAGAATAGAATAGATCCCTGAGTGGTACAGTATATGTACTTAAAACATGTTGTGCAATCAAAATATCTTTGCATTAAAGCAGCAGAGACTTCTGCTAGTGTTGTTGATGTGATAAATAAGCAGCTAATTAAATACTGCAAATTACATAGAACGTATCTTTAATGGCTGAAAGGCAGTCCTTCCATGTTTAGTTCCTTGCAGTCTGTTAAAAATTGTGCTTTCAACCCAACCTTCATTATATATCTAGGAGTGATTTATTCTTTCTTGGCTTATGTCTATGGATTTGTTCTTAGTAAACATACTGTCATGAAAATTGGAGAAAAAAGACACAGAGGAATTCTAGTGGCTGGTATTGAAGTTGAAAGTAGGCTCCTCAGATTATTTTCCAATCATGTCTTTAAAATAGAGACACTCTTCCAAGGTAGAAGAAAAGAGCGGGGGGGAAAACTTCAAAAATCTTCAAACAGTCTCTCTACTTAACTACCATTGCTATTTTTGTAGGAACAGAACACAGACAAACGCTATCAGTGTTCTGGATGCCTAACAGAGACAATAGTGAACTCATTTCTGTTGCTTTAGTGTCAGTTAATATTTATTCTAGATACACAGATTACAGTCTTAATTATCACATTTTTTCTCCCCCTCTCGGGTTGTGTGTGTGTGTGTGTGTGTAACTGTTGCCGTTAGTACCCACTTCTTCCTGTTCTTCCCAGAGTTTTATCAATAGCTGTCTACCTAAATGTGACATTTTTTGATTCATAGTCACTCACTACACTTTGGGATATATTTTATCCCTTCTTTGTGTGTGCTGAATAGCATGGTAGGGTGAATTGAATCTTGACATTTTGAAGTGAAATAGGCTTGTTTTCTTTTTCAAATCCCTGAAGTTGTTTAGTGAAATGCTGCAGTCTAGGCTTTTTTTTATTGATATATAAATAGAAAGAAGATTAGTTCTGAAAGCACAATGGCTGCTTACAGACTACAAAACGGTGGAAAAAAGAGATGAGCATACCTTGATGTCAGTAACAGTTTTCTGGGGGGGGGGGGGGAAGGAGGGGAGAAAGGAGGGAGAGGAAGATTCAGAGATGAAAGGAGGTGGCACTCAGCCTAGTATCTGCATCAGTGAAGTGTGCCGAATGGAAGGTGTTGTGGTAAGAAAGGTCAGTCTTCTGTAGTTCACTTAAAACCTATCTAAAGCTGTATTTGCACCCGATTCAGAGTAATGATTGGATTGGAAGTTCCGTATCTATACGTCATCTTCAGCCTATTATTCCATGTATGCTGATTTATTCTTTTCAACATTGTTTCATCCTAAGTTACTTCTATTCCTTTCGTTCTATTCCCTCAGTTCTTTGTGATCTGTAATGCTCAGGTCTAGTAATGGAGATACCCACAGTATTCAAAAAGATTATATGAAAACTTCAAAAGATACCTAATTTCTGAGGTTGCTTGTACCTGTACTGCCTGTAGCTTACTTGGGCTTTTATGGAGTGGCTTCTCTGCTGTTATTGATTCAAATATTGCCCAGTTAAATGATTACAATTTATTGAATTTGCCAATTGTCAATAATTGTCAATTAGATAAGCATTCTAGCCAAAAGAGCAGAATACAATGAGTGTTCTCAGATGCTGAGAGTGTTGTAGGATTCAGAGAGCTGAGATACAACATCCATTAAAGACTGAAATGTGGTAGGAGGCTTATAAACCAAACCATCACAGCTGTAGCCATATGTCAAGGAAATACATTTCAGTACTATCTGAAACAGGCAAAATTAAATTTTTCAGCATAACAGTTCTATACTGTTCAATCAGCTTTATCTACCTAATGATTCATCCATCACAGACATACGAACATTCACACAGTGTATACACAACCTGAACGCAGCATACATGAATATGACTTTACTGGCAAGAGCTTTTTTGCAAATTCTCCAGCTTTCAACTAGCTGCCAGGCACCTTAGAAAACTATAAAATCCTGGGAACTTTAGAAGCACCTAGAGATAAAAGAAAAATGTGTTTGCACTAGAAGAGGCCTCTGATGAAAAACTTTTATCTGTGTCACTCTCTACTGCAAATCTATGTCCAATACAATCAGCACAGCTTTTAATTCACACCCATCTCAGGCTAAAGCAGTGAACAGATGTATAGTACAACTGCACACTCACACAAATCAAGAGGATTTTTTTGGTTTACATCTGTACTGACACAAATCAGCTCTGAAAGTGTTAAAATAATACCATGGGTCTGATTCTGCCATTCTTTTGAGATACAACCAATTAAATCACAGGGCATTCAACATTTCTGAACAATAAATAAGTACTTGTGATTTATCTGTTGCAGTGATAAATGTCTACGTTAGCCTTGCTGGAATATAAACACTCCCTTCAGAGCTTTCTGTACATTTCACACCAAGAGTTTAGATTTGTAAATCATCTGTTCTAAAAGGAATATGAGAGAGTATGTGGAGAGTTTTGTTCAATTCCTGAAAATTCTAAAAGACTTGATAAGTGGGCTGAATGAATAATTCAGTATTGTAAGGAAAGTTCAATAAACTATAGCTGTTATAAAAGCAAATTTTCTCATAAAGGCTTTGAGGTACAGACTCCCGAGATGTGACGAGCATTTGCAGGCATAGCTCCCACTCACATAGTTACCAATGCAAGATTTTCACTCATTATCCCCAAATGTCAATGGCAGAGCAGATTCACAATTTTTTAATAGAGTTTTGTGAAGGAAAAAACAATTTACAATACAGTAGTGTCCTAGAGCACATTTAAGTTTATGGAATGAATTAGTTCACTGGGAAAGATTTTAAAAGAAGCCCTAAGCATCATCACATTAAATATATAATGGTAAAGTCAGTTAACTCTCTGTTTGCATATAATGTGAGTTTATAGTAGGAAAAGGTTGGTTAAGAGGATATATAACAGAAATACAGAAAGTCTTGTTATATTATATTGTCCTTTACTATTAGCCTGGTAATGCAGAAAGATGCATGTGCACTGATGTATACTATACATACATATGAAAATAATTTGACACATCAGAAAAAAGACATTTTTAGCTGAGATATAGACTGCCAAAAATAAATTCTTCCGTTTATTCCGTTAGCTTTCATATTTAATTGCCTACCTAGTCATCTGTGGGCATAATGTTAGCATACTCTCTATAATATGATACAGTCTCATTTTAGGTGTATAATGAACTTCAATTTCCTAAGTGGAGTTTATATTAGGTGACATTTTCCTTGTTGAGAAAATTGCATTTCTTTCAGAAGAAGCTTTATGGTAAAAGATTAGAAAACTAAGTTAGTTTTGTCAGTTTTAGCAAAACATTTCCAATGGCTTGCAGTTAGAAAGTAAGCTGAATGTTTTGATGGTAGATTCCGACAGACTAGGCTAAAAAGACACTATCAGTAAGAATTTTATAATTTCTTGATCTGTGATTTCTGTCGATTGTACCTGGAAAGAGTGGCACGGATAGAGTCAAGAACTTCTTGAATGCCTCAGGAAATAAGACATGCTTTTATTGTTGCTGTTTAAATCAGAAAAAAAAAAAAAAGAAAAAGAAATTTGTATTAATTAGAATCCACCAGACTGTTCTTCATAAATTTCATCTCAGCATTTAGAGAGCAAATGTCGAAACAAACCTTCAACATCATTCAAAGAGAGCAGCATTTTAAGCGGAACCTTCAAACTGGATGTTTTATTCAATTGCCTTTGTCTCTTCTGAAGACCATTCTCACAGAAGTTAAAGGTCTCTCGATTAGAGCGTGTCACTTAGAAGAGCATGAAAATGCCAAGGATTTAATTATTGCTGTTCTGTTGCCACAGCAATTGTTATATATTTAATTTCTCTCTTAAAAGTAGGGCAAGAGGAAAAAACAACTGGTGTGTCCAATATGTTTTTTCTTTTCTTCTCATGAAGCTATATAACAACCCTGACTGAGTAAAACAACCTGTGTTGTTTTTTCTACCTTGTTGTAGCATGATCAGAAGGAGGAAGTTTATGGAGAGGGAAGGACATGCAATGACCAGGCAAAATAATTGCAGGTGATTTTTGAGGTATACAGAGCAAAACTCACAACAGAATTCCCAAAGACTCTAATGAGGACACTGGTAGTCTTCATATTTAAAGTCTGCTAGACTGACCCTGGGGGCAGATTCAGATTGCAAACAAACAAAAGCAGCTTTGACTAGCATACAGAAAACCTTGTGATCTCCATGTCCACCACAGATATAAAACAGATTTTTACAAGCCCCTGACACTTAGGGATTTCACTTTTGACTCAAGTAAGAAAGCTGCGCGCATTCCCTGTATATTTATTAGCTTTTCAAATTAAGGTCTGACTTTCCCATTTTCCCCTGTCTATGGAAAATTTGGTGCCCCGAGGATGGAATGGATTTTATGTCATCCCAGACCTCCCAAGGGAAGAAGTCCCTCACTCCCTCGCTATGGTAATGCGCAGCCAGTGGAGCGCACTAATTATATGTGAGGGCTACCAATGTGTGCTTGTGCCCCTTCAGTTTTCCTTGAAGGCCACCTTGGCTTTCTATTTACCTGGAAGAGGAAAAGCTACCAGTGTCAAATCAAGCATTGCTACTTAGGATTTGGAAAGAAATATGTTATCCTGTCATGCAGTTTTCTCTCTGAATTTGCTCTTACAAAATCCAGTCCTTTTTGTTAGACCAGTGCAGAAACACAAGAGGCTTTCAGCCAGCTTCTCGAGAGTCTGCACTGCAATCCATCTCATAGCGAAGCGGAAGAATTCAAGCTAGAACATAGTGAAAGAATTCAACCTAGAAGAGGCAGATGTGCATTACAGTTGTATAACTCTAAACTCCTCTTAATTCGGTCAGTCTTCATCCAAAAAAGAATACTGAAAGGGGAGAGAGATTTCAGTCAGGCACAGGAAAAGGTACACGAGCAGGAACTGAAAGACAGGGCACTGACCGTTTAAGGAGAAAGACAAAAATAGGCACAGCAGAAGTAAAAAAATTAATAAATTGTAGGTTGTATCAGGAATTTTTATTCTCGATAAGTCAGCTAATACAAGCATAAAGGGAACAGTTTTTTTAATTAACTTGCATTTTAAACAGAGGGAAAGTTTTAATATAATTCATTATTAGACTATAAAACTGATTGTCACCAGATGCTGCTTGGGCTAAGATTATAGTAAGATTCAGAGGTGAACTGGACATCTCTGTGGATTTGACGAATATGCAGAGGTAAAGGCATTAAAATTCAGCTGTAAATACTGCTAAAAAGCATTTTGGAAGGCCTGTAAAATTTGATATTTCAACATTTAGAGCAATCCCTTGCCATTAGGGGATTGGAAACAATTTTTTTCCACATCTGCGTTTTATGGTATCTCTTATACTTTCCATAAAACATTCAGAACTTCAGAGAAACAGGATGCAAGACCAGTTGGGCTGAGGTCTATCCAATATGGCAATTCTTACATGATGATTAATGAGGTTTCCTTTATCAACAGCTGTGATTCTGACTTTTGTGGCTCTTCTGCTTATCTCCTGATGTATACATCTTCATAACCTGCATCTCATTTTGAATAAAATAAAAACCTAAACAACTTCCATTCAATTGCTATAACCTTTTCAAATATTTGCTCTTACCAGGGACATTCAAATCATTCGTTCACAGAATCTCATACTGTGCATAAAAACATTCTTTTAAAGTATAATACTACTATTAATATTTTTTTATATGCAGACATGAATTACAAAAGAGGAAATACCCTCTGACATTTAGGAGAGAAATAATGTGCTTACATTAACCTCCTTGCATCTAAAAACTGAATTCATGCTGTGGAGACCCAGTTTTGGAAATGTCCATCTCTCTTATTTAGTATTGTGACAGTTAGATATATTCAGAGATTCCTTTCCTGGTTTGTGATGCTAGTGTGATTCAGGACATGTTAGCTTGATGTGTTATAAAATGAGCCAGTTTATCTTTAGTTTAGCCTGTGATCAGTGGGGAGAGTGCTTTTCCTTTGGGAGCTGAATGCAAAATAACTGAAGCAGATTGAAGTTGGCAGTGACTAATGAAGTCTTGTGAGGAGTCAGGAGTCAGTGGGTTACTACATAGGATGGATTGAGAAGAGAGTAACAGCAGCCTCTTTGTTGAGTTTATGCTGGCTTGTTGGGGTTTTGGGGTTGGATTTTTTTTTGGCATTACCAGTGCTTCTGTGAAGAAAATCTCCTCAAAGAAAATTAAAATTTCCTGATGTATGTCTCTGAAACACACATATTCACACACACATTTGTTACAGTGGAGAGAATTCTGGGCTTCCATGTTTAATGAGCCTGTGTGCCTGCCTAAAGGTGTTCTACATGTTAATAATTTTAATCAGTCACACAGTATTTATGGAGCTAGAATTCCAATTGAAATTAGCATGAGTTAAAACCACAGTCATTTATTTCTCTGAGAGCTCCCCCTACTTTGCCAGTTTGATAATATGCCCTGTTGTCACAGAATCTGGCACAATAAATCAGTTGTAATGCAGACGCCATGGAGCAGCCTGCTATGGGACTTTTACACAGAGCATAACTACTGTGAGTAGAAGGCACTGCAATTGTTTTTGCGTTTGCTCTATGTGTAAAATATGTGGGCACGGAGCGAAGGTCAAAGGAGCGTGAGGAGGAGGAGTGTGCCAGCCTGGCTTTGAAGGGACTGAGAAGTTGGCAGAGACGATGCCAGCCGAGCCCCTGCCTCCAGCCGGAGAGCTGACCCCGGTCAGCAGTCACTGCAAGTTGCTCCTGCTTTAAGTCCGTGATTAAATGATACGAATGACTGCCTAACCCTGACTGGGTGTAAAGCAGGATGAAGGATATCGAACACTGAGAAGGGGAGCATGCCCTCCTTAGTCTTTGGAGAGTTTAGCTGAGCTTTGTGCCATGGGTAGCGCTGCCACAAAGTTACAGCCCAGACCATGATTATTGGAATTTCTGCTGTGGTGTTAACAGTAATTTTGTTCCTGAAGTATTTGTTTATTGAAGCCTTTTGTTAAAGTCTTTAAGATTTTTCTTTTTTTAGACTTTATTGTTTAGACCCACAATAATCTGGAGATTTTGACTGAAACATTGTGAAGCAAACTGATTCAGGCTCTCTGCAGTCTAACTATCCCAACCCGTGCACACAGAGAGCAACAAGATTTGTGTTTTCCACCTCATTAAACTGACAGCAGAAATTAGTTTGTGGTATTAAAAACTAAAAAGTTAAATTACAGCTACACGTGTCCTTTATGCAGTGGCGTGTGTGAAAGATGTTTGATTTTAATGTTTGCTATAATGGAGAATTTAAATTGCAATGTTTGTCAAATCTCTAATCTTTGTTTCAGAGTGGAATATTAATTATGCTTTTAACTACGAGAGGTAAATAAAATGAGCATCCACTGCCTGCCTAAGGGTAAATTGCAGATTACTGACAACGTGACATGGCGTACTAAATGTCAGTTTTGTCAAACAAATTTAGAGGAACAGTTAAACTATTAGCTTCCTGTTGTTACAGGGGTTTTTTTGCAATGAATGACTGTTCTTAGCAGCAGGGGCACTGTACCATATGGAACACTAACAGAGCTAAATTGAATAAGCGAGATGAATGAGGAGATAGCACTACAGACGCACTCAATTAGTTTATAACTGTCTATTAACTTCTGTTGGTGGTTTTGAATAAACAATAGATTAACCATTACACCCCTTCTTTTTCTTTCTGTAACCAGTAGAAAGACAGTGTGACGGTGGCACACGGTGAAGAAGAAACTCAGCAGTTTCTTATTTTTATTTTTACCTCCTGCTTCTTAATGATTCAACTTGTGTGGTGTTGGCAGTACCTGCAAGTAATAAAATGTATTATTTCCAAGAAGCAGATCAAAATATTTGAGATGTGGTTATGCATGCAAAATAGTTCTTTGAATACAATTACCAGTAGTTACTCTGCCTGTTTCTAAGGTCCTGGTTTAGTAGCAGGTAACCACTAGTATGGCATGTGCACCTAAGCCAGTCATGGTGACTTATTTGGCAATTAAAGGAAAAGTGTTGTGACCAGTGCCAAAATAAAAATATAATTAATATGTCTGCCTATCTCTCTGTGCCCCAAACACTTTTTGCCCCAAACTACTTTTAACAGTTAAAAGCTGATGCATTAATGTGCCCCCGACTAGGAAAACTTAAAACATGCTTAGTTTACCAGATTATGTCCTACTAAAGTCATTAGGGTGAGATTATTTCCATCTAATTTAAATTGTAAATAAATATACATAATACAACTTCTAGATTCTAGCTGATTCTACAATCAGCTTCTATTTCAGGACATTGGAGAGAGGAGGAACTCCAGAGGGCACTGAGCTTACCTCATATTCTATTGTGATATTTTTCCCTGTTATTTAATTTAAAATTTTGAGTAAAAAAATTATCTAAAGACCTCACTCAAGCTATTCCATATCACACTTTCACATCAGGTCTTCAAACACTTAATCAGTAAAGGTCTCACCAGTGCTGAACCTGAAATCCAAAACACCAGAGATAAAAAGTGGGCAAGGTAAGTTAAGAGAGGGGCATTGGGCAGGGGAGATAAAATAATAAATACAGCAAAACATGATTAGCTCCCAGTCTGTCAGTGAGAGTGGTTCAAAACTGCCGTAAGCCTTGTCACTTTGTGATTGCTTGAAGTTCAGCACTTTTAGGTATAATCCTGAATCATGCTTAAGTTTAAATATAACTTCTCTTTAAATTCTTATCTAAGTTGAAAGCCACAAGTTTGTTTTGAATCATTGTCCCAGTGCAGCACTGAGGGCCACTGTGCCCTTCTGTTGGATCATCTTAAAAGGGGAAGTTACAGATACTTGGAGACACTTAAAATTTCATCCTATTTTTAGCCTTGCTGCTGTTTAGCAACTAGTGCTACTTAGTTATACGGATGGGAGAGGTAGCTGGGAAATGTTGAGGAGCAGGTACTGGGCACCCAAAGGAGAGCTGAGAACACAGTGCTTATGGAACACTAAAGTTGTTTGAAAATGCAAAGCTTCCACTTTCTGGACCAGCCTGCCATCTAGGTAATAACATTCATCCTACTGAAATCCTTTCATGTGTTGGCCAAACGCAATGGTCTTCTCCATCTTCTATGTAAAGAGTAACACTGCTGTCAGCTGACTGCTAACTTCCAAGATCCATTTTACTGAGGGGTGAAGTGGTTTCTGTCTGTCCCCTAACCATACCTATTTCACAGAGAGTGATGTAAGTATCAATTAGTAAACTCCATGAAATACTGAAAACTCCTCAGGTGAAAGGAGTGGTATTAATGAAGTGGGAAAATAGCATGGAAGTCTTACAGTGTGTAGGAACATGAACTTCGTAGATCACTCTAGTGAAAAAAAAAAAAAAAAAAAGTGGCAGAGAGAAACTCAGGCTGGGACTGCAGAGGGGAGACAGGATGTCCTTATCAGATGCAGGCCACAATATTAATGCATTCCTATCCATATGCTATTTTGGTATGTAAAAAAGATATTCCAAATTATGCAAACATTTTTGGCTGCCTCTGGCAGAGTAAGCCTTTTGTGTGTGTGTGTGTGTGTCAGTTTTACCTGCAAATGGCAGTAATTGAGAAACTTTACCTAATTTCTGAGATCAGCTGTCATGGTAGAGGAAATACTGTTGTACTGCCATTTAAAATTCTACCCAAACTTATGTCCAAGTGCCAAACCACGTGTCCACACATCTCATTCAGCCTGCATTTCTGACTCTGGATTTTCAGAAACCTCATATTTATATAGTTTCTCGTTACCATAACTTCTCATCTAAAATAAACTAGTCTCCTCACCTGTCATTCATCTTTGTCAAAATAGTATTACAATGTCATTGCCCACTCTTATGTAGTTACAGTTATTTATAGTTACACTGTTTTGAAGGAAGACCCTAGTTAAATACTGAACGTGTGTCTCTAATGAGTTGCACAGGCAACCACTCATCTGTTCTCAAGTTACTTATTTCCTTGCTGTTGCAGAAACTATCACACCACTATATTTTATCCAGTGTTTGTAAGCTTAAAGGTTACTGGTGTCTGTGAAAAACTGCCCTCCAATACAGGGTAGTGTCATTCCATGCTGTGACTTGCAGTTCAATATAAAGCTTTTGTAAGTACCCATGGTGCAGCACTTAGGTCATCTTCTCATTAAGAGGATTCCATTGCTAAGTTTACTAAGTGACTAGGTTTAATGGATGTACCAGAGATCCTGTTCTTACATTTGGTCTCGCACAAGTAAAAGTTAGCAAGGGGAAGCCTCTTAGCTCCTTGAAAAAGGCAGCAATCCTTTCTCCAAGGGCAGAATGGAATGCACCATTCTGAAGTCCTGTTCACTTAACTCTCCACTGAAGTCAACTGTAAGGAGTCGTGTAATTTCCTTTGAAAGATACACCATTTTGACAAGTTGTCTAGATAAGCTAGGAGATGTCAATGTAGTCAAAATTTTTGTTTGACATGTGATCTTAAAAATGTTATAATTTGGATCGAACAGTAAGTTGAAGACAAATTGCCGTTCTAGTTTATGAATGTTATATATTTGTAGTTGTGCATTTGTATTACTTTAGCTTTAGAAAACAATCTCAACACCACAGGTATTTTCAGGTGCTTTTGTATAGTTAAAAAGCCATAACAAATATATTATGGATTACTAACCCTAATTCAGTAGAAAATGTACCAGCACTTGTGCCAAAAACATTAAAAAAACCTGTTTCACAGTAAATACTGTACAGTTTTAGAAGCATTCCTGCTCACTGCATTATTTTTTTAAAGTGCAGAAAAATATTTCAGCAGCTTCTCTAGGAGGGTAAAATATCCATATATTCCCAATGTTACTGACTGGTAGTGATGTCTTGCAAGTTAATATCATGCTAACCTCTCCTTCTAATTTCTGTTAGTGGGACCCCTACCCAGACCCATCTCCTGACCTAACCTGCACTTTGTTACAGGCATTAAGACACTCCCTCTCAAGTACCATCTGCCGAATTATGTAGAGCTTTAACAGAGAATTCTGTGCTAGCTATATTATTCAATAAACTCATAGAAAGGATATTATTATATAACCATTAAATTCTTCAGGGGTGCAGAATTGTTTTTATGGAACTCTTAAGTTTTGCTACAGAGGTACTGCTTTCACCATTATCAGATTCTGTTGGTTTGTTGTTGGTTTTTTTTAGTAAAGAGCAGTTTTCCTTGCAGCTGTCAGTTTACATCCTTTCTTTGTAATGAATCAGTTGGAGACTTAATTTTAGCACTCTGACATTATATCTTAGAAACTTCATCGTTGTTTGTTACTATTAGAGGATTGCAAAGGAATATTTTGTATTTTCAACACAAAAGACTCTTTGTTCTGTTTCTGGCTTCATTGCCACCTCCCTGTGACACTTCAGACAGGTCTGTGCATCTCTATAAAACTCAGTATGCTTACTATATTACATCCCTACTGTAAACTGTAATATTCCAACATATTGAAGTACTGGGCTGTGTATTGTAAGAACAGCAGCTATCATTACTGTTAAAATTGCAAATTCCAACTGACTGGTATTTTTAATAGTGTTGTAGTATTTAATTGTTTGGGGTTGTTGCCTTCTGAAGAACAGCACAGTGCCTAGCAACTCATGTTAATACATACAGTATTCTAGTAATGGATGATTTCATCAGGGGAAGGACTATGACATTATTTATAGCTTTTACTCTGTTTTCTCAAAAGGAATTTTACCATGCAAGCTCTGTTCAGCAGTTTCAGATTTTTCCTTTTCTGAGGATAAAAGATGTCTTTCTGTTTTTAAAATTGTATTTTCACAGAATTTAGATTTCGATTTGAGAAAAACTACAAGGCATTCTTTTATTCTTTGTGTTTCTGTGACAGAGGTGTAGACTTAAAGGTAGCATGGTTCCATGCAAAAAATTTTGATTCCTCAGTCTTTGGATTATCATATTGCTTTTGGGTGGCAAAGCTCTGAGTGAAAATCCCATATTATATGCAATCACTAATTAACATTCTTTTCAAATGTTATTGTGGCAATAGCACTAATTTTTTTCCAGATGAAACTGTATTAGAAAATTATAGAGAAGCTTTCCTTGACACCTTTCTTACATCTTTTAACTAAGAAAGCCTTTGGTGTTAATAGGTTCAAGTTTGCCAGACTTAGAAACGAAGGCATCTAAATATATGTATTTGAAATGTTCTCACCTAAAGCCATCATGGTATGTGGCTGTATCAGCTGCCCTTTCCACAGTGGTATAAAGAGCCCCTAAAGTGGATTAATCAACCTTCCTTGCCATACAAGCCTCATATTAACATCTTCATTATGAGCCATTGACCCCAACACACATACCTGCTAAGAGAGAAGTGGGGGCTGGACACCTTCATTAGCTGTTCATAAAGGAGACAGATGACAGTTTCTCCCAGAAGCCCCATTCCTCTGCGTGGGATAAGATTGGATTGAGGGTGCAGCTGCATCTTAGACTGACTAAATAGTATCAGCCTCACAAGGTCTCAGCTGGACCGATTTCTCCTGTAGTCACAGCTTTGGATTACCAGCAGTCCATCTGCCACTGCACTTCCACTGCCAATTAGATGATATACCCATGACTTGGGAGAGCACTTGAATGGTTTATGAGCTACATGTTGCTAAAGAACCACTGCTTAGTGCCCTCGTTCCCCCAGTGTGCACAGAGCACAATTAAATTAGCGCACTACTAAAGAACGCCATGCTCTGGGTATATCTTCATACATCCCACTAGTTATTCTACCCGCCTTAAGGGGATGGCCCAATTTCAGCAACCCCTTAGGAAAAAATGAGTTTCTTTCTTACATGACTGAGTATTGCCTATTCTGAGTTTTTAGTCAGTGACTTTTGAGACAGATTTCTTCTTGTGGAAGAGAAGGAAGATAGACTCCTCTAAAAGGCTGATTAAAACCCTATGCAGCTGAATATTTTGAACTGCTGAGGTGTATTGAATATTGCAAAAGTCTTGAAAGGGGGAATTGCTTGAAAAAGTGAAAGGCACATGATGGACGTGGAGTGTAGGTAGTGCAGAAAAAAGTCATATACAAGTTTGTGAGTGATCAGTACCTGCACTAGCACATATGTTAAACAGGCTGCTGTCTATGTTGGGATACAAAATGGCAAAATTTATTTATTCAGGTGAGGAAGTATAGGGCTGTGGTTCAAAAGTCAGTGTGAGCAAGAAACTCTGTCTTGCATGGAAGGCAATATACCAGGTACTGAAGATGTACCTCGCACTGCAGGATATATGTAGGAGCTAGGTCAGGATGCTTATCTGTCTACCAGAACATCTGTACTAATACAATGAAATTTTTAATCAACAAGAAGCCTTTGGCTGTTTAATATTCTGTTACTGGGGAGCAGCAAGCCAATGAATGAGTTGTATTAGATTAAGCCTATCAAAACCTTTGCTTTTGATTTTTCCCTAAACTACTACACATATTTAGTTATACATGTATATATACAAGCATGTATGTAATGAAGACAATACATATGATATATTTACATATATTTAAATAGAAAATATGCTAAAGATAATTCCTTTAAGGAATGTTTTGGAGAACTTTAAACAATTTATTTTGACTGTATTTTATGTCCTTATACTAATAAAGCCAAATGCTTGAGTTTCTATCCAGTGAGAGAGAGATCCATGCAGAGACCTAAACACCTTGAGGGAAAAATATTTCTTGTATTTAAAACTGTCACAGTTACTATTGCTTTCTATTAACTTGAGACTATGCCTAGTAGTAACTTGTTAAGACTCTGTAGAAATCTGGGAATCTGCTTCCTCTGGTGGGACTTGCACGACAAAATTTCTAACCCCGTAATGAAACAAGTTATTTCACGTGGAAAGTGCCTGTCCTGTACCCAGGTAGTGATGCATCAGGTAGTGATGCACTATGGGTCTAGGGATTTTCTGTTTGTGGAAGGAACTGCTTATGTGGCAGGTTTACTTTCCAAGAGAGACGTCTGCCTGGCCATGCTAAAGGAGTTCAGAATACCATAGCAAATCTCTAAAGAAAGAGGCTAGTGGGCAGAGAGGATGATGAAGCTACCACGTAATACATACATCTGCTGTACAGGTCTGTAATTCCTCATGCTGAGAACAACTCTGAAAATACGGTGAAAATTTGGTTTGGGGAAAATCGTCGAACAAATTTGCGTCAGTTTTACACTGCCTCTTGTCTTGGTTTGTGAAAGCAGAGGGATTCTGGGCACCTACGGTGCTCACCACCACTGGGAGTTTGAGACTCTACTAAAACTGACAGCTCTGGGATAAGAAGGTGTTTTCTTTCATCATTAGCCAGCCTTCTCTAAAATGATAATTAGTTTCAGGAAGAGAATTTCAAAATCTGTCGTGTATGTGTTTTCTGTGAAAAGCTTTCATGTTCATGTTGTCTGGCACTACACATCACACAGCTACCTCCTCCCGAGCAGGCCCCGGTGTTGTCTGTTTAGTTCTGTATTCAGATCATACGGTAATATGGTGGGGGAAAAGGAGAAAAAGAAAAGCTGTTGAGACAAAGGGGAAGACTTGCAATGTCAAATGCAAAATATATCTTTTAAACAATATGTTATACAGTATTCTTGTACCACGTGCAGAGTCTTTTAATACCCATCTACACAATACTATGAAGGAAATATATGTCTCTGTGAGCCCAAGATGACACACATCTTTCATTCATCTAAATTGTTTCTTTTAAGTTTTATCTCTTAAAATGAAGTCAGGTGAGTATATTCATTTGCATACAAAAGAACCTAGGTATTCTTGTTAACTGTAGATAAGTAAAATGGCATATATGCTAAAAAGAAAGAAGGTCCAGGTTCTGCTTAAATTTTCATTTACTGTTCTTAATAGAGTTAGCTAAGAAAATGAAATATCTTTTTGTGGGGAAAAAAGTATCGTCAGGCAAAAGGAAAGCTCAGGTGTGGAATTTTCCTGTGACCACACATTTCAGAGAAGTATCTCTTCAGAAACTTCAAATAATTCATTTCAATAAAGTTGAAATAGTGTAAGAGAAAGCGTTTAAAGTAGTGTAACATCATTTTACATTTATGTACAATTAATGTAGCAGAAGTTAATGTAAATCAAACACAATGGAAAACGGAATATTTCGTCTTCATTAAAATGAGAACATGTGTATTATTAATACCTTATTAGAAAATCAAACTATAATTTGCCTTTTTTCATGGAAAATTATCCCATTCTCATTATGCAGTTCAATGTGAATATAACTAGCTCTGTAATGAAAAAGCTTTATTGATAAAAATATTTACATAAGCTTTGTTCCTTAAATTAGAATGGTGGTTTAGTACATGCGGCAGAGAAAAAATGACAAAAAAATTAAGTAAATAACTTAAAAGAACCTATATCTATCATCATGTTTAATTATTTAACTGTATGTAATTTTGCTAGTATTATCCTGTATTGGTTCTGACTGTGCATGTCACATGTAGGACTATTCCAAAGAAGGGGCACAGTTCAGGATGGTGTTGAAATCAGTAATCCTACATCTTCCTTTTATGAAAAAAGTCCTATTACCAGAACATTTAATGGGAATCCTAGAATGATTTGGATCAGAAGGAACCTTGAGAGAGCGCCTTTTCTAACCTCCTGCTCAAAGCAAGACTTAAAGCAAATCAGCTGGCTCAGCATGTTGTCTGGCAGGGTTTGGAGCCTCTCCAAAGATGGAGATGCCACCTCTCTGAGCACCTGCTCCACTCTTTGGTTACCCCGATAGTGACAAAATTTTACTAAAATGTAACAGGAATTTCCTGAGTTGCAACTTGTGTCTAGTGTATCTTGTCCTTTCACCACGTATGTAGAGTTTAGCGCTGTCTTCTCTATACTGTCCCATTACGTAGTTAAAAACGGCAGTAAGGTCCCCTGTAAGCCTTCACTTCTCCCAGCTGAACAAGCACAGCTCGCTCAGTCTCTTCTCAGTCAGGGTTTGTCTATAGAGAGACATCCAGGTTCCATTCCCTGCTCAGTTGGGTGATATTTAAAAGTCCATTTCCTTTCCTATCAGAGGGTCCTAATCCCCTGGTTGGTTATATGTGTTTTTTAATAGGAGGACTTCTCCACAACCTTTAAAAATACACTGCTTTGAAAAGAGTAATTTAAAAATGACTTGATCAGAGCGTATGACTTACTGGTTTAGCGAGCAGGGCCACCAGCTGAAGGAGAGACCCAGGTGCTGGTCTGCTCCTTTGTCAAAGACTGCAGCAATATTTTTTGGTTATAATGCAGTCACATCACCCCTCATCTCTCTACCCTGATTTAGGTGCTCCCGGCTGCTCTGGGTGTCCTCTTTTCTTCCTGGGAAGAGGTTTTATAGCATTCCTCACTGTAACAGACCTCTCAGCTGCCCAGCTGTCCTCTTTTCTTCCTGGGAAGAGAGGACAAGCACATAACAGTTTGTTGTCACTCTGTGATTTTTGTCCTTAAAATGTTCCAGCTGGGCTACTGAGTTCCACTCTGTGCTTGTAAAGCATTTGCTATACTTTGGCATCTCCCATATTCTAAGTGGCATCCTGATCCTCGTCCTGTAAGTAGTTCCACATGGCTGCTCTAATCATGTAAGCAAACCAGGCAGCTAAGTCTTTGGTGAACTGAACAGATTCATAAGCATTTGCCTTTTAATTAATTTGTGGGGGAAAAACCAAGGTGTTAATATTGTATTTTTCTTAAACACCCTTACCGTTCAGGAGAACCTATAGGTCAATTAAACTTTGTATTCACTATTTTCTTGATTAATTTGGGGATCATAGAAATCAAAAAACATATTTAAATTCATATTGCAAAATTGTTAAATTTTGAAACAAATTCAGGGAATTTTTAGGTTTTCATTTTTCCTTCCTTAGTTCAGTTGAGTAGAATGGGATATTTTATTGCCTGATTCATTCCTTATGATAATCAAGGTCATGGTCAAAATTAGATAATGGTAAATTTTGAAAAATATTTCTGCTCACGTCTCATTACTGTTTTATTCTCCTGTTGGGGGGCAGGGGAATGTTGGATATTTTTTTTTTTTAAGAGTGTGGGTGCATTTTTCTGAAGACCAAGACCAGTGACTAACTTGATCCAGAAATAGTGCAGCCAGGAGCTCTGCAGACACATAGCTCTGCCAAAGCTTCTCAAATTCCTTTTTAGTGCCATAGCCTAGAGCCTTCCCTGAAGAGACTGTCAATCATACTAAAATGCATCGAGGTCTTCTTAGGTGGACAAACAAGAACTAAACTGTAACAGCAAAATTAACTTTCTCGGTGAGTTAAGAGAAGAGTCAGCCCATTCCAAATAAATGTTACATTAATCTGATGCACCACATAGCTCCAGTTTTTTCGCACTGTCCGTCAGTCACCAGTGCTCCCCCTCAGCCACTGCATCAGCAAAGAAAATCTGTCAGTGCGATGCCTCCTTTGATCTGAGGGGTTCTTGGGTTTGATGCTACAACCCTGACTTGCAGAAACTAAGATATCCTGATGCATGAGTTCAATACAAAGCAAAAGGTAAGAAACAAATAAGCAGTTTTTAATGATGTCACCATAAGCAAATCCCAAAGCACATGCTGAATACCTAAATTCAAGAAAGAACACTTAGCAGCAAGAGTAGGTAAGCTGTGTGTCTCTGACTGCAGCTGTACCTTACCTTTCCATTGTCTTTTATTTCTTATTTCCCATTCCCCTCCATATTTTCTTCCTCTCTTTTGTCATCCACTGTTCCTTAGGTCATGCCATATTTTCCCTGTGAGGTACCACTGATACTTTGAAAATGGGCTGTAGCCAAATAACTTTTCTTCTTGCTTTGATCTCATGTGATGCTAATGAACCAATCTACTAGTAACAACAAAGTGCAAAAAGACCATTAAACTTCTAATATGCAATGAGTAAAAAGGCAAGTAAAAACCACAGAAAATCAAAACTGTTTTTGTTTGTGCTGGTATAAATCAAAACCATTTTAATTAACCTCTACCTTCATTTTAAAAATTTATACTCATTTTACACTTAGTTCTTGTAACTCTGTAATTTAAATGAATCCTCTCACACACCCTTTTACTCGTATTCCTTTCTCCTTCTCCCTTTCTAGCCAGTCCTGCTAGTGTTGGGATGCCTTCGTGGTCTCCCAGTACTAGTTTTGGTGTTACTGAAAGCACTTCTAAAGTCTCTGTGGCAAAACTGAAAGCCACAGCGAAAGAAAGGGGGGAAACTGAAATCCTATGGTACCAGGAACACGGTTTTAAAATTTTGAGCAGCATCACAGCATTTTTTTAAAGTTCATTCTTCTGTCTTTATCAAAGGGCTTATGACCCTTGGCTATAGTCAAATATTCATAATCTCTACATCAGTATTCCATACTGTTGTAGCTTTACTTTGTTGTGATGTCAGTACAAAATATGTTGGACTTCTTAGGACAAAGAATGATTTTATAATATAATACAGGTTTACATACTAAGAGAACCTAGGCAAGGAACAACACAATTCAGTGGGATTCCCCCTACCTTTTTCTTTTTTAATTCTCTTGGCAATTACTTTCCCTGTGGTTGTTCTCTAGAAATGCTAGTCCCTGAAGCAGGGACGACTTGTAAAGCATTGTATTAAGTGTTGCTAGTTCTTGCTGCAAAATGTAGTGCCTTTAAAAATATTTCTCCTAACTTCATTTCCTGTCAGAGTGTTGACAATACACAGTTTAATGTCACTGTGAAATTGCATTCTTGGGCATATTACATTTCAATATAAAGCATATAAATGTGAAATAGAATGACAGAAGTTTGCTATGAGCAGAACTTCACTATCGCTAATGCCATACATACTATTGCTGTTTCACTTCCTCACTTGATTTCAGTTGCTTCGTATTTGTGTCTTAGTCCATTCAGGGAAGATAGAAAGAGTTCCGTGCAGTGTTGCTGTTTTGATAAGAAATGTAAAGCAGAATGAAAGTATTACTTATAATGATAGTTGTTTAATGGCACCTAAAGAAATTTACCATTTTGGTTGAATTGGATTAGATATTCAGGTTCCTAAAACTTGTTTTCTACATGGACTTTTTAACAATGAGAAGTAACGTAAAGAATACAGATGACACATTGGAGATTCGAGGTGTACGCTGGATGAAAAAGGATGTTCTAAAAAATAGAAGGTAGTATTCTGGATTTTCTAATGCAGATTAGAATAAAACCCAATGTTACCAAATATGTGCTCTTGCAAACCAGAGGTGGTAGACTAAACCTGAACTCCATCTCACACATGTAATTCTCACAATGATGTGTCATGTGCGTTCTTGTGTCTGCCTTAGAGGACCCATTGCTGAAGACAGGAAAACTATCACAGTTATTGACAAGGACTGTTCTGTTATTGAAGAAAAACCAATTACAACATAAGTATGAAAAATGTATAAAACTGCAATAAACAGATTAAGTTGGTTACATTTGCAAACTTTCTTACACACTTCTTGTGGAGAGCTTTTATTAAATTACATCTTCAGACTGAGTGTTGCTGGATCAGTGATGCTCATTAAATGATTTCAGATTAAAGCATTTTCCCCCAAATAATTATGGGTCTTCTTTTAACATATCATAGACGGCCAAAATAGATGGGCAAAGTAATTAATTTCTGAGTTAATTAATCCTGCCTGGTATATTACAAGTAGCCTAAACAATGCAAAAAGGTGAGTAATTCTAAGTGTTAGAAAGGCAAATAAGGTGGTTATATCCTGTTTCTTGCATAATCTGTTCAGGGATTGTTAATATAATACAAAAATGCATCAAATTTTTGATTAAAATTCCACCGGACTTAACATGTCTGTGACAGTGGCCAGTGACAAACCTTTAGATGAATACAGGAACAGAGCAAAGATAAGGTAACACATTCACTGTCCTCCGCTCAGACCTTAATCAATTTTTCTTTTACCAATATTTACTTTTGGTATCTTTAGAGTCCTGTGGTGATGTGTTCCATAATTATCTGGTTTGTGTGAAAGTACTTACTTTTACATTTAAAAAAAAAATCTGTATACCCACTGGTTCTGGTTCTTACATTGTTGAGAAATAGTATTTTTCTTAATCTCTTACTTTTCTCCATGCTTTTCTTTTTTATATACTTTTATTGTATTCCCACTTCAACTGCCTCTTCTTTAAACTGGGGACTCCTTATCTATACAAAGACTACCCCTATTCTGGTAGGATCTGTCCTTTTGATCTTCCCACCACCTCTCTGCATATGTTCTCTAGTTTGAGAAAGTCTTTCTTGGATAGGCACACGGAAGAACTGCATGAAGTGTTCAAAATGTTGGAGCTCCATAGATTTATACAGTGGCTTAATGAGTTTTTCCATTTCGTTCTCTATTCCTAATCTAATAATTTCTGACTTCTTTTTGCCTTTTTGACTACACATAGCACTGAGTTTCTGTCTTCAGAGAATCAGTGACTACCAAATTTCTTTCTTCTGTTGTAGATGAAGTCATTTAGGCCCAATATTTTGTGTATATAGTTATTATTTTTCCCATATGCATTACTTTGTATATGTCAACAATGAGTTTTATCTTAAGTGAATATCCAGTTACTCTACCTCATGAGATAAACTTGTAATTCTTTAACCCTATTTCTAGTGTTTCTATCAATTAAAAATTGTGTGTTGTCCAAAAACATTGTGGACAACAATCTTGTTCACCCCTTTTCTAGATCACTGTGTGTATGATGAATATTACAAATCCCAGCATGCACTTTTGTAGGATACCCACTAGTAAAGTATCTGTTGTGAAAAACGACAGTTTAGTCCTACCCTTTCTATTGTATCTTTTTAACCAGCTATTATTCTACTAAAGGACCTTTCTGATTATATTTTAAATTCTTTCGGGGGTTTGGTGAGCAAGCTGTTAAAAGGTTTTGTAACTACATATGCACCAACCGGTGGGTTTCATTAAAACCCCAATCCATTATCAGAGCCATTTATGTGACCAGTACACAAACAGAGAAGTAAAATTTGAAACAGCATGTATATAAGAAGCAGCTGCTTTGTCTTCAGTTACAATAAGGCAATAGTTCACTGAATTAATCAAAGGAAAAAATGCAGCCCAATTCCATTAGCAACTCTTACAAATTTCATCTCACCCTTTTTATTAATATCCTGGTAGTGGTAGTGTGTTGCTGGAGCTGTGGGAAGTAGCAGCATCTTGTTTCTCCTTTCTTTCCTTGAAAGAAAGGAAACATACTGATAGAAAAAGGGGAGTACCACTCAGTTTGGAATTGGGAAGAAGGAAGTGAGTGCTTTTGCTTGATTGAAATAAATATGCTTTTGTTGCTGTTCCTAAATTAAAATGGAAGGCACTTTCTTGCAGAGCCTAAGTAGATTCCAGTTAACAGCCCCAGTCACCATTTTATTTTTTTTTTAATAATATGTAAATGTAACTGCTGTTACATTCTTCTAACTATGGTAGTGTCCCTTTGCACCTCATGCTTTGTTCCTGGTGCTTTATAAACACAAAGGGAAAAGGGAAGCTGGGTCCCAAGGAATTTGTTATTTAAGTCAAGACAGGACAGAGAACATGGATGCAGGTAAGTAGGTGGAAAATGAACAAACCAGAGGCTGATAATGTAGAAGCAACTTAACAGTTCTTGGTGTTGGCTTGTTGGAGCATTTGAGGGAGAAATCACAGAGAAGGAGGATTTTGAGAAAGGTATTGAGTCAGGCTTGCAGAAGTTTTACAGGGTGATACTTTTAACTAGAAGGGACTGTACAGGAAAAAGATGCAGCATTTAAGAGTATCAGGGTTGCAGATAAAATGGGGACAGATTGTGATGAAGCCTTTAGCTTATTAATTTCCTAGGCTAGTTTTATTAATATTTGTATCAGAACAGAGTAAACAATACCTAAAATCCCCAATTTGGTGGGGGAGTCTGCATGTTTGTCTTCTCTGCATTTTACCATATATTTACCAGCTAACTTACTGCAATTTCTCGTGCCTTAAAATACCAACAGTTCCTAGCTAGTCTTGAGATTGTTCTGAATATCAGCCTCCTCTTTTCTGAGACTGGTATAGTATATTCTCTTTCCTTACATAGTGATGATAATACTATTTGTGTGATAAGCTGATTGGTTTTGCTTTCCCTACATAAAGAATTTCATCCTAGGTAATCATCATGGGAGCTTCCATCTGTTTTATTTTTTCCTTTGGTTGTAGATCTTTTTCCTTTAAGTGTCTGTGAAGTGTCTTTTCCGTGAGTGAAAATGATCAAATATTTAAGTCTTTTTTCCCCCCAAATTTGCTTCAAATCTAAGAGCATGAGTGGTGATGGTTATGTGAAGTTCTATGGTTTTATAAGTTTCTTAAATCTTGCATAGCTAGAGCCTCCCAGGGATCAAGAGATCCAAGGAATGGGTGAGTTGCAGAGACTGCAACACTTTCAGCAATTTCTGAAAACTGCAGATGTAAAAAATGTTATATTCAGCTAAAGTTTACTTGACGAAGTCCAGTGGGTGTTTTTGTTCACAGTACAAAAGTCTGGCTGGTATCGCTCTCTTCCTGTAACAGTTGTTTCAGATTTGAACTTTTCCCACAAGACCTACTTCTAGAATTATATTCAGATTGAGAAGTACTGTACAGTTGTTACTGCCATAAAAACAATCTGCTATAGCTTGATTATGGGACCAAAACCAAAAATGAAGGAAATGAGAAAATGTTAGTGTAATTTCTTTAAGAAGATTAGCTGACTTTTTATAAAAGTCAAGCTTCATATTATTGGTGTAATGAGCAAGAACTCTGGCTTTCCTTGGGAAAGATACAGTTTTTACTGTAAAATAAAGGACATTCTCTGGAACAGCAGATGCTTGAGATGTGCACCCTAAAGAGCATGGGGTTTTTTGTAATCCCACTGAGTAGCTGATACCATATATTTTGCCACCTTGTGGATTTTCGGATATGTACCAGTATCACTATGTGGCAATTGTCCTAGTAGCATTTCTCTAAAAAAATGTTATGGAAGATTTGTTACCTGTTCACCAGTACATTGTTCAGTGATTAAAGGTTTTGTGAATAGAAATAGTACTCACAGGTCCGCTGATGGGCAAGGGAAGGCCACTATATACTGCAGTTTCCTGGCTTTAGTAAGTATGTAGTGTCTACATAGCTAGCTGGATTGACAACTGGTTAAAGAGAAGCTGTTGATTCCAGCCTGAGGAGAGGGAAGTCTTGTGAAGAAAAGCTGTTTCTACATGCCTTCCTGAAGCATTGCTCTAGTGCTGAATTGTCCTGAAGTAGTTTCCTATGGTCTACACAGCCATGACGGAAATTTCAGTGACCACACTGTGGATGCTGTCATTGTCACTGTTCAGTTTCTGGTTTCATAACCCAGCTAAGCTGGGAATTGCCCAGTGGTTGGCAGGTGGTAGGAGTAACTGTGTGTACTTTCAGCTAAAGAGGATCAGAAGAGGAGGCATGCATGACTTACTGTCTTGCCAGTGGAAAGAGGAAAAAATATATCCATTTCATGTTATCACTTTGATAAGCCTGTCCTTATAAAGGATTTCCATTAGGTTGTTCATGCATTAGGAGATAGATCTCATATTCTACTTCAAGTAATACATTACTCATTCATTACTATTAGGTACAAAGGAGGGGGGAGACTGGAGAATGCAAAGGTATAACAGTTTTGTTTTACTTATGGTACTTGAGCGAAATTGGACATGTTATTCTGTGATGGTAGCTGAGCATAACTCTTGGGGAGACAGAGTGAGATTTTAGTTTAGACAGAAACAGAAAGATCTGGAAAAAAGAGCTGTACGCATCCAAAGCAGTTCTATAGCTTAATGAATCACTATTATAGTTATCAGACTCAAGATCTTGTCTCTGACAGACCACTCCTGCTGAGAAGCAAACAATTCTTGTGGCTAATTCTCCTGAAATCAAGAGCGACAGAAAATAGTCTTTAGAAATGCAAGTCAGTTTAAAATGTCACTTGCTTGTGCAAAGTGTGTTAAGAGATCAAACGTGCTCTACAGTACGATATAAACCAGTGTTTATAGCTGTGCTATATGGTGTCTCAATGAGACAGCTCCAGACAGTTTTATACATGTGAAGTGAAAATTGTTACTGACTTGTGCGTTCCAGTGAAATCTTCTCTCCTATCATTGTTATTTGTGTGTTTAAACAGATGCAGCCTCTGATGCAATAGCTCACATCACCTTTGTGTCCAGGTAGTTCCCTTTAATTCAGTGGTGGTCCCCAAGGATTAAGGTGCTGTTCACCATAGGTCAGGGCCTTGGCAACTATCCTTTGATTATCAGATGCCTTTGAAAGACATGAGTGTGAAATCAATTCAGGTTTTCAGAAATGCAGGAATAATTGTAAATGTTACTTAATAATGTAGTTACAAACTACAGTGCTGATCTAAACAACATGAAGGCTGTGTGCTCACTGAGACTTGATTTCTTTTTTTTTTTTTCCCCCTCAACATTTATTTCTTAAGAAAATTGGCTAAAAAGCGGAAAGAGACATTGAGTAGCACACGGCAGGAAATGACAGTGATGGTGAATTCAATGGATAAAAGCTACACTGAGCAAGGCACCAACTGTGACGAAGCTTTCTCTTTCATGGACACGCACAATCTAAATGGGAGATGTAAGTTTTTTCTTTTCTTTTCTTTTTCTTTTTTGGAAGGTGGAAGAAAGGTGCAAATGATTTTTAAAATATTCCTCATTACTCAGTCATGGAAAATCCATAGGACCCAGAGTTTCTCACTGTGCAGCACATTACAGTGTGTATTCAAATGAGCAAGACAGTCAGACATCAAGAATAGACTTCTTTAAAAATAATAAGGATAATTGGGCTTTTTTCTGTTCATCCTTTTCTTCTGCAGGAGAGCAAAGACATTACCGAAACAGCTGTGGTTTTCTCTTTCACCAATCTCTGTCATGTTAAAAATTTTATATCCCTTATGCTGTCCCAAGTCCTTCAAATACTTCCCCTGCTCATTTCTTTTTTTTGTAGGCAAAATTTATTTTTTGAATGTCATAACTTAATAGTGGTGATCTGATTGTCTTGTTATTTCCAGTTCTAGATGATGGTCTTTCTGTATCTTGTGCAAAGAATTATCTGCTCTGCAATTTCATAAGAGATTCTCTAATATCCTGGCTGTTCTTGGGTTTACCATAAAAATAAATAAAATTTCAGATATAACATTTTCCTGTATTAGAATTTTAGTCAAGGACTCACTCTTGTCTGGGGGTTAGTACTAAGCAAAGACCGGGAAAAATGGTAGGTTTTTATAATTGTTAATAAGAATGAAAAAAGAATGACTATGTTACAAAAACTTTCTTGTTTCTTGTAGTTCTTAAGGAACCTCAGTTTTTATTGTATTGCAGTGGTTTTTAACTTCTTTAGAATTTGTCAAAGATTGAATTTTGTTTCAAGTACTAACAGCATGCAAGGCCCAACTCCCACTCTTTAATAATATGCTTAGGAACTTATCTTTGATGAGCTGAATTGTACAAACAGTCTGTGAGGTTTATACAGGGAGGCTTCTCTCAGCAGCATTAGGCTCAGAATGTACAATGTTAATTTGCGTTTGAGTTACTTTTGAAATTGCTTTGAAATAGATCTTTCAAAATCTGACTCGCCTTTCTGGTGAGAATATACCATTGCAGTTAATGAGATTGCTTACTTCTCTGAAGAGATCAAGAGGTTTGACTTCATCTTCTGTCATCATTGTGAGGTTTTCCAATGGTGTTACTGAATGGTCACAACAACCAAAGAATCTGCAATGAGTTCCTGGGACTAAATCCTCTTTATGTAAACCACCTTAAACCAATTCGAAATTATTGTCGTAGCAAGTATTTTATACCACTTGAGGGCTACAACCTGTAATTAGACTTTCCATAAGAAATGTGGTCACCAGAAGAAGCAGTCTGACAGTTTTTAGGAATAATCTTTGCGTAAGGCCTTGTACTCAAGACATTTAGAACATTCCTACTTCCTATGAAAGTGTATTACCTTGGCTGCATTCTGTACCTAGCCAGTTTTATTAGCTACAGCAGCCCTGACCTCAACTAATCTCCGCATCCATACCCAAAAGGGATACCACTCTGTTCTTTCCATCCAGTGATTCAGGAGACAATCAAAGGAAAGTAGTCTCATATATATTGATTTATAGCATAAGTGAAAATTGCCAGGATTATTTAAGTATTAAGATAAATAGCTCCATCTTAACAAGGGCTGGCAACTGTATGCCCTAGAAGATCAGCCAAAAAAAAGATGGATGAAAGCCAGCACGAGTAATCTCACTCCTCATCCAGCAGATCCCATCTTCCTCAGTTCTACTTGTGTTTCACAAATTCCTGTTAGTCTGTTTATAGGTATCCAGAATGCGCTTACATTCACTGGTCCAACTGAATTTGAGCTGTGTGGACAAGCAACTAAGGCTGAATTTGCATTTAGCTTTACTTAAAAGCCTTTCATGACTCTTTGGCTGAACACCCTGTAAAACGTTGTGATTAACTCCCACCTGTTGAACGTATCTGTGCAGACGACAGTAGTTCACATGATCTTTGTATACCAGGGAATAAACTGAACTTAATTTGCTGCATTGGGCTTTCCTGTAGGTTTTACAAATGATTAAATGATTAAATACCCATGCGAGCATCGGTCTGTGTATCACTTCCTGCAAACCACTGTAATATTGAGAGCGTAATAGTATCTGTGTACACTTTATCCACCTGTCTGAGCAAATCAAAAAAAAAGGAGAGGAAAAAATTAACACAGTAGAGTATTTGCATACAGTATTTACAGTATTATCAAGTAAACTTACTAATGATCAAAGCTTCTGTCAAAAACAACGGTTGTTGGTGTGATGTCTATATTCAAGCATCATTATTCACTCTGGTCTTGTGATTTAAGTAGTATATTTGTCATCACCTATCAAAACGCTTTCTCTGATGACATTTCTTTTTAAAGTATTGATCTAATTCAGTGAGCTATTTTATTCACTAGACCCACCTCGTTTTCCCTAGGTCCTGGTTCCAGTGCCACAAACACAGGATGGACTCTAAACCAAGTCAATCACATATGCTGTATCACTCAGCTTAAATAGCCACATATCACCTTGCTGTCTCTAACCAGCTTTGTTTCTCTTTGCAGCTGTATCTTCACCATCTTCATTTACAATGAAAACTAACACATTGAGCACAACAGTGCCTAATTCTTACTACCCAGGTAACTGATTTTTTTCCTTGGTTTCCACCTTATATAGAACTTTTCATAATAAAAGCTTATATAATTATGTTATACTCCTTGCCATAGAGATTTAACACATATATAAGCAGCATACTGGTTGCGTACAGTAGCTTTCTGATAGAAAACTCAGAAACATTTATCAATCATTTACTGTTCTCTCTCTTTTTACCTTTTCTGCATTGACCTGCTTATGATGTATGACAGATCCATTTGTGCCAACTGCAATTTTAGGTGAGAACATTTCCCTTTATCAAAGTTCGTTGCTGAGTAATTTAGAAAGTCACAGTTCTCGGGGTACAGACAATGATATGCAAAAAGCTGGAGTTTTATGCTAAAGGGAGGGGTGGTAGGCTTGGCTACACTGAGAATGCTAAGGACACTTATCAGGCTTGATTACTACTGTCATAGTGTAAGGCAGGGGAGAAAAGAGAAATAATTTTACAAGTGGATTTGCGAGGAAATGTTTATGCATGTATTTGGAGTGACACAAAAGAATTTGATTACTGCAGCAATTTAAATAGTTCCCTTATTTTTTCCTGTTTTATCTCAGAACTGAAGATGTCACTTCTTAAAAATAACATTTTTCCTAATTAGACTACTCATGATACAGAAAATCAGACAAAATACAGTTTTGGCCATCCACCAGCTATCATTTGTTCTCACAATACCGTACAGTTTCTGACATGCTTGTCAAAGTGAAGTTTCAGAAGAGAGATGGTATTTTGAACAGCACAATGATAACATGATGCTTAGAGTATATAGTTTGTTATGCATCAGGTGTCACAGGAACGAAATAAAACAGTAGAACTGTAGGTTGAAAACATACAGTTAAAGTGTAAAGCATTTCCACTGGGAATTTAGGAAAACCTGCTATTGTCCAATGTCAGAAAGAGAGAGGTTTCTGCACAGTGATAAAATAATAAGCATGAGGCGCTATTGCATTTTCAATGCTTCAGTAACTCTAACCGCTTTGTGGCTTCTATTCATTTACACCTCCTTCTCATGCGAACTTTAAACTAAACAGGGAGAATTTTTTACAAAAAATAAGTCAAAATACAACATTGCACTGTAGCAAGAATTCAGACCTCAATGTTAAGCCTATCTGTTTACTCTTTTTACAATGATTGATATTTTTACAACAAATATTTTTCTCCTCCTTTTTCCTCAAATCACAGTAAAACATGTAAGACCCTTAACTGATTCCTGCCCTTAATCTGTAAATTAGACAGGCTTAAGTAAAGGTAGAGTGAAGCATATAAGAAGTAGAAGCTTAGGAAGGTGATCTTGAAAATTTGTTATCTTGAAAGAATATTTAGCGCAGTGCATTTCAGTGTGATAACTTGGAGAAGGAACTTGTACGTTTTTATACGTTATGTAAATCTGGAAGAAGGTAATGTAGTGACTGTAACAATGTAATAATCTGCATGCAAATGAAATTTGCAGAGCCTTTTAACTGCCTGAGATGTTAGATTTTTTTTGTGTGCTTTAGCATTCATTCAGCACTTCATCCAGTAGATGTTCTTTCTGACCTTGTGGGTGGGCAAGGAGAAAAGTACTATTATCAGGAGAAAAACTTTGAGATTTCCTATCTGGATTATTAAGTTTTGTTAATGGATTCTCTGTTTTTTTTCTGTGCTCCTTTGCTATATAATAATGATGGTAAAATTATTTGTTAGCTTTTTTCCCCACAAGAAATAATCTCTAAGCAAGTAATTCAGATATCAGACAAACACACGTGGGGGAAAAAAAATTATTTGCTTTTACTGAGTCTGTAAAATCTTGAATTAGTTAGATATGTATTTTATGGTCTTCTACAGCAACGTGTGCTTTCTGATCTCAGAAAATTTTCCAGTTATTTTACTGTGGAAAATTAATATTTTTGTAACCTTACGTGTTAAAAATTTAGTACCCTTTTATGAGTGGTATTCCATTTAGACCTCATCTCTCTCACAAAATGTGCTTATGACTGTCTGTTTAGGAATAGTATTTTATCTGAGGTAAAACAAATTAGATATGCTTGAGTCAGTAGAGGAATATAGCTATTAACAAAATATGCTGGGTTTTAATTGCAACTAATACCTGCTCTTGTTGTCTTCCAATGTCCAAAGAAGTTGTGTTATACTGCAGGGTCAAGCCTGTAGTTAGAACTAAATGAACTTCTCAGTGTGACCTCCTGGGAAGAGTACAGGTCTGGTGAATGGCTGAATTTAGTTTTCAAAATCTGCTAGAAAGGCCACAATACACTTACCATTTCTATATTTATGTACAGCAAGATCTTTGGACTATTCATGCAAATTAGGAACTTCTTAGCTAAATGAAAAAAAAAAATGTCTGGTAATTAGTGGGAACTCTTTAAATGACACAAAAGGCAACAGTCTGATGACTTAGTTTCAGATATGAGGAACTTTTCTTCACATTTAAGGGAAACCTTTCATGTTTAGCCTAATAACCTAAGTGAAAGTCTGAGATTTGAAAAACCATTGTACATAACAGTGGCTACATTTATAGTTGCTGAGCATAAGTGTAGGTCATGTTTGTCTAGTATCAGCAATGTGCATATTTCTGAAATCGGAGAAGAAAAAGTCTCAGCCGAGAAAAGATACGGGGCTGGGTTTCCAGATACCTTCCGTGCTGTGAGTTCATATAACTAGTAAATAAATATATTATTTAATAAGTGTTGCACAGCTCTGTGGGAGTAAGTGGAGCGTAGAACAACTGCAGCTGTAAGAGTATTTAAGCGGGACAAACTTCCCGTTGCATATGAGCACTGCGTCTGGAGCAGCTCATCCTCTGAAAAACAGTGGACTGTTATGCCCGAAAAGCTCATGCTACAGGGCTCAAAGGCAAAGTAAAAAACTGTAAGTGGCTCCTGTATGTACCATATAAAACAGGGATTGAAAGCACTTTATTTAAAACAACATAAAAGTTCACTCCCAAAGAGAGAAAAATAGTGTTAATGCAGCTATAAGAGAGAAAGAAACGGAGAGAGGAAAATTGGTCTAAAACAAAGGAGCTTACAGGAAAAGAGATTCAGAAGGATTAAACTGCTGCTTTCATAGCACAAGACCCTGCTATCTGGTAACTTTGCCTTCATCTTAGTTACTAACGGTCTGTTACAAGGAATTCTGTAGTTTGGGGCGGGGGGGGGAAGCCAAGTTATCTAACATGTTTCTAAAACTGAAATAAGCCACCCAAAAAATCATGATCAACTTCCTACACTTTTTTTGTCTTTTGTGTCTTAGCCACCTTGTAGTTTTCAGGTGCCATTTCAACAGCAACATACTGTACCTACACTTGTATACCACGCTTCATGCCATGCATCCCAAGGTGCTTTGCAGTACAATTTTATCACACATTAGACAAAAGTTGTCAGATTTTATGACTAAAAGATGAATCCCTTTCCTCTGCATTAGATCAGGTTAGTAAACTGACAGGGAAAGTAGTGAAATGCCCATACTTGTACCCATAAATTTTTCTCTGTTATTTTTGGTTTAGGTTTAAATGCACAGTTCATATTGACTGTATGCTTCCTGAGGACCAGATTTCATGTGTCTTAGTATCAGTGTGAATTGAGAGAACCTCAGTTCGATTCGTTGAGCTTTGTGGCTTTAACATCAATTTTCAGTGGTATAAGTAAGACCATAATCTCACCTTTAATGAGGTGTGATAGTATTTTTGGTGTGTATGTGACAATCTGGGACCTTTACATCCAGAGTATTTGTGGAACTTTCTACTATAATATATCTAACTAATGAATGCAGAAATACTATTTTAATGCTTCCCTTTCATACAACATATTTTGCAAAGTAATAATTTTTTAATAAACATAGTATTTTTATAAACCCCTTGCTATGTTTAGTGTGCAGCCAGTGAGGAGGAGTTTGACTAAGTCAAAGCACCACATTCACAATTTCAGTTATAAACCAAAAACTCTTTGAGATATGTAAAATTATTATTTAGGTAAAGAGAAAAAATATTTATGATGATACTTGGACCATAGAATTTGGGTTGGTTTTTTTCTCTGGTCAAGTCTGAACAAATTTTTTTAAATTCCATCTAAACAGGAAGCCATGTTGCTTCCTTAGGTAGAGTGCACTTTCACATCTGTCTATTTACTGCTACGTATAAGTTTTGATCTCAGTTGCATCTGTGTGAATTGACTCACATTAAGATACCTTGCTTTAAGTTCATTTAATCTATACTGTGAAACTGAGATCAGAATCTGACTCATTTAGGGAATCACTCTGTAAAGACTAAATTACAAACAGAAAATTACCTGTAATTATTAATGTAGTACTGTTGCTTATGCCCTGTTTCCTTTTTCTCCTCCTCTTTTTTTTTCTCCTGATATGTATCTTCTTAAAAGTGCCAATCAATGGTAAGTTGCCCATTTGCCCCCTGGAAGAGATGTGGAGGGTTGGGAGAGTATGTGTCTCATAAAAATTTTAACCAGCCCACTGGGTTCTCCTGTTTGTTGGCTTGCATGTCAGTTGACATATAACATTCCATGCCTAATGTGATGGCTCATGATATACTGTGGTCCTAAAGCATGTTCAGCAGCCAGTCAAGGCATTTTTCCTGACAGATGATCCTTTGCATTTGTCCTCTCGTAGTTTGTCTCCAAATGCTGTATCAGATCTACATTTCCATTGCAGTCCTAGCTTGATGAAACCATAAGCCATTTTGTGCATCTTTTTATTTTGCTCACTCCAAACATTTGCTCTAAATTTGCAGTGTAAAATACAGCACCTCAGTAAAGTAAGAAGAATACAAGTCCAGTTTCATTCCATGGGACTTGTTGAAGTTTCAGAATGAAACTTCTGCGCAGTTTAGAACCAAATGCCTAATTTAAAACCTGTCTGTAATCAGCTAGTGATATTTAAAACAATATTAGAGTTTGGACTGCTCTGCAATGCTTCCATTGTAGAACCATGGACTTTGCCTCATTCCAATCAGTCTTGCAATTTCCCTGTCTAAACTGCCCCATGGATTTACTGTTCTTCTGGTGTAGCCTTCACAGACAGAAGCAATACTGACGGTGTCAGATTTCTGCCATTCCTCTAGAAATCTGTGTAATTTACATTTCTATTAATAAGTGAAAATGAATCGGTACATTATGTGGTACTCTTTTTCTAGATGAAACCCATACGATGGTCAGTGACACAAGCAGCCTGGTCCAATCTCATACCTACAAGAAGCGAGATCCAGTGGATGTGCCCTACCAGACCGGACAGCTTCATCCAGCCATACGTGTAGCTGACTTGCTACAGCACATTACCCAAATGAAGTGTGCAGAAGGCTATGGATTCAAAGAGGAGTATGAAGTAAGTGTCAGGTCTAATGATCTGATTATTATCTCTTCTGCAGTGTTGGCTTTATCTGTCTGCTACCTGTACCACAGAACAAGAGAAATAATTACTCAACCAAGTAAGCCAGCTGCTCTGTGAGGGAAGATATTGAATGGAAAGGATCAACACTGCAGTGAGCAAATTTTCTGATTGTAACAAGCCAGGATGAGGACTGAGACATAAAACCCTTTCTTGAAAATCTCTGCGTAATTCTAATTGTGTAAAGATGTATATTCAAAAAACCAGACCCACTAGCATTCTCCCAAAATTTGCCAAATTTTTCTTTTACTATTGAAAAATATGTTTTTTCCAAAGTTCTACATCACAGATCGTCTAATCACAGTTGCCCTGTAACAAGATACTAACTTAGAAATCAAGTTCTACAAGCAGTATTTCTTGGAATAATAGTATTCATCATGGAGAGGAAGTACACAAATCTTCAGTAGGGCTATAAAATTTATTCTGTGGAGCCTGAACCATTTCCCAGTAGCTGGAGGCTATTTCTAATCCTTATTATGTTTCATATGAACTTATAGTCTCTCTTTTTTCCTTTTGTTTTGATTCAACTCCTGTTTCTTCATTTCTTGCTGGAGTGACCTGTTCCTCCCTGTTATCATCTTAGTTTTAAATGTCATGATCAAATGACATTTGGCAAATACTATAGGAACACAGCACATTGCACTGCAGATCCTGTCTTCCTTGTGAGATGAGTCAGTCTGCTAAGTGAAACAAGCTAAAACCAAGTAGAACTTCTCTCATGTCCAAAATTAAGGGTAGTATTACGCCTGACTTCAAAAGCTTAGTTTAGCCGAAGAGTCTCAGGATTGTACTGCTCTTCATCCAAATAATGTATTTGAAGGAACAGAGACTTACCAACCTGGGTTCCTTGTCTAATGTGAGGGAGAATTTGAGACCTTTAAAAATCTCCTTAGGTCCAATATTTTAATTGTTAGGATGTAAAAATGAATGTTCTTTTTTCTCTTTTCTCTGCCTTTTAGCTCAGATCTTAAAGAGTTTATTCTTGTGAATGGTTCTCACATACAGGAACACTCTAATATGGGTTGATAAGATGTCAGTGGGTAGTTTCCCACAAGATTGCAATTCAGTGGATTTGAACCCAAATAAAAAGTAGCATAAATATATTACTTCACAGAGGAAAAATACATAAGATTGATCCACAGGGTTGGACTATAAATTGTCAAAATTGTCGTAGGAGTGTATGAGAATTCATAAGATAATTTTGATTGATCAGGTAGGAAGATGTGCTGCATAAGAACTTGTGGGGTCTTGTCTGTAGGCAGACTGGAAGCTGTCAGCTCTGAAATACTCTGTTAACTTTTAATACATTATATGGACTATGATCCAAGGTGATGTAATTAGATTTTTTTAAAAAAAAAAAAAAAAAAAAGCTCCCTGTTGTGTGGTCTAGGAAGCAAATAATGACCACCAGCAGTTCATCCTCCCTGCCCATTTCCAGAAGCAGGTTACACCTGACAGAGCCTGAATCTGCCTCTGTGTGTGGTAGTGTCCGTTTGTCCAGTTGGGGAACCTGTCCAAATTGCACTGCGTCTCCAACCCAGTACACAGTCCTGAATTTCCTTTCCTTGGAAACTAGAATGTGAGAAAACAGAGGAATAGATGTAAATGGGTCTTACTGTGATGTGTCTCTGACGTAACCAGTGAGCAACAGAATGATACAGATTCAGTTTTAACTGTCTTCTCAAAGTAGAAGCCAGCAAAAAACTGATGCTTTCTCATTCTTTCATCTGACAGAAGGGAGGGGGACAACCAGCAAAAGTAGTTTACATTGTTTCCATCCTGCAGGACAAGCAACAGTTTCTCTTTTGGGCATGCGCAAGTGTGCACTGCCCCAGAGACTCAATATGTAATGCTTAAGTTTTAGCAGTAGGAATTAATGTATTCACTGTTGCAGGTCTTTCAGGATGACTAATATAATTACTAGTACATGGCTGAGTTTTTACAAGTGTGCCTACTGCTTGCATTTTACAAGAGATGGTGGTTTTTTTGAAGTTAGCACTTTGTCATGCCAAGTCCATGTTACAACAATTGCTTAAATATGTAATTGTTTAAACTGGTATTTGTAGTATTAGGCTTCCAAAGCCCATGCTTCAGGCCACTTCCAAAGCCACTGATGACATTTTTTCCCCTAAAATGTAGAAAACAATTCATTCCCAGGAGGAGCTAATCACTTGTCAACTTTCATTTGTGTAGTTGACTTAAACGAGTTTGTTCCTGGGATTTTTTTTTATTTTTTTTTTTTTTTTTTGCATGCCACTCTTATTTAAAAATGATAGAATTGAAAATTCTTGTCTTTGGAAAAGATTTGCTCATCAGCCAAAACCTTTTATACCAGCATTAAGCCTAGAGGAAAGCTACAATTAATTTATAAAAAAAAAAAAAAAGAGAGAAAAGAAGACTGTAAAATGGAATTTATAATGCAACCAATGACATGGCTTTTTAACTACGGCGGATCAAATGATGCTGCTGAGAAACAGTTTCCAGGAAAATCACCTAATTTTGAGCTTACCAAGCTGATGAATGGCATCCCATTACAGACAGTAGGTGTAGTCATGACTAGTGCCAGTAGGTGCAATACATTAGTGTGCAGTTTATTAATAGTGTCAGGGAAGGGAGACTTAAAATACTGCAGCAGTGTTGGAAAAAGTCCTCTTTATATATGGAAATTGTTTATAATCAGAATGAGCCATAACTAGCCATATCTTTGAGGGTTTTTTCCTTTGGATTACTGCAGTATTGCTGGTTTTCCTCCATATGCAATGAAAAACTGCCCAATATATTCTAGCACTGCTAAGATTGCAAATCTCTTTGTTTACACTGCTGTCAGACTGATACTGTCCTCTTTACAGGGTTGAACTAGACAGCAAAAGAATTTTTTCCTTATAAATTATCAGAAGGATAACTGCCCAAATGAAAAAGAAGAAATAGTTTGACAGGGGATTTGTTTTGAATGAAGTCTCATAGATGATTTTTGCTCTAACAAGACAGCAGGATTATATAGTCTCACCAGGGAAAGTGTTTGATTCAGGAGAAATTCACGCAGGATTCATTCTGAAAATAAATCTGTTCAACTGAACAGAAAGTAAAATAGCCCATTACCCATTAGCAGCACTTCAGAGGAGTGCAAGGATACAGAGCACTTACTGTCGTGCATAGTTTTAAGAGTGCTTTAAAATAAAACTTAATTAGGGCCACTATTCTCAATAATTAGGGCTATAGTTCACAATCTAAGCACATCTGGGTAGCTTTAAGTCCTATTGGCCTCATGCATGAGTTTTTGAAGTAACATAAATAAAGGTTGAAAAATAACCTTTAGGCAACGGGCTGGAACTTAGTCACTCGCTGCTCAACTGTGCTTTAGGATTACCTACTTGAGATTCTGAGTACCTTTAGGTCCCAATATATGGTGGCTTGGGGAAACACCATACTTTGCAGGCTTTGTGCCCTTTTGTTCTCCTTCTCGGAGGAGCTGAGATACCTTGGCTCTCATCACTGAAAAGCTTTGGCTAAATACCAGCAGGGAAACATCCCACAGCCTGGCCCTGTTCCTGTGATGGCATGTGCGAAGGCTCCTGTTCCCTA
Organism: Ibycter americanus; assembly: GCA_035590275.1. Classification (NCBI taxonomy): domain Eukaryota; kingdom Metazoa; phylum Chordata; class Aves; order Falconiformes; family Falconidae; genus Ibycter; species Ibycter americanus. The sequence goes on from JAVJGI010000040.1 coordinate 59,266,351, forward strand.
TAGCAGGATCACGTCCAGGCTCTTGGGTGTAGCAGTGCAGCTTCTGACTTTGTGTCTAGCTGTGCCTGTAGAATGAGAGCAAATACATGCGTGCCTTTAGCAGCACATAGGTAACAAGTTCACTGCCCATTTTCCCATGTGCTTCTCAGCTGTGGAAATAACGTCGATGCGTTTCTGTAAGCTGTGGACTCAAATGCAGACCAATTAATTTGCAGCCTAGTGGAGTGTGAATGATTGGAAGGGATTGCACAGAAATCCTTAAACTCGGGGAAATTTCCACAAAGCTAGTCTGCAGTAGATCTTCAAAATCCTTTCCATCCCCTAGCAGACCCTTAAGAAAGGGGAGATTTTGACTTGGTTCCAGCAATGTTAGACTGACAGGATAATATTGGCCTGATTTCACGTGCACCCCTACACTGATGGTGGGTTATTGAAGCTGCTCCCCAGTACCACAGCATGAGAGAGCCTTTACTGATCATGAAGGAGGCTCATTGCTTATCTCCTTTCTGCACTACAGAAACAAAAGAAATAGCAAAGGAGAGTGAGAGTGGTCTCTACAATTCATTGCTTCTTTCTCCTTACACCTGCCACCTCTTGGTTTTAGGCTTCCTTGTTTCACAGTGCTTTACACTGTGTCCTTTTGCAAGGACCTGTATCTGCCAAAAGGCCATAAACACAGAGATGCAAAGAAACAAGTTCATCTCCTTCCTAAACAGATGGACTAGGCTACCAGAGGCCAGCATAGCTTGGCATAGCTAGGGCAGAAGCAGAGAATTTCATCAAAATCTTACTATTTTGTGTAAGTTTTCTTTTTAATTATATTTCTGGATCAGCAAAAATTGGTGCCTCTTCAGTATAAACTAGTCCTTTGCCAGATTAAGGTTAGTTGACATAAGACAGTTACAAATCGATTTCAGAGTGTCCACACAGGAGCTTGGACTGGTTTAACAGAATTGATTTAAAAACACACCTTTAATTAAACCGGTGCAACTTTCTGTAGATAAAGCCTTGCAAAATCAATTTCACATTATGTTCCATGACAGGGAGTTCTGAGCTTCCATTATCTCAAAACCAGAGGTTCCTTTGAAAAGCCAGGATTTGCAAAGGGTATCCTGCTCGGATCAGCTTCACTTAGTGTCACTAACAGGACTGTGTCGATAACAGTTTAAAAAAAGGTTTCTCAGTGTAGCTTTAACTTTAGGGCCTTTCCCCCCACTGTCTCTCTCATCTTCCTTCTCCTCCCCTCCTGTCAAACATATCCTTTCTCAAGCTTTTGCGGCAGTTAACTGTTTCAGTCCAGAAATTATTTTATACTAATAGCATTAAATCAATACTATTCCTAATACAGTGAAGTTATATGCTGTCAAGACAAACTGCCCCTTTTATGCTGCATGGTCTCCACTCTGAGGAGTTGCACCAAGGTAACTGTATTAATCTCTAAATCACAGCAGTTAAATAGATGGATACCTATGAGGGTAAGACTCAGAGGGCCTATCAAGGTCAGGAACATGAAATATATTTTCTAATGTACGTTAAACAATTCATTTCAATTTAACACTTCTTAGCACGTATTATAGGTTGATAGAAGTATTTTAAAATAGTTTATCTGGTCATGGTCACTGTTCAGTTATACCTTGGGGGACTGTGGTCAAAGGTGATCATAAAAAAATGAATAATTCAAAGAGGATTTGGAGGTGAGTGCTAAGAATAATAGGGGGTATGAAAGAAATCCTATCTTCATGGCAATATATTCATTGAAATGAAACTTCAGAAGATATGCAGGTAGATATGCTGATAGTCAATAAAACCACAGTTTTTCACACAGTGTACTACTGGCCGATGCAGTATCTGAGGTAAATAGAAAATGGTTGTAAGAAACAAACAAAATAGGAGAAAAACTCTGTAAAACCAGCAGAAATACAGATCCTTGTTTTGGGTATCGCAGGCAAGCAGGAATTTTTTGGCGGAGGAAGTTTACCCCATAGGTGCCTGCCGAAGGTTTTGTTTTCTCCAGACCACTGTTAGATAAATGTCTGACCTGGGACAGAAGTCTGACACAGTTTCCATTTTCTGCTGTCACACAAAGGCATAAGGGACTAGAGTCTTGTCACTCCAACCCAGTCTTCCAGTTGCAGCTTTTCTTTTTCTTTGCTTCCAGCTGGAAGACAGATTTGCTGCTACATGCTACTTCTAAGCTTTGTGCTTCTGGGGCCCTGTTCTGAAATCTTGAAATAGTAGGGGGGGAAAAAAAAGTATTTTGTTGATGTTATGTTGATATAGCTACCAAAAGGACGCAGCTGGTGCTGCCTTTTCTGCCTGTGTTCCTTGTGACTGCAACTGGCCTGTCTCACATCCAACCTGTACATTTTTAACATGCCTTTTTTCTCTGATTTTATTTGATATTCTTCACCACTAGCTGAGACAGTCAATACCACAATCAGTGCAGGTCATTTTCTATCCCACCAGACACAAATTACAAAGAAAGCAGAAGGATTTTGAAATGTTGGGTGGGAATGGGGGCATGAGTCCACACTGTAAACACACGAAGGACCACATCTGTGTCCTCCAGAACTGAGAGCAGGTAATTGTTTGTCTCGCTGTCTATTTTTGTAATAATGAGAAAACTCATTAGAGATTTTAAACAACAGAAATAGAAATAGAAGTAAAATAGCAGGAATTTGTCCTGTGAAAACGGTGCGGAAAATTATTGGAAATACTCATCTGTAGACATCATTGCTAATATTTTTTGTGACATTTCATCTGTTTAGATGGGGCTTAGAACAATCACCTGAATGCCCAGTTGGATATTTAATCTTTAATAATGGAAAGTTGCAGCAGTCTGATTATAGGAATATATTATGATGTAAGTTCTCTCTGCCATGCACAATGAAAGGTAACCACAACAAATGGTGATGTAAAGGTCCTTCGTGTGAGACAGGTATTTCTCCTTTATCAAAGGACTGTGTTCAGAAAAATTCAGTTTCTTCAGATTGCCATGGGATCTGCAGCAGCCTTCCATCAATCCCAGGTAACTTGTTCCTGCTTGGGTTTATCCCAGAGTTTTGGACACTGGAAGTGTCGGTGCTGAGGAGATCATATTTAGGGAGGCCAAAACCAGCAGTAAAAATGAGCAGCTGCCGTGTCCGTGAAGCATGTTTTGGTTTGCAAATCCTAAGGTACTCCAGATCAATACTAAATTGTTGAATTTATACTGAATTGTTGAAAAGTTGAAATCAAGCCATCACAAACCAGAAACTACATTCACTAGTAAATAGCCTATGTTATTAGTGACACAACTTCCCAGTGCAGGCAGTATCTCCTTAATTCTTTACTAATTCTCTTAGCAGAATGGGTGACTTCCAGTTGTTGATCAGCAAGAAGCAGTTGCCAACATTTTTAGCTGGACGGCAGTTAATAGGAGTTTGTTTGGGGGTTGTTTGGTTCAGAGAAGAGACACTTAGTTTGCTGAACGTCTGTTGGTGTGCCAGCCAGTTTTCTGCAGTTCTGAACCTACCCTTAATAGCTGTGAATTTCTATTCTTAACAGATTTCAAATGTATGAGAGGTGCTGTTGCAGTGTTCAATATCACTCAGATGACGCTGCCCTGTGCTGCAGTGTGGCTAATTGCACAGTGATCAAGGTGTCCCAGGACTTTCTATATTTCACTGTTTCCTTCTCCCACTCTTCCTAAATGCCTTCTCCTCCACTTCAAAAGGGCATGTATATGCAGAAACAGCTTTTTAATTTGTTTTTGTTTAAACAGGTTTAATTAGAAATTATTCTTACCACAGATTATAGATTTAGGCAGGTCAAGGCTTCATTAGAAAGGCTTTGGGATTTTATCTGTTTGAATAATAAAACTGCAGAGGTGTATAGACTAGAATGCTTCCAATATCCTTAGGATTACTCTCAGTGGGGTGTAGGCAGCTCCTTGCTCATGCTGTGACATGGCTATTTTCGGTACTGATCAGTCTGTGATTTACTTAGGTGTGAACCTCCTGTTTTCTTCTCCTTAGTAGCCTGAACAGGCTGAACTGTCTATGATTTCAAGGAGCAAGGATATCTAACAGGAACAAGGGTGCCTAATTTAGCCCAATGTTTTTCTCCATGTGAGTCTACCAGACTCAGTCTTGTATGTAAAATTTAGCCTGTGTCCTAAGGAAAGGCTGGTAGCTTTTTAGTGCATCTTTCATGACCATTGTGTCCCTCTTAGCAGTTAAAACATAGACTGGTGGTATTAATCCACTCAGAAAAGTCTTGGTCCACTCAAAAGTCGTGAGATATAGATGCTTAAGCTGATCAACTGGACCGATAAACTGAATGCAAGTTGTTCTTTCTTAGGAGCTCTGACAGCTATTTCAATTGTTCTCTGCCTCTGTCGAGTCTGGTAGTCCTGGTGTATGTGGTGGCAAACATATGGATGAATACAAAATCTATCAGCAATAAAAAATGTTCTGTAACCTGTCAATTCTCATGGTCCTGAAAGTGGCCTAAGAGTCTTTTCCATGTTCAGATATTTAGCAGACATTCATTTCATATTTCAGCATAGCTGGACTCAAAGTCAGAAAGTAATGTAAAGCATGATAAGCACCTCTGATGTTATTCCTGATCCTTAATGAGTCTACTTAAACATTTAAAAGGAATCATTTTAGCAGTTACATGCAGTTTTGTGGATGTGCCTTTTGTCCTTCATTATCCCATGGCAATGAAGTTTCAATCTGCTTTAGAAAGTTGTGGGGTTTTTCCCATCTTGGGTCCAGCTGCCACAGCAGTCTTTCCAAACTTCTTGTAATTTTGTTCCCCTTTTTCCTGACGTGACTCCACCATTGGGATCTTTTATTCTCTGAAGGCATTGCAAAATCTTTCTCAGTTTATTCTGGAAAGATTTGTGGGCATGTGCAATGTCAGGTTGGAGCAATGAAAGACCTAACTTCCCAGTTTCACTGACTGTTGTCAACTTGGCACTGAGCAGATCTTTGTAAATCCAGTATCCACATCTGATAAGTCCAAGTAATTAACACAGGGGTTATATAATTTTAATGGGACAAATTAGCTTTTCCATCTTACTGCTTCCACGTTTGGATGTACACAGACGTATATTCTTATTCTTTTAATTACCAACACTCACATATCACTCCACTATTTTAGCATGTATAAATCTGTGGCACCATTATTCTTCTAACCTGTTTTGTCTTCCTCCCCTTTGGCAGCCGCAGGTTGAGAAACAGTCAGACTGTACTAAGCAGACTTCTCACAATATGTGTTACTCTGGTTGTCTGTTAGCCAAGTCATTTTTGCTGAGTGATCTTGCTGCTGTGCTTTTGCTAGTATCAAGTCTATGCTCTCTCTGCGCCTTTTGAAATTAAGGTTTCGTTTCAGATTTAGCCGATCTATGCGTCATTATGGGCTATTGAACACCATGGTAGGAAACTAAATGAGGCCACTGAACTTCATTTCACTCACCACATGAGTTTCCAGAGGGAAATCCGTAAGAATGGCTTTAATGCCCACAGCGATAAGGTGATAGGTTAAACTTTCTAAATGCTGGTGACAAGTATGATCTGAAAGAAAGAAAAGTTTTTGAAACATTGTAGGCTATATGCTGCATATTTGTACCAGACTGACTTGTTAATTATTCAAATAAGATATTGAATATTTTACCAGAATCTGTAATCCATTCTTCAGTTAACATACTATTTACTTTTGAAAACTGCTGATGTACCGTACTTTTCCCATTGCACCTGTGAAAATGAATTGGTCCAATTTATGTGCACAGAAAAATATATTGTGCCTTAATGTTCAAGATATTATTCATTACTTCCTACTCATGTAAGCCTCCTTACCTCCTTCATATTTTATTAGTGCCCTTTAAAAAGACATAAAAAATCAGTCATGTAGTTATTCCATTTTAAATTATGCAAATGATGTTAAATGCAATTATAATCTATTCTTTATTAATTATATATACACCCTATGTATTTTCTATGGATTGTATTTATTCACTACAAATAATTAGGCATTTTAATCCCTTGCTGGTTTCATGACCAAAGCATTATTATTGGCTGTTTGTAAAGTGAGAAGAACACTTTTCAAATCAAATTAGCGTGATTTAGCTATTAGAAATTTTCATTTAACAGCAGTTTATCCACAGCATATCTAAAATATGCATTATTTTCTATAATGCATTTGTTTTAAATAAGTTAAAATAGCCATTATGAATTTTTCAGGAAATGAAAATTTTGTATTCTTATGTAGCCTGTGGCTCAGTATATCTTGCAAGAAGTTTTCCAAGTGGAATACAGGACTTCTTCTTACACATTTCCTGTAGTGCTTTAGTAATTGTCCTGTCAATGGAACAGATGATCAGCATTTTCTAGCGGAAATGAATTTGTTGTTGCAACGTACTGATTTGATGGGCTCAGAAGAGTCTGTGGGAAATGTTAAGTCCACTGAAAATCTGGCGGGCTGTAGCTGGGCAGAGGAGGGGGTCAGCAAGCCTCCTTTCTTTCCTGCTAGTTTCCTACCATCACCTCTGTCTCAGTGTGATAGCTGCTGCCCCAGTTACCCATCAGACGGGGTCTCAGCGATGCCACTGCCTACACTCTTGTGGGACTACTGCTGTTCTCCAACTGCTTGGCTCTCTATCCATCTTATTAATTAGCATTTAGGTCTCCCTGGGTCCCCAGCAAGTCATCTGAGAAGTGAAGAGGACATAGTCTGCCAAACAGCCATGAGAAGACGCAGGCATCTTGGTCAGGCAAAGGTGAGCAAGACAACTATGGGATAAAACTGGACCCCAGGCCAATGCTGATGGGAAGACTGGAGTACTCATGGAAACAAAGCAGCAAAGGATGTGGGCAGAAGGAAAAACAGGCTGGCTTCAGGGACTTGCAAAATACTGTCAGTGAGAGTCAGTATTTCAGAAATGACATCATCATGGTAGCATCAAACACGTAAAATTTTGAGTTACTGGTTTTGCAGTTCATTTCAGAACTGATGAAAATTCATAATATTGATGTTTCACAAGACACAAACAGCAGACTGGAGTTACTCACCACAAACCCACACGCAAGAGCTAAAAGGTTTAGATTTACAGCATGATTTGGAGTCCAAGGAAGGGAAAACCTTAAGCATGTGTTTAAGTCCAGTTGGTTTTAAAGGGATGTAAGGGACTGTTTTAAAGCTGCTTTTAATATACATTCTTTCCTGTTTTACTTTTTACCATTCACTTAAATGGAAGCAACACCAGGGACATCAGACATGTAATAGTTTAGACACGTTCATGTAGTGGTGACGAAGCTTGAATATCTGTCCAACAAAACGGTGCAGTTTCTTCCCCTTAAGATCTTAAAAAGATTCATGACTGACAGTGCTCTGCTTTGGTCTGTGGAAATAGATAGCTTGTGTTTATGTAAGGTTAAAATGCACCTACCAGCTGAGCTCTGTTATAACCTATCTAGCTTTAAGATGCTTGCCTGTACAATAATAACTGCTCTAAATATATCACAGAAAGTAAGTTCTTATATCTGCAAGAGAGGGGTCTGAGTCTCTAAGAGGCAGGCTGTCTCCACTCTTAAACCACACACCAAAGAAAGAGAAGTGAAGACCCTCCTGGATGCACAGGCTGGGGCTGTTCAGAAGCAGACATAGCTGTGACTGCCTTCTGCTAACAAAGGTAGCCTGCACTAAAGGGGGTATAAGCTCTTTTTAGTGAAATTGTAAATTTTTGTCTCTGTCCTACCCAAACAATGATAAGATTCCCTTCCGAATAGAATGCTCCCTAGTGCTTGCTCTGGGATGGTGGAAGCTTCTGTGCAGTGCAGTATTGGTTCCTGAAGTAAGCATAAAATTAGTATGTGATTAGTCTGGGAGAAGGTAACAGGAATACTTAGCCTTTGATGCTTAAATACTTGGCTGTATCACAGAGCTTAAGAGTTTTGACATCAGAAAATATCATTCAGTTGTTTACAGTAAATACTTACACATGAGCAATTTCCATGCTTTTCCTTACAAAAAATGATGTCAAGGCAACAAAATTCCTGTATGACATAGTAAATGTTAAAAAGGTAGGTCGGATCCTGTATCCTCCACTTGGGAAAAAGCAATAAAAGCAGCCACCTCTGACCCTACATGAATAGTTAGGAAAGAAATGAGGTGACTTAAAAGATGGGGGAAAGCTTGTAGTGCAAGGCTCTTTTTATATTTTCATGTCCTTCCAAGATGCTCTGAATCTAAGCATGACTGTCAAGTTGAGACGTATGCTTTTTAATCTTGAGAAAGACTGCATACAACAGTTCTTCAGTCTTTTGTGATACCAGTTTTGCTCTTCCAAGTGCCTGTCAACCATTATTCATTGCCAGAATGCTTTAGTGTATTGTTTGCTTGAAGAGTATTTCAGAACATTGTCCTCTGCATTAGGCTGTGATATCAGCTGAGCTTTTGTTCACTTAGCTTTGATTTTTATCTGTGCCTGTTTCTATTTGTCATTGATATCTCTGGTCAAATTGGACACATAACTACAGTAAAACTCTGCATTTTCTGTTTGTAGTTTTGCTCATTCACCCATTCATGCTTCAGCTCCAGCTTCTATGCTCGGTGTAACACTGCTGTACACAGCTTCTGTAAGGTTAACATAATAAACAATGTTAAGATCCTACGAGTAAGGACATCCTTAAAGTGGCGTAGAGCCACTTTGTCAGCTCCAGTATCAAGTCTCTACCTTTTTTCCAGGATAGTGAAATATCACTCATTCCTGATGGCTGTAATACCCTCTTAGGGTCTTCTGAGCTGTGCCAGACATCAGTGTTACTTCTGCAATGCTAACAACAATTATTCATTTTTCCTTATAATATAGGGAATCAGAAGCACCCAATGAAGCTACTAAGCAGCAGGTTTAAAGTGAACAAAAGGAACTATTTTTCACACGGTACCTAATTACATTGTGGAGCTCATTGTCTCAAGATTCTGTGAAGCCAAAATTATAAATGGGTTCAAAAATGGGCTAGACAAATTCATTATTAAACACAATGGCTGTGTGCAGTCTCTGGCTAAGGAAGAGATTGCTCGGGAAAGCCAGTGATTGCTAGAAGCTAAGAGGGTATGCTGGAGAAAGATTCACTCTCTATTTGCTCTATTCTTCATACTTTTTTGTAAACATCTGCTGCTAGTACTGTTACAGAAAAAATAATGGGTTGTGCGGACCTCTGGTTTGACCCAGTATGGCTGTTAACACACATAAAGAAGAGGAAAATAAATCAATGCTTCTGTATATACAAACCAGTGTGATGTGAAATGGTAATTTATTGTTTTATTAAATTTTTTTACATACTGGTAGACAATTTTATAGTACTAACATCACTTCAGTTTATAAAGAACAAAAAGACCTCTCTTAAGTTAACTAGCATCCTCAGTGTTTTCTAGTTGTTTTACTTTAGTAGCTGTTATGGTACACTGTCTTGCTGTTGAACTGTGAAATGAAGGGTGATGATCCTGTAAAGGGGAAGAGAAAAAAAGAAATTAAGTTGTAAAATGTTTTTATTTGAAATGCATGTAGCTGCTATGCTAAAGCCTAATCCTTGAGCCTTTATTCTGAGCAGTGTCTTATTCTGGAAAGAAACTTGTTTACATTAATTAGGCCCTTTCAAGAGAGACATGATACTTACAGTACATTGAGGTAGTGCAATTAAACTCCTAGTATGGGCAGTAAACTACTTCTGGCCTTTTGGAGAGCAAAAGGGGGATAGTTATATGAATTTTGAAATCAAACAGATTGAGCTTCCAAACCACACCAAAGCATTCACTTTGGTTTTGCACCAGGGAACACATTTCAAATCTGAGCAAATTTGCTGTCTTGCTGCTTTCATAGTAGTTTTATACACATTTCAGTTTTACCACTGACTTTTTAATTGTCTCTTCTCCTACAACATCACCAGCTTGAATTTTACGTTTTGATGGTTACATTGTGAATGAAGTCTATAGAACCGACAGTAGCTAGAACATACAAATGTGTTTGAATCCAAGGAAAATCACACAAATTGCTCATGCTTTTTAAATGTTTAATTGTAGATCTGGTTAGAGATTGACATATTTTCCCTCCATTTGTCAGTTCTTTCACAGCATTTGTGTTTATTTTACTGATATTTACTAACCACATGTATCTCTGGCACACAAAGAAAGCTAAAAAGGTCCGTGCTATCTGCAGCATTTAGGGCTTCTATAAAGTTTAACTGTTTTGTGGATTGCTTTTTATTTCTTGTTACTGAGACTATGTGTTTATTATTTTTGGTGACATTTTTTCAAAACACGATGATTCTGCCTTCAATCGATTTTTAAACATTGCTGAGGTAGAAGGACAGCCTAGTTGGGAAGCAAATGTCTTTCCTGTTGACATAACTACGAGTGTGTTTTATTTTAACTCCAAGTATGCCACAGTGGAATTACCTTAAATACCTTATAAAGGATCAGGTGGGATCTTTCTAAAATAGCCCTGTTCCAAGAGCCAAGAAACTTTTTTCCTAGCTGCACACTGACACAGAGGTCTGTTTGTGCTTACTCAATATTAACACTTATTCCCCAGAAGTGCTTGTCTTGATACCATGAACCTTCCCCACAGATAAAGCTTTGCCTTTTGCCCTCCTAGATGTGGGGACCCCACTACTCACCTGCTGACTTCCACAGGAGGGTAAGGTGAAAACATTCATAGTGCTGTAGCTATTGCAGAAGTATTTAAAGCACAGAAATGGTGTGGAATAGTGATTGTGCCTTTGGTGGAGGTGATACTGAACAATATGTAAGGTATGCTACAATTTTTGTGTTTCCCTGCTTCATCCAGCCCAGACCTACCCTGCATCTCTCACCCAGGTTCTGCCATTGCCACCTCCTCCTGAGTGCAGGAGGTGGGAGGGTGGTGGGGGGTGTCCTCCTCCCTAACACCAGGAAGAGTGAGGAGAAGGAAGTGGGCTACATTCCTGCTTTATTCCTTTCAGGTAGCAGCACTCTCCTTTATTCCCCAGAAAAACTGGAGAAGATGTGCTGACTGGGGAGGCCACGGTGTGGAGACAGCTGTGGGAAGGAGTTATGCTAGGGTGGTGATTCTGTGTCTCTGGGACTGAGGGAGGAAAAGGTCACCTGTTTAAGTGTCCTGTCTCCCCAGTTTTGCAGACTAGCAAGTGCCAGAGTCCCTGGAAACCTGACTGACTAATCTAGAAGTTTAATAGTAAGATGATTTTTTTGGTGTCATGAAAGAATTGAATGGTGCTACTCATGTGACTGTTTTAGTGTGGAGGACCAGTGTGTTGGAGTGCTCAAGCTTAGTAGCGCAATAATTCAAAAAAGCAAAAAAGGTTTATTTCCTCTCTATTTCAATGGAGAAAAAATACACTATAGAAAGTACTACTTTAATGTCACTAGTACACGCCACATTTTAAAGAGCTGAAAATACATGTGCATAAAGCAATGAAGTACTCCGTCCACCATACAGTTCTGCCTATGCCTGGAAAAGTTTCAGCATCTTCCAACAAAAAACAGAGGAGTTATGTGAGTTTATGCTAAAATGCAACTTTTATCTGGTATCATATCAAGCATTTGTATTTTGACTGATGTGGCAAGTTTAGATGCCAGCCATTATGACTAATGGAGTTACCAAGAATGATAACTTAAATATACAGCTACTTAATTTGAAAAAAAGCAAACCATAGTTTTTGGGGGTATTGTCTCAGATAGACTTTTAAATATATTCTTAAGGAACTGTCCTGGTTTTTGGATCATTGCCTGGGGACTGGCTGGGCATCGTTAGCGGGCGGTGAGCAGTTGTATTGTGCATCACTTGTTTTCTTTCCTCCCTTCCCTTTGGGTTCCATTCCTCCCCTCTCTCCCTCTTTTTCATTATAACTGTTATTGTTGTTATTATTATTGTTCTTTCATTTTTATTTTATTTTCAATGATTAAATTGTTCTTATCTCAACCCTCGAGTTTTACATTCTGTTCCGATTCTCCTCCCCACCCCTCTGGATGAGGGGGGAGTGGGCGAGCAGCTGCGTGGTACTTAATTACCAGCCGGGGTTAAACCACAACAGGAACTAAGATTCAGCTCACAGAGGTTGACTTAGGGCTGGATTGACAGATCTACACTAAATCCAGGCATCTTACAGCTACTGAAAGGTTTCTCCTGGAACCTGAAGTGTTGTTAGCAGTGGGATACTGGAAGTGTGGGAGGAAACAAGAGTTTAAGGGTCACTGAGCCTGAACCAGTTTTACTGTCTTTTCATATCTTACTATCTTTTACTAATTTACTATTTTTAACATCCCAGTGTCCCAGGAACCTATTTTGTTTTGGAAGACATACCTTTTCTTGTAACTTATGTTAGATAATTCCAGAACTTTTCTAGTTTTGATGCAATTTGGGCCAAAACCTAATTTTAAAGAATACTGTCTCCCATGTCCTTCAAATCGCTAGTATCAGGAAGGTGTCTGAATCATTGAGCTGTCAGGTAAAATTTCAGTACCACATTCTGCATTCACATGACTCCTGTATCTAGCATTAAAAGAAATTGAGGCGTTTCTTTCTTTTCAGCTGAGGGAACTGGGGTTGTTTAGCCTGGACAAAAGGAGGCTGAAGGGAGACCTTATTGCTCTCTACCACTACCTGAAAGGAGGTGGTAGCGAGGCGGCTGTCAGGTGTCTTTTCCCTAGTAGTAAGGACAAGAAGAAATGGCCTCAAGTTGCACCAGGGGAGGCTGAAGTTGGATATTGGGAAAAAATTCCTCACTGAAAGGTTTGTCAAGCACTGGAACAGGCTGCCCAGGGAAGTGGTTGAGTCACCATCCCTGGAGGTGTTTAAAAGATGTGTAGATGTGGCACTTAGGGACATGGTTTAGTGGTGGACTTGGCAGTGTTAGGTTAACGGTTGGACTCGAGGATCGTAAGGGTCTTTTCCAACCTAAACGATTCTATGGTTGGTGAGGGTGCACTCTGCCCCATCATACAGGTCATTAACAAAGATGTTGAACAGGATTCAATGCAGTATTGACATCCCTAACACTCCAGCTATACTCCCTACTGTATGTCCTCCCTAGTGCTCCAGCTGGAAGTCCAGTCGCTGCTGAACTGACTTCTCTGAATCTAGTAACAGTAAGTCTTCCCGTGTTGTTTAAATGGGGTTTTGTCTTAAAGTTGGAACTTCCACCAAATGTCAGGAGTGGAACACTTCAGTGCCAAGCCACTCTTTTCTGTCTAGCTCTCTCTTCATCATTTTATCTGGTTCCCTTGGCAGAATTTGGCGCATAGAGTCTAATAATACTTTTAATAAGAAATCTGATAAATACGGACTTTATTAGATTATTTTAAACAACTAGTAATCGTCTTAATGAGAGACAGATGCCTGGAATCTTTGTATTGTCTTGTAAGGGAAATATTTATATAGAGACTCAAATTTTAAAAAGTTTTGTTTTATGGAGGGATGCAGAGAATAAAGGCATCTGCTGCTATTCAACAGAGCTTTCATAATGTTGGCTTGCCTCAATTAATCTAGCTTTAGTGCAGTGTTCTAATGAAAGGAAATGTAGAATAAAAATGTAGAGCTGCAATGTATATGAATCTTGAAATGTCCACGGAGAGCTGATAAGTTGCTATATTTTGCTCAGTTTATGCAAAAGAGAAAATGAAGAAGCAAATTGCAAAAAACAAAATTATACACCAAGTCATTAAATCTCAATCTTCATTACTGAAGAATTGTTTTGATACACAGCAAGATCAGAATCTGAACAAAAGAGTAGCTAGGTGACATGTTCACAAGGGCCCTGCACATCAGGAAAAAATCCACAGAATAATGTCATGGGTGTGATCTGAGTGCAGGACTATGATTACTCCTTTTCTTTTCTTAAAGCTGTGAATGTAAACAATATTTTGCACTATTTCTTCTCTGTGACTAACCCTTTTTTTATTTAAGTTGTTTATTTCATAATCCATTTGTGTTACATGGTCTTTGGAACTGTTAGCTCCCTTACTCCATAAACAACTTACCTTCATATTCTCACCATATTGTCCTTTAGAAAAAAGATTGTCCTGTCAAACAATGGCACTTTTCTTCCTTTTTTTTTTTTTTTTTTTTTTTACCAGTCTTTTTTGTGTGGATATTACATTTGGTTCATTATTTTGGTAAACTGTGATGTTACTTGTACATAGCAAGGGTAAGATGCTACCAAACCAGAGTAGAAGAGGCATCCTTGTTGCATACCTGCTCACTAAGTAACTGATGGCACTCAAATTGCCATCTCCATCATTACTGTTGGAGATTGATTTTTTTCTGTTAGTTTGTCCAATACTTATTCCACTTGCAGAGTATATTCTCTGAATGTACGCTGTGTGAGTGATAAATAAGAACGAAGAAGAGACATTTGCACTGGGACATTCAGAGATCTCCATCATATTCCACAAGTTCAATACCAGTTTAGAAGAATTCTCAAAGCTCTTTGAAAGTTTCTTTCTCATGCATCAGGAACGTACTAGCTGATTACATGGAAGCAGAATTGGGCAATCCAAATGTCCATTGATAAGCTCCTGTGGATACATGCTGTAGTGAAACTGTCACTTGTGTATGGTCTCTTTGTACTTTTCCATTGACAATATACTAGTACCACATATCTGATATTTGATTAATGATGCAGAAGTGGTCCTCAAGTGACAGTCTTCAGGGACGATAACCCCTTTTGCCCCTCCCTCATTGTTAACCCAGAGTACTTCCACTTTATCCATTAGCTGAGGCTGGGTCATTTGAGTAGCCTGTGGGGGAAAAAAAATAAAATATATATTTTCAAATATATATATATATGAAATATATAATCCCATGTATTATATATTTGAATAAACTGCCTGGTTTAAAGCCTCTCTTGGAATTAGAGAGTGCTATATATACATTTTGAACATCAAAATAGGATAATCCAGGTTGATGAGCTGCTGCTTTTCATTAGTGTGCCTAACCAGACGCTCTGTTCTAACAAGTAGTCTTGGGGCTGTGTTGAAGTGCTGCTGTCTGTCGGTATACAGTGAGCATGCTAATAATGACTAGGTTAACAACTGACAGCAACACTTGTCATCATTGTCAATCCCATTACTACCACTACTAGTTTTATGCTGATTATCTTTATACACTCTTCAATACTCTGTATTATTCTTTCAGTAGTTTCTCAGAGAGCTGTGGAATCATCTAAGACCAACACCATTTTTTTTCAGTTTTTCTCACCCACTCCTTTCCAGTAAGTGTTTAGTTGTCCAAAGGGATGATGACGGGCAGGCAGCAGTTATAGAGTGAAAGCCTGCAGAGGGGTGTCTCTGAAAAGGAAACACAACTTTAAAAAACCAGAGCCAGAAGTTGTGAGTAGTGAAGTATCGGGAGCTCCCATCGCTGTGGAAGCACTCAGCGGCTCTACTGTGACCCATTACTGCTCTCCCCTGAACAGAACAGCATAGCAAATGATAGGCACAGGGACTGGATGCCGGCCAGGAAAAGTGGGAAGTATACACATAGCTTTAGAGAGAAGGAGATCTTTTTCTTTAGAACAAGAAAAATGCTGGGCTAAAAGTCAAGCCTAGAGGAATGAATAATTTGTCTTTATATATGCTAGCAAAGTGTATTTGCAAACAAGCAAAGCAGACATCAAGGCACCAAAGTTTCCTGTGGAGGTCAAAAAAAGTAATGAACCGGCACAATGAAGTGTTATCCTTTTTTCGAAAGGGCAATGCAAGTAGACCCTTATCTATTTTAGCCTACCCTACTACCCTTACTTCCCTTGACAAGTACTATCTTATCCACTAGGAAAAACAACAGTGTGAAAAATATTTGTGTTCCATCTGTGCACGCCAGTGTATTCTGGCTTTTATCTTGTAGCTTAATATGTCAGTGTCACCCTGTAGCAGAATTAAAATCTTATTATGTGAGCTTTGTTTCTTTCTTATCTTCTATCCAAACTATATTAACTAGAGCGGCCTAGATACACCCATGAAAACCCTTGAGGCTCACTTAGTGAGCAAAATCTGAGGGGTGCTTTATCACTTCTGAAAGGTTAGATCAGCTGTGTGTACATTACAGCTTGCATAAAGATAGGAGAAGTTTTGTTCCCTTTTCAGATTCAACATTTGCTTTTGTTTTGTTTCTCCACATGCTGTTTTCTGTTGCTTCAGGGAATTTTATTACTTTCAAGGTTTTTCCAAATTGTGTGGTTCTAAATCAGGAACAGCTTGCCTTTGCAGGGGATTTGAAGATGCTGTCAGGTTTTCTGTGCTTGGGTCAGTTGATAATTTAAACAGTCATTCAGTTCTTGTGAATTCTGAGCTCCGTGCACTGTCTCAATTTCAATGATTTATTCAGATAAAATCAGGCAAAAATATTACTGGATTAGCTAGAAATGTGTCAAAAGTCACCTTTCTTATCAGTGTGTGTGTCCACCAGTTCAATGTTGATCACCTTTCTTTAGGAATAATCTCCAGCAAGCAGATGACAGAAGTGCATATGTATTAAATAAATACTTTAAATAATGTAGTTCCTCAAAGAGTAGTGTCCCAGACTCCAGTGCCAGTCAAGTCATGGAAAGAGAGTCTTTTGCCATGGAAAGTAAGTATTTCCGCTTAATTGAGAAAGAGTTTCTTGGAATCCTTAAACCTTGTTTTGTGCATTACATAGCATACATAGGCAATGAGTGGAGTAGCTCTCATCAGTGACTACATAAAACGTGAGTGAACAGAAAATTGACTCCAACACAAAGCTTACTACTTCAGTTAAATGCACACTATTGAGTCTTTTTTCTGATGACTAAAAATATGTTTGTGTCTTCTCTTATTCTCCCATCTCTCCCTCTAATTTTCTTTTTCTCTATCTTTTTTATTTTAATTTCTTTTCTCTTTTTTCTTTCTTGTTATATTTTAAACCAATTGCAAACTCTTCTCTTTACTATAGGAAGAAAAAAATCTGTAGTTCTTGCCTACTTTTTTCATAGCACATTGTATCCTTATATTTTAATAATATTTTTATTATTATTTCATTGTATTATCATACATAATGTTATATTAACGTAACAAATAATCATTTATAAACATTTTTAATAACATTTCATTAGCTCTTTAAAACAATTCCCTGGGGCAAACTTTTATTATTTATAGAGTAAATCAAATATCATAATGCTACTCTTTAGGAGGAAAAACGGGCTAGCTCAGAAGAGATACTTAAATCTTCTATTAGTTTTTTGAATTAAAATGTAAAGTGCACAAAAAGATCCCAAATAATGTTCTCAAAGCTCTAAGGTACCTAAAAACACTGTAGAATCCATCTGCCTGCTAACATTCTGAGTTCAACAGAGACAATCTAGGGGTGATGTACTTCTAAGTAGTACTGTGGAAGGAATGTTTTGCTTGGCAGAAAGGCACTTGAAAAAGAGTTTCTTGATTAAAAATTGGAAACAAGAAACAATAAGAGACAAACCCACAGTTTTCCAAATTCTAAGAGAGTAGCAATTCACAGACATACAGACAGCCTTAGGTAAATGTAAGTAACTCCAAACAGAGGGAAGGGAAATAAGATGCAGAGTTGCAGCCAAGGAGGGAAGAGGAGTTGGAGGAAACCGCTGCTAGGTAGAACAAGATGGCATTTCCTTTTTTCTGCAAAGCTCACTCAACAGGCAGTCTCAAGGAGTCTTAGCAAATAGCGCAGATCGGTGATGCAAAAAATAAAAGCCTGTGGCATCATTGACAGCAATATTGCAGCTTGCTTAGTCTGGAAGTTCCAGGGCTCTGTCATTGTGGCTACTTGTAAAACAATTGCAACAAAAAAGCACCAGAAGTTACCCCTGTGACACTGGGAAAAGGAGTGATTACGCTGGTAATTTGGCAGCCGATAGCTGCTTTGGATTCCTTATCCTCTAATGCAGGAAAGTGAGGTAAGTTTTCGAAGATGGGGCAAAAGAGTCACATTATCATCAGCATTATTATTATTATTATTATTATAGTGTTGTTAGCTTCCCTGAATTAGATCAGAGTTAGATGATTGTAATGGTAACTTGGATACCTGCATTAGCTCAGAGTTGATGTCTCTGCCTGCACCCAATATCTTAAGATACCTCTCCTTTTTGGCCTCATTGAAACCATGTCATAGTGATCAGGCTGAATTATTTTCCTTCTGTCCACGTCATTTGAGGTATTTACATGTTACCTTTCACAAAATAGTATAAAAAAGTTAACTTAGAATTTATCTTAAAACCCTTGTCCACAAATTCAGTGCACTGTATGTAACTTTGAGTCCTGCTCCTTTTGTGTAAGTCATAGAATCACAGAATGGTTTGGGTTGGAAGGGACCTTAAACATCATCTAGTTCCTACCCCCCTGCCATGGGCAGGGACACCTTCCACTAGATCAGGTTGCTCAAAGCCCCATCCAGCCTGTCCTTGAACACTGCCAGGGATGGGGCATCCACAGCTTCTCTGGGCAACCTGGTCCAGTGCCTCACCACCTTCACAGGGAAGAAATACCTGTGTCTTGGTAAGTAGGAATTCTCATTAAGAAATAAATAACTCTGCAGCATCTTTTACTTGTGTAGTGTGCAATTAAGATGTGTAATTACACCCTTCGGAAAAACATAGGGGGAAAGCAAGGAGATAGCAGAGTTACTGAATAATGAAGCAGATAATTTTGTTCACAAAAGGGTGGATAGTGCCTATGTGGTGATCAATGTCTTTCTGTATTTCCCCAGAAGAAGTTTCCTGTCAAAGGGCAGAAGTAGTTGATATTCAGCATAGTCTGTGTTCATTCACTTCATGTTTACAGACATTATGGTCATGAGTGTTGGTCAAGTTCACTGTCATCTTGAAAATGTACAAGGCATGATAGCTCTGAACAAAACTTTTAATTATGTATTGTGTTAAAAGTTGGGTGGAATAGGGAGGTGTGAAAATCCCACATACTACAAATGAAAACTATTTGTTATATCTTCCAAAATCAGGAAATCTATTTTCATAAGAGGAAATAAGCACTACTTGAGACCAACGTTAATTTTTTTTACACACAATTTGAAAATAATATATCCTGCACATTAGTTACATTGCAAGTGTGCATATTGTACCCAGAGGGTCCTTTCTATAAAAAAGGGATCATAAAATCCCATCAACATACTATATTTTTCTGCTGGAGATAAATCAGCAAGATTAATGAGGTTAAGTTAGTGCTGTCTGGTATGCCAGGGAATAAGTTTCTAAATTAGAATTTTAATTGTATGTTCTATTGCAGTCCTCTTACTAATTCACATTTCACCATATATATAAAATCTTTCCTTATATGGAAGTCTTAAAGAATTTTAAAGGAATGAAAGTAATGGAGTTTTTAAAACTTAAGTAGGTAAAATGGAAATTACTCTGAAAGCCTATAGAAACTAGGTTATCTATCAAATTTTTAGACCACTCTGCAGAATCTATAAAGATTTCTACTCCTGCTGTTGAATCTTACAAGTGAACTTCAGATGTGGCAGTGTTAGATACTGAGATAACAAATGACATCAACAGACCTCATAAATAGGTTGGTTTAAAAAATACATGGAAAGTAATTCTTTGTTAGTTATTATAGAAGTACTCCACAACACTCTCTTTTGCAGCATTGTCGTGGTTTAAGACCAAATGACAGTTGGTCATTGGAGGCTGAACATACTCAGCTACCAAAATATCTCAGTCACAGATACATGCAACTTTACAAATTGCGTGACTTCCTTGTTCTGCAGGAGAGATTCTGCAGGAGAGAGGACACAGTCCAGGACAGAAGCTGGGTGGGTCTGCGCGGTGGTTCCCGCCATGCCATGTGTTTTCTCCTACAGTGCTCTCAGGGGCCTCCTCCCTTGTCCTCTGGGCCCTCTCCCCAAGCAAGCCAGGACACTCAGATACAGGACTGGGTAGAAAATAATACCGAGTTCTTGATTTTCGTGTTCAAATGCACTTGGTACCGAAAAACTATCTCTTGCCGTGGCTGGTACTCATGATCTGCTATTCCTGAAGGTGTCCAACACCTTCACAACTTTCACAATGACCGACAAGTCACTTTCACTTGCTACTTCTCTATTCTTATAGCTATGTTTCTCTCATCTCCTGTAGTGCTAACTGAATTTCATGTGCATTTGCTAACACTCTTGTCATCTAGAGCTAACTTATGGCAACTGCTACAAATATCTGTCATTAAAGATACCGCACCAAAGCAGTTCAATCATTTTAATATGTTTTCATTATGAAGCTATAGCTTGACTAGACTGGCCAGCTGTCCAGGAAGTACCAAAGCCTGTGACTTTAAAAATACAAATGTATTAGAAAATTCACTAATTGAAAGCATCTTGCTGCTGAAAAATGAGCATACCAATACAATGACAGAATTAGTACCAGATTTTGTCTTACCACATGGTTTTTGTCCTTTTTTTGAAAAGCGAGTGTTAAGTCATGCTGCAGTTAGTGGAGGAGGTAACGATTCCCCTTCCATTTCAACATTTAATGGAGGCCGTGACTGTAATGTTTAGTGTCTCAAAACCAGAAGGACTTTGGCTTTCCTGCTTTTCTTCTCACGTCCAATGTAGACTAACCTGAATGCACCTGAAAAGGAAAAGATTGTTTCCTACCTCTGGCTATGCAAGCCTTTATGAATGGATGTTTCTTTTCTTTTCTTTTCTTTTTTTTTTTTTTTTTTGCATCAGTTCAAGGAGGCATAACCACATAAAGGAGCATCAGGAACAATGTTAGAATTGCTATGTGTCGGACTATAACTGTGTATCTGCTTTAACACTGATATACACGTTTGATCTCACACTCAGAATACCTTATGTAAACTGTCAGCCTAATTTTTCCAGAAAATTCCAAACAGAATGAGGGTGTTTTGATGATAAGTTCAATATATTCTATTTGTAACAGTCTGTATTGTGTTTTTTTCTTCCACGTTCAGACAGAGGTTACAGTAACACACTGGTAAGTGCTTTATAACTGCTGAAGGCAGTTTACATTGATTAGATAGATTTTCACACTGGCTCTTGCAACAGACAGTTTTCAAGGGCACACATAGTAAATTTTTTTTTTTTTAATTCCGTTATTTGAAAACTGGACATAATTCTCAGTGATTGAAGCTGACAGAAAAGAAAAAGCTGATGGTGAATATATTCTCTAGTGGCACGCTGTCATCCACAAATGCTTTCAGTGACCAAAGCAATGATTGAAGTAGGAAGAGCTGCTTGCCTACAGTGGGTTGCCATCAGTGAAATAATTTACCACTGCTCACAAATATTTGCAGTGATCTATTACTTGCAGGTGATGCATTTTCAATGACAAAATCTTTCCTCAAAGTGAATAGAAGATTAAAAATGTTGTTGATAGCTTGAACCTCTCTGCAGATTTCTTTAATGTAACTACCAATGACTCTTCCTTCTTAATCCCTTAACAATCTAAATACTCAGTTATCAACAAACTGAATGCGATTATTTCAATTTTCCGCTTAAAAAAAGCAGTTAATGTTGTTAAGTAACAAGAACACGCCAGATATTTTGCAGATTCTGAATACTGAAAGAGCAATGAACTGACAGATTTACTGTACTTATAAGTCTTGCACTGTTCATTACATGAGCCTGAAGGTCCTTGCCCTCCAAACATTAATGGACTTGCTTAAAGTAAAAGATATATTTACTAGGGTTTGTAACTACAAAGAAGAGTCTAATGCGACACTAGGATCTTAACTCAGAGTTTAATGGATGCATTTTTTTCCATCTATAATCTCCACATATGAAGTGGACATAGCAGTAGTAACGGGTGATACATGTAGGTAAAACTAGTGATGTATCTTCACTGTCCAGTTCAGGACATTTTAGGTGAATAATTTAGCTTCAACTCAAAGAACCTATGGTAGAAATGTAGGTTTCTTCTGTAGCTAATTGAGCATAGACAAAGACCTCCTCCATTAGGACCACCATTAGCTGTCTGGTCTAGCCTAAAGTAGACAGTATGCATAACTCTCTGCATGTAGCTTAAAAACAAATCCAGAGGCATGTATAACTGAATAGGTCAAATTACTCATTTTACTAAAGTACATCTTAATCTGGTTATCTAGAAATAGCAATGGAAAAATGGATGTTATCAGTGGACAAACTTAGGGTCAATTGGGAAAAGCAGACACCATAAAGAGTCAAACATTTAAAAACAAATCCACAAATCAAACTTAAGACTGGTACACAGTGAAATATGCATTTCTTTGTACCTGTGAATAATATTCTTGCTTATTAAGTAGGCAGAGCGTGATTTATGATGTCATTAACTTCTCATTTCTTTGTAAGAGCTTGCATTTTGTAAATGACATCATAGGAGAGTACGCTGTTGTCTCCTAGCAACTAAGAAGTCCTTTTTGAAAAAGTTGCTGCTTGGCTTTGGATTAATAATAAAAATAGTAATTCCACTCAACCCTTTACATTTGTAGATCTTAAAGGGCTTACAAAAATGCATTGTTTTTGCTACCCTTGATTTGAAGCATGAAAATCTAGGATGGAAAGTGTGTTGCCAAAATTTACAATCAATAGAGGTACAAATTGTATCCTGAAGATTTCACCCCGTTCTCCACATTCCACGTTCTTCAAACTGCACTTTTATATAGGGCCCTTCCAATATCTTCTGGTCTTATGAATTTTAAATGAGGAAAGGGAATCATTTTAAAAAATCTGTATTTGCAGTGATTATCTCCCCCTCTCATCTGAGATACTGCAGTTATTTTCTAGTCTGAGGGTCACAGTGAATTAGCCCTTGGCAAATATTTATAATGGAAACCACTGCAGCATTGAATTCAAGCAAAAACATATTCATCCTAGGATGATCCTGCTGCTGTGTCACTGACCAGTTCTCATGTTGCATATCCAGCAGTTCTGTATAATTCAGGTTTTTTTCAGAAACTGCTTTATCCTGAGTATCGAAATATTTCCTAATAACAGAATGACAGTTGACATTGCATACTGAAATATCTGCTGTAACAGCTGGCTTGAAAAGTGTTTCATTTTTCAAGTAGATCACAGAGGCTGGGTAGCCAAGGTTTTGTGCAATTTGAGTTAAAGAAATACTTACTTTAAATTATTTCAGAAATGTCCTACACACATTTTTGCTTCCTCATTGCCCTTGCCCAGATATTTGGTGGAATGAAGCTGTTTGGGGGCATATTTCTTCCTAATAGTCCACATTTTTAAGAAACTTTTAAGGATGAATTAGAGTGAATAGTCACTAAGATAATGTGTGGGCTGCTGTGCAGCAGTCTCTCTGGAGAGTGATATGTCAGGAAAGACATTAAAAAAATTTCTGTAATGAAACGTATATTTCTCACAAGTAAGGAAAGATCTTGACAGATCATCTGTTATGAGGTATCTGCTCTGTTCTTTACTTGTAGGACAAATGGGATTTCCGCTTATAATTCATTGAGGATTATCGTTCTGTTGCGGTTTGTGTAATCGCTGCACATGGGGAATTTAGGAAATGACACTCCAGCTGTCTTTTACAATAACTGTTTCTTTTTATGCTTTTGCACTGTAATACCTCTTCCTTCAAATTATCTTTTCTGTACACTTCTCACTGAAATACCTGTGTGTATCCCAAAATGAATTAAAAAGAAAAATGGATCTACATAAATTACTTCTATTTTCCCTATGTGATAGGTTTTATTTCATTCACTAATGTATTGATAAAAACCCAAAGAAAAATATATATCTGGAGTTCTTTTTCTAGAATACATTTTTAATAAAGAAAGTGAAGTCAATATGCATTAGCTGGAAACATAAAATCTGTCTCCTGGTTTTCATTATTGTGTGAGGTTTGATATATATGTAATCTGAAGAATAGAATTATCTATCTTGCAGACATATTATTAGGAGAGATTTTGTCTGTAAGGCTCATTAAGCTTATCATTGTTTTCAGAAGTTCCAAACAGGTGGGAGAAATTGAACCCGTACATTAGCAAATGAGACATAGACAAGCTGCCCAGCACAGTACATTGCCTATTGTATACCTTCCCTGAATTCAATCCATGCAAATCTTTCCCAGTTGCCTCCAGAGATGTACTTTGATGGTCTTAAAGCAATTTTGTAAAAGTTCAGTAGTGGGGCAGGGAGAAGCAAGAAGGCCCTAGGAGTATAAGGGTCCTCCTTATTTCAAGGTGTACGTTTGGAAGCTGTATCAGCAGAACTCTGTAACAGCACATGTAACGCTTAGTGAATTAAACCCAAACCCACTTGCTGGATAATGCCTTATGGATTGATTCTGTGAACTAGTCTTTAGCAAAAGGA
The DNA here is from genome assembly GCA_035590275.1 of Ibycter americanus. Taxonomy (NCBI): domain Eukaryota; kingdom Metazoa; phylum Chordata; class Aves; order Falconiformes; family Falconidae; genus Ibycter; species Ibycter americanus. Next base: position 59,290,658 of record JAVJGI010000040.1, read on the forward strand.
CTGTAAGAAAACTAGAATTCTCTGTAGTCTGTCTAGCTGCCTGAAATGCAGAATCCTGAGGAAGATCCTGGGTCAAGTTTTAGATCAGATGATTGATTAGTTTGTTCTGCCTTTGGAGCTTTGTTGCTGAACATTTCCATCTCTATTTTGCCTTTAACTATGTTTAATTGTTCACCATCCAGTGTTGTCTGAGAGTAAGTGTGAACTTTGCAAGAAGTTGAGACATAGGTCTTTGCCCGTGGAGACCAATTCCTTTTGCAGTTCAGTCTGGCTTGTTGCAAAAGTATTTTCCATCCAGCCCAAGCTGAGAGTGCTCTGGAGTGGGAAGGCTTGCTTGCTTTAGATGCCGTTGGCAGATATATAATCAGACACTGATTGGCACCTTTTTGGCAAGCAGGCACAAAGCTGTAAATCATTTTAGGATTTACAGGGTTCCACTTCTCCTGGCAGCAATCTGCATTTCTCAGAGCTGTACCCAATGATGGTATGCCGTGATTAAGGAGAAACTTCTTTTAATTAGTGGTCTTTAATAATTTCAATTTGCAAACCTTTAAAAATTTTTTAAGGAATTGTGGAGAGATGAAGGACAAACAAATTGAAGCCTTTTGACAAGGCTTCTGTTTTTCCTAAGTTATTATTTACAAACTTTTTAGAAATAATCATGTATCCCCAGGAATTTCCATATTTTAAGCGGGAAACCAGCACTCTAGTGAACTTATTAGAAGAAGTCATTTTAGACACTGAATGCCCCTGTGTTCCATTGACTTCAGCAAGAGATAAAGGGTTTATTTTTACTTTTATGCTCTTTACTAATGGAAATCATTGGGATTTGAAGAACAATGCATTTCAAGTATGAGGGCAAAGAACAAATGGTAGTCCATTTAATGAGCATTATCTATTTTAAACCACTCAGAATGTGTTGAGGGCTTGCAAGAGATACAAACTTCCTGAGGTTCTCCCTGTTTAGTCTGGGACTTAGCCTTTTTTGGCTTCTGTTACCAGAAAAGTAAATCATGTACCTTCACGTCCCTCTTGAATCAAAAGGTTAAATCTACTGATCATTCTAGTAAAAAGATCAAAACTTGACTAGCCATCATCCTGATAGAATTCCACTGGTTTCTTTGGCAACTGTATATTTTTAACACAAGATTAATATTTCAATACAAAATGATAAAATGCATCTACATTATATGACTTACAGAGATACAGTGCATAAATTAAGAAATTGTGCAAATGCTCTTTTAGGCGACAGGACAGATAGGACATAACAACTTGCTGCTCTTTTGGCAGCTTGTGTGTTTTATTAATGTAAAAATGTATTTTTAGCACCTTCAACTTTCTTATTTACATAAAATTTATTAACTAGAGCACAGAGGTCGGGTGAATATTAGATTATGTCTTTCACAAAATCACATTATTTTTATTCTCTAACAAATAATCATCTTGGTGGTATCATAAATTGTGTTTAAAAGAAAGACAGATACATGCTGGTTGAATCCATATTTTTTAAAATTTCTGTGTATGTTTAGATCCATGAGGTCATCTGCCAAGAAGTAACTGAAACTTATGGATGTGTCAAAAATAAAACGTGTTAGTACAGTGTGTAATTCTGCACTGAAATACTGGAGCAACTCCAACACTGATGATGAAGCTCCTTCAGTTTCATGTGTGTGTATGAGAACTATGTGAAAAATCTGGATAGCACAAATGAAGGGCTCTTAATGTTGCAAGCATGCAACTTTGGAAAGGTTTAATAGCACTTCATATGGAAATAATTCTTCTTGTTATTACACAGATAATCTCATGTCAAATTTTAGGTAACACTTGAAGCTATGCATAAACACCATTTGAACAGGAGAATTGTATTTGTGCTCAATAAAAGAATCCGTTAAATGACACTTTAATAACAATACCCGCAAGTACTGTTTGCCTTTCTCCTTGGTTTATCTTTAAGGTAACTGTTGTTGCATGCTCTCCTTAATGTCACTTTCTTTCCTTTTTTAGAGTTTCTTTGAAGGACAGTCGGCACCATGGGATTCAGCTAAGAAAGATGAGAACAGAATGAAAAATAGATATGGGAATATCATTGCATGTAAGTGTTAAAAACATAATTGTACACTATGTTAACTTCGCTTCAGAAGTGAATAAGAATGACCACCAGCCTCGTGCTTACATCAGGGTTATATTCTTCTTCTCTAATTAAGAAGATAAAAGCAAAGGAAGATATTACTTTGTTTTTTGAGAAAACTGTCAGATTTAATGCATTTTCTCAACTAGCTTGCTGTATACCTTCCATCCTGTGATCAGTGTTTGGCTAATGGAGAATGACACCTTTAACCAGTACTCATCTCTAACAACTCCTAAACTGCTCCTGGCAGCTTAGTGAAAGAGTATCCATGATCACATTGGTATGTTGAGTCTGGGATCTGGATACTGTAGAAGTGGACAGTACTACTGCTTAAGTATTCCTTAATAACGGTGACAGTTATCCTGACTTACCATCTTAATGCTAGACAAACTCCAAGGGAAAAAAAACCAGAATCTGTATGTTTTACTTAAAAATGCCGAGCTTCATAAAGATTAAATATACTAATAATCAAATAATTTGAGGAGATGATAGCATGCTTTGGTGAATGACCCCTAGATCTGGTATTACGAGATTGCAGAGCTTTGCGGAAAGAGATGCTGCACATGAACACGGGGGCAGAAAATATCTCAAGCTTGGTAAAATGATATTATTATTTACACACTGGTGGTGTTGCACTTGAAGGGTAAGTTCCCAGTGTGTATGTAGGAGATGATCCCTTCCCTGATTGTTCCTTCAAAATCTCAGTTTAAGGTGTGAAGCGTATGTGTTTCTGTCAGTCAGACAGATAACCATGAAGCAGGTGTAAGCAGAGAAATAAGCAGCAGTCACGGCATGTCAGAAGTTTTGTAAGCATGAAAATGAACGATGGCCTTTAAGGAAGGATCATTTAATGACACTGCTGGAGTTCAGAAATCATGTATAACCCTAGGTACATGGGACAGCATAGAAGAATAAACAGTGCTGATAGTGTGAACATTTGGAGGACCTTTGGAAGGAGTGTGTAGTGCATATTTACACTGCCTAATTTCAGCATCTAGTGTAGGTGCTTGTCCAGGCACAGATCTATCTAGGTTTCCTCATCAGTGAACCACATGGACTTGACAGAGCCCATTTGAGTGCTTCTGAATCACCACCTGAAGAGGTCCTTTCTGCAGTGCTTGTACAATGAGTCTAGAGAAACCAACTCCTTAGTGACCTACAGTAGATGGTATGAATAGGCCCTTATATCACTGTGGCCCAGCTGGGCTGAGACAGTCTATAAAGAGAAAACAGCTGTGTAACTTGCTGCAGAAGGAGAACCTCCAGGAAATGCTTGTGGAGGCAGAGGTACATTAAGCAAGAGATGCTATCTGCCACATAATTTTGAATGGATGTGATAGTATTGCTGTGTATTTTTGAAATACACTGTGCTACTAGGGAAATGCGAATATCATGATGGGCTGGAGCATATTCAAAAGAAGATAAGTTAGCTAGATGTGATTTTGCTTGTTTTCCTTCAAGCAATCTTTAATGCATAACAAACTTGTTACTTTGTGAGGATGTGGCAATACATTAGATGGCTATTATCATTTAAGAAAAAATAGTAAAGGCATAAATAAGAATACCAAAAAGTTTTATGCTTATCCTTCCTTTGTGAAATTTTATTTCCAGTTCAAGCCTATGGCAATAGAACTTCTCTAGTTGTCAGTCCCCTCTTTAATGTTACACTGGGCATTGCCTTATACTTTGACACCCTTTGGTTGAAGGAAATAGAGGACTACTAGTACTATATGTCTGAGGTAATGAAATGATGAGTAGCCAAGGGAAAACAAGTAGAAGATGTTAGATACACAAATCAATGGCAATTACAAGTGATACTGAAGGCTTTCTGAGAGGGCACATATAACTCAGATCATTTAGATCTCAATTTACTTTTAATGTCCTCAGTATTTAGCAAAGAGAAAGAGTTGGATGGAGTTGTTATCAATAACAGTTCTTATTTATGTGACTGTGAAAACATGGACAGCACAAGTTAAAATTAAAATCCATTGGAGTTAAAGGCAGTACCATAAAAGAGAGGCTGAAACTGCCCACAGTTTGTCATCTGTTAAGTACATGTATACAAATGGGGTAGTTACTGTTTAATTATTTTATGTGTTTTTCTGCTGGATAAATGATCGCTTGTCTCGGAGTCTGAAGTACAGTCTTAGTAGTCCACTTTTTAAAATTTGTCTCAGATAGTTGTATGAAGTATTTTCTTTAGCTGAAAAGCATTTTACTAAATTGGCCCTTTATGCTGTGTTTAAGGACTTAAAAATACGATGGTTCAGATGACACTGACTATGGGTACATGATTATAATGAAATGTATGGTTTTTTCTGTGAAGAGTTTAATGTATTTTTTTCCATCCATTTATCCTCTTTGTTTAAATTTTCCCCAAGATACTACTGTTAGGTTATTGCTTGTAGTCATTATTGTTCTCTGGGGGAACTAAAAAAATAGCACCAAGTGGCCAGCATTGAAGAAGCTTGTCAAAATGGCAATGTGCTTTACATTACTCAAGTGATGTGCGTTTAATTAGCTACAGGTGTGCCCTGCCCACTGTATGAAAGTGGCTACAACTTGTGAGCCACTGTATCAATGAGCTGAATCATGATCACAGTCCAGTCACCCAAAGAAAACATGCTCCTTTACTGAACACAAAAAACTTTGTGTTTTCTCACTAGGACCTAAAACTGGCATGAATCTGCTAAATTAATCCTTTTTTATCCAAGAAAAATTCTGTTTCTGCCATAATTATGTAGGGTTATGCACAGATTTTGGTAAAATCTATTGAGTTTTCCTCAGGAGAGGTCTTGAGGTGATTTCAGAATGGGAAGTGTTCTGTATTTATTTTTACCTAACTCAATATTGACTAAATGAGAAGAGAATATTGATCACAGCTTTTAAAAGTACCTAAAGATTTTAGGTGAGATTTATAAAAGGGTTGCTTTGCAAAGAATCAACAAGGCACGTCCCAAGAAAGGGTCATTGGCTCGGCATGTTAATCAACCAGCTGCTCGATGGGCTTGTTAGAGATCACAGTCTGCAGGCTGGCATATACATGTTGTAGGTAACATAAAATGCTTATATTCATTATCTGTTACCATTTGCTACCAAGAGAAGTGGATTCTATTGTAACTAATTTTGAAAGCTTAAGTGATCAATGCAAAGTTAAGTTTGATCCCCTAATAGAAGGGTATCAAAATAGCAATGAGCTGGAAAAGAGAGTATTTAAAAGCTACCAAAACTGTCAAGAACAGCTGAAGTATAAAGGAAAAAGTACCCTAAAAATCTAGAGAGTTAACCTAGAGGCTATTCAAGAATCAACATATATGTTGGAAGAATATATGGCTTGTGTACCTCTTAGCTTTAAATCTACTTGACATAAGCACAAGCATAGACACAGTAACATTTCTTTTTGTCAACAAAAGAACTTTTTCAAATTAAGTGTTGCCATGCAGTAAGGAGTTAACTAGAGTTTTCAAATCAATGACAAAAGGGAGCGACTCCAGCTCCACTGCAAATAGATGCATGGCTGTTGGACATATCTCCAGAATTCCCAAAAACTTAGCTGAGAGTGCAGTACTAGAAAGGATGCGTGTGAGAAGAAAAAAGGGCAAAAAAACAATAGGAAGATTCAGGTGTGAATTAACAATTTAGTTTTGCCCAATTTGAAGCAAGAATTATTGAAAGGAAAGAATACTGTAAATAAAGAAAATAACAAAATAACAGGAAAGGTAAAGAAAAGATACTACTACGTATTACGCAGTTGTATAAATCAGTCTAGAAAAAATAACAGGAAGTTATACTTTTAAGATGTTCCTTAGTGGGAAATTTAGGTTTGTTTTGCCCAATATGGAACTCATTGCTGTGCAAGTCATCGGAAATGAGACTCAGTTGCCTAAACATAGACATGTAGTGCCATTTCAGGTGACCTAGGACATCTGTGCAGCCAACAAATGTGACAGTACACGAAAGCGTTGTGTTATTCCACAGCGGCAGCTGAAGGCTAGGCAGTGTACCCTCGGGTATTTAGAGTGGCATGAGGTGCTTGTGCTTAGACAACTGAATCCTGCCCTGAGTGATTCAAGAAATATAAAAGTGGAGCTCACTAGCCTGAGTTGTCCTGGTGAGAATGCTTTTAAAGCAATGATACAGGAAATCATGAAAATGTGGATGAAGGCATACCATGAGTCAAAGCAGGCTTGACTTCTGGAGTCTGCTGACTTCAGCAGAAGCTGGGTCAGGTCCAAGCAGCAGCCATGTGTGGAGCTTAGAAAGTTCCTAATGTAGTATCTTTATTAAGTAAGATGGATTTTTAGAATTAAGGGCCTGTGAGCCGAACTTCTGTTCTGAATAAATTGATAAATAGCTTAATTAATCAGAGGCTAGCACAGCACTTGGATAAACATAGCTTGGTAGGGTCAGACCAGCATGGGTTATATAGTGGAGAGTCACATCTCTGTAAATTTTTAGTCTTGGAAAAGTGAATAAAGAGACTGAAAAGGCTGACCTGATGAACATAATTGATTTGAATATTGCAACATGTTGGGAAAAACTCATCCTTGAAGACTGTTGGGTGAAATAATCACAAGAAAATAGCAAAATAAGACCTGTGTGGAACTTAGAGCTGGAACTTTAATTCATTCTGATTTACTATATTTGGTGTAAAACTGTGCCCTTTCTCTCTCCCAAAGGGAATCCCAGGGAAGCAAATGAGGCTCTGAGATCTCTAGTCCCTGAGACTTTGAACGTAAGAGAGGATGAAATAAAAATTGCCTCTTCCTTTCCTACTCAGCCATTCGAAATTCTCTTGACTTGTAATTCTAAAACAATGTTATTTTAAGAAACACTTGCCCTCTCCTTCCTCCTCCATAATGTGGGCCAATATTATGCTACTTATGATGGAGCTGGGTTTTTAAGCAACCTCATGTTCTTTCATTCATTTATCTTTTAGGATTTTTAAAGCTAAAAAAAATAGTTATTCAGAACATGGGTGGCAAATTTCAGGTGCTCTAATGCTTATTTACATTTACAACAAAATAATGAAAGTCATGAAGGTCTGTCATCAGCTGCAAGTAATATTAGCTCAGCTAGCAAGCAGCATTCAAAAACAATAATACACAGGTATCTAATTAGCATGAGAAACTTGTAAACAAAGCAGCAGTAAAATGGCTGTTTACCGTATCTCCATCCTCAAGATCATACTCTCAATTTGTTTTATCAACAGCTTGTGCTGCATTCTGGAAAAGCCATTGTGTTTGGTTGCTTTTGAACCAAGAGAAGCATATGAAGTCTCAAAGAAGTAAAAGCCCTATCAGCATACAGAGATGCTTTTCTAGGGGGTGACCTAGCCTCTAGCGCTTCTTAATAACTGCTGTGGTATCATAAAGAAAATGAGGCAGCTGACAAGAAACAAATTCATGTCATGGTGTTTTGGACTGGAATTTGGAAAATACAGTTGGAAGTGTTTGCACATTCCTGGATAGATATAGAAGGCCACAGTGGAGTGAAATTCAGTGACAAAGCCATTATCTGACTGCTTGGGTTTTGCCATTACTTTATTTTGCTTTCTCCCTTATTGAAAACATAATGAGTTTCCTTCAGAAGTTGTGAGGTGGCAGTATGTCTTGTAAAATGACTTCAGCTTATTTTGAGTACTGGCAGAAGCATTTCCAAATGACTAAACCTTTGACAGCTTAATGTTATTTATTTTATTGACAAAACGGAGGGGTGTGTCAGGGAAAAAAACATAATTGCAATGGGTTCCACATTAGAAATACCCAAGACATTCGGACTGAAAATCAGGGGAGATTTGGAAAGCCTTATGAGTGACAGAAATGAGGATTAAATGTAGATACAGTGTTTTTATGGACAACAAAACAAGCGAGAACTTGCAAATGCTGAGGTTTTACTTTGACTTTAAAGCAGTATTTTGATGAAGGCTTTCTTACTGAATGTGTCTTTAACTACTTTTTTTTTCTCTCCATTCTTCCTGTTTCAGATGATCATTCTCGAGTAAGACTGCAACCCATTGAAGGAGAAACAAGTTCCGATTACATCAATGGAAATTATATTGATGTGCGTATACTGATGTAGTCAACAAACTTAATGTTGTGTTCAGTCAAAGAGGGAGCTGTTATTATTCTCACATTATTCATAATTTGTAATAGATATCACAGCTAATACCAGCTGCTAAACACTGTTGGAAAATACTGTCTTTGGAAGCTAGGTATACACTAAAGGGAAAAAAAAAAAAGCCTTGAAGGTTTTGTCAATAAGCAAATGAAAAGAGTCGTTTCCTCCAATTGCCACCAGACTGAAACCTTGCCAGCAACACTATGGCTACTTTGCTGGTGCTTATATGGGCTAACAAAATGTTATTTTCACTTTCTGTCAACAGCTTGGCATCATTCCACATTTAAAAGAAAGCTGTTTGCATATTAATGTGACAAAACTCTGTAATGCCTAATGCAGAGATTTGCAATCTCTTGTCATCTCTGCACTTTTAAGTCGCCTTCAAAGTATATTCTGCAGCTGTTAACCAGTACTTCTAATGCAAGCAAGACATTTCATTAAATATGTAGGCTGTTTAATTATTGAAGGTGGCTTCTTTGTTCATTCTGCATCATGTTAACTGAATGTTTTACATTAGAATAAATTCTTTAAGAGACAAGGTGTTTTTGGTTAAAAGAATGAACTGAAAAGTAGAATTGAAAATCGTTAGAAAGTCAATACTATTTAAAGCCAGAAATCTATGGATAGCAAAGATAATAATTTTATTGATTACATGGAGTGCTAGATATAAGACTAAGTAAAACAAGTGTTGCTTCATAGGAAACTGTGTCTGCTAAAGACTTCTTGTTCAGCAGTGGCATCTTTAAAAAAAATGGTGTCAGAGTTTGCATTTCAAATTTAATCACCAGTATGAAACAGGAATGTAACAGATGTTTTTCTCAGAGTATGGAGGAACTAGAGCTATACAAGAGAAGTAGGTACTTTAGTTGTAACAATCTGAAGTCAAAAGTTGTAACTTTCTGAAGATACCTTCTATTGATGTTTATTAGCATGTTCAAGAACCATTAAGTTAAGCTCAGTCCCTTTCTGTTTGAAAGAATAGCACAGTCACCAAAAGGTAAAGGCACATATGGAAATATACTTAGAGGTTTCTCAACTCTGAATGGAGTAATCTGTCAGGAAAGGAATGAGAGAGTTCACATTGGGGACCAAGTTTTGAATTCACTTTCACACTTTCTCCAGCATTCAGGATTGTTTTCATTTTAGGCTACTAGTATGTTATTGTGTCAGTTTGTGATCTGACTCTAAAATATTAAAAGATGTGAGGAATAAGGGTTTGGCCCATACAGTCTCAGTTAAAATGCAGGTAAGAGAGCTGCATGGCAGCCGTTTTTGCTTATGGAAGTACAAGAGGATGGAGAAAATGTGGCCCTGAAAAAAACAACGGGAGAGAACCAAAAAATTCTGTCCCTTATCCTCAGCAAATGGCTTCATTGCAAAGCTTGGAGGACTGCAGACATCTTCCAAAGACAACTCTACTACAAAACACAGCATTTTTTGTTTATAATCTTGCTAGTCAGGTTTCCATTATAAATGCTTGTTTTTCTGCTACAGAAGCAGCTGCAATTTTACTCTTGCATGCAGTTATTAGTACAGTTGTCATGTTGTCAGATTAAACATGTTAATAAAGGAATGGCATCGTCACAGACACTGTGAAATTTTCTTGGATAAAAGAGAAAGCAGCAATGGTTATGCTGTATTTTTCCAGTACGCTTTTTCATGGGGAATCAGAATTGTTTGTTCGCAGGCACTAGGGATATTAGACAACACATGAGAGAAAAAAATCAACTCTGTAGCTATCTGAACACTTAGTTCACAGACTTCCAAATTTTGCTTCAATGTCATGTAAAGGGATCTATTCTGTAATTCATGTTATTCTTTCTGTAATATTCAAGGTATCTTCAGTTATTTTCAGTCTTTCCCACCTTGCATCACTACAGTGCCCCTTGCTTTTTTACAAAGAAATTGTGATGGCATGCAAACTACAGCTTTAAGTTCTTCCTGTTGGTGATTGACAGCACATCCTAACCATTATTGAAAGATTGACACTAGTATAAATGAATTTATCAACGTATAGTGCATGATCTAAACCTTTGATGACACTCCCATCACATCAGAAACTCAAATACTATAAAAATGATACTGTTCTCTGTTGGCAACCTATTCAATGTTGCAAAGAATCCAAAGAGTATTAGTCTTTATTGCATGGCCAGCTTGTGATTAAGTTGCTCTTGTCATCAGACAAACATAGAATTGTTTTATGTTCATCCTATTTAGATGTGAACAAGTATATTCACACCAAACCATTTAGTCAAATAATTTACCCTCCTTTTTACTGTTCAGAAGTGAAACATAAACAAATCACAGTGGACAGAGTGAACATCCCCCCACCCTTCCCCAGGCTGAATGCAAATCTAGCATTCTTCAGCTGTTAAAAAAGGAATAGGCTTTGCACTCAATAGCGATAGCTTGGAGGTATATCTTGGCCTCCATGAGCATCTGATGCCATTAGCTGCAAGTGCCAGAGAGGATTTCATGCTGTTCATTTTCAGCAGAGCCAACAAGGGACTGAAAGAACATATTACTTCTGTCCCCTAATGTACACGGCTGTAACTTAAATATCTTGCAGAAAACACATTTGCTTCTTGTCCCCCTTCTACCTTGCCCTTACCCCACTGGAAAGAACTTTCGCATATAATACATTATCTCTATTGTTGTGGTTTTTGCTGAGTACTACTCTAAATGAAGTTTCAGTCATAGCAACATAGCCAAGGTGCATATTGCTTATTTTTTTTTTCCAATTTATTTTAGGGTTATCATAGACCAAATCACTACATTGCTACACAAGGTAAGTTTATCACCCTTTCTTTTTGGTTATGTGAGGCTAAGAGGTTTTGGTACTTGGGTTACAGTTTATACTCTTAATATGCATTCTTGCCACAGTCAATATCCAGGACAGAGTAAGCTCAATCACTTAGGCAGAAGTAAGCAAACGGAATTATTATCTACTTTTTAGGTATGTCAAGTAAGCAGTCCTTTACCTTTGTGTTCAGGTAGGTTTTGAGTAGAAAAGCAAAATACATCCTTTTACTCAACATGTTTTTACTCATGAAAAAAGAAATAAGCCATGGCAGAAATATTCAGTAAACTTTTCAGAGAGACAACAGTGTCATGAAAATTTATGTTCTGTTAATTGTTCAGTGATAACTATGCTTCAGGTCCTTAAAATACAAATCACTTCAGTTAGCAAGTTTTAGTGGAGGACCCAAAAACATATTATGCTTGCAGTGGGATTCTTCAAAGGGATCTAGACAGACAATTTTACAGGCCATTGTTTAAAAGCTTGCTTGTGAACAAAAATCTATGCCTTTGTCAACATGCAAATTAATTGTCAATTTGTACTTGTCTTCAAAGACATAATTTGCCCATTCCGATGCAGTTATGGGGGCGGGTTTTTTTGGTCAAGTGCAGAGCTGGAACAGGTGGGAAAGATGAATCTTCTGTGACTGCTTAATCATAATATTGAACAATATGCCAATCTCCTGCCTATGCTTGGTTAGCATACACGTGAAAATCTGATTGCTCCTCCACTGCTTGGAGGGAATCTTCTGTGTAATAGGTATTCTGTGACAGAGCTTCCTGCATTTGTCTGTGAATGTGGAAAAGTTGAGCTATACCCACATATGTTATTTCAACACATGTCCAGCCTTTCAAGAGAGCCAGCTGGAGTACTGGGTATAATATACTCACAATAATCTTACCATGTGTTGGATTTAGAGGTCGTATATACTTTTTAATGACTTTTTATCAAAGCAGATAAAATGTTGTCTATGTTAAGTAAGATGTCTTACTGTGATTTCAGTTGTCCTGTAAGTAACCCAGTCTGCAGCTTCCACTCCCCGCTTTTACCAGTGGGAGGCTTTGTATCTCTGCCTTTCTGTACTTCAGCTCCAGACAGTCCCAAATGAGGGCCTACTTTGTGTCAGATGACAGTGGGGCAGGACACAGATCTTGCTTCTAGAACCACCTCACTACTTTTAATATTACACTTTTAGACCAGAATTAGAATTTGTGCTCTTAAACTATAAGCCATTTAAATGTGCTGCTTCTTCCGCTTCTGCTACCCACCCACCACATTCCTAAGTCCACAGTCCTTCTACAGATGAGCCAGACACGAAAACTAGGACAAAAATGCAGCATTTGCTTAATTCCCTTTGGACTTTTACACTCCCCTTTTCTAAGAAGAAATGGATTGTTCCATTTAACCCTTAGCTAATGATGCTGTTGTTTTTCACCTTTAATTGAACCCTAAAATAAAAAGATTCACAGTTGGCATTTTGCTTGCAGTTTGTACTACAGTTGATTTCATCAGGAGGTTTACAAGGCCTCCCTGACAACTTTCTGATAGACATACGAGTTCCTATATGAAACAAGTTTAAATGCAGCTTTTTCACTCATCATAATACTTGAATAGCAAGTACCAAGCCTGAGGTTTTTGTACTTCCAGCTCTTAAAGCCAAGTATGTAATAATGTATGAATAATGTATTGAAAGTCTATGTACCAGATCCATCAGCAAGTCCCAAGTTTCTTTGCCACACTTTTTTACTGATACAGTGTCAAGAAGTACGTGGTCAAGAAGGAGAATAAGAGGAGTAGAAACACGTCTTCTTCCAAGATGTAAAGGATATATGACTGTTTCAGCTGCCATTCTTTGGGGCAGGTCTCATCAGTTTCTTCTGTGTAGGTGCACACGGGGATGTCTGACCCCACCTGCGGTGCAATAAGTAAGAAATTGACTGAAGAATATCTTCATTTAAAAAATGGGCATACCATTTACAGCAAATTCAAAATAATCTGGCTGTGAGGTTTTTGGTGGATTACGTCTTTAACATGTTATTTTTTAAGCAGATTTATATCTCCAGTTTGGAGGAATGAAGACCACTGATCTCAAAAGGTTTATGTATTCTTTCTGGCTCTGTCCCTGGCCTGATGAGGAATTACGAGAAAGTTTCTTTTCCTTCCTCTGTCTCAGCTTTCCCATCTGCAGAATAGGGTTAAAAATGCTCGTTTGCTTTTTATAGTTCTCTGCAATGTCCTGATAGATGCAGCTGTGTAAGGGCTAGTTAGTGTTGTTATGCAGTATCCCAACTTCCTGACAAAAGCCTTTACACAACAGTAACACTTTCAGTAAGGTGCAATCATGTCTTTTGCAAAGATTATAAGGTAACTGGGAATAATCTCTAAAACTCCTTTAATGCTCTATATTAACTATGAAAGGAAAGACATTTGTTTCACATGGCAAACAGACTGTGCCTCTGTATGTCTTCCTTACTAGTAAGCCTGTCATGAGCCACAGCTTGCAGTATAGCCAATGATGTCCGTGCACTGGTTTAGAACAAAATTTCATATAGATACCTATAAATGCATCAATGCAGCACAACAGTTAAGCTGCCTAAGTCCCCTGATGTCTACTTTACATCAGTCTTTGAATAACTTTTCCCATTCTCCCTTTGCTCCTCCACTGCAGCTTTCACAGGTGCACACGCCTATTGTTCTTTGAAGGAAAATATCATTACGTGAGTCAGTTTTAAATCTCTGAGGGGTTAGAATGATTGATATTTAATTTCCCTATGTTCTTCTTAAGCTGCATTCAACATATCAAGTGTTAATGAGCAAATATAATTGTTTGAAGTGAAGAAATAGGGAATTTAATCAGTTTGTAATAGACTTCCAATCTGCTTTTAACAGAGCTGAGAGCTGCATAATTACCTGTTTATTAAAGTGTTACTGTCTTCCATACTAACCAGAGTTTGACATACAGACTGGTATCTTTTCACCTTGGCATTCATCCTGCTGCTAATTTGAATTAGGGGGAGAAACATATTTTAAAAGACTTAGGGAATGGAGGCTTTCTCAACTAATAATCAAAAACGGTTTTACTTCCATTTTAAAAGTGTTACATTCAGAGTGTGCAATTTCAATTATAAAATTAGTATCAAATTTCTTTTATGTGATAAGTATAATGTGAGTTGTAGATGAATTTACAGCTAATAAAGACTTTTGGTGATCTGCTTTAATTGGCAAAACCAGATGAGATCCGCACCTGAATCACCGTGATTAAGTAGAATCCCTCATCACAAGCCAGCATATTGGGTTATGCAGAGCCAGCAAGCTGATGCAATTTAAAAATTGCTATTTTGTTTCATATATCCCTTGTTCCCATGGATATAATTCTTTTTTAAAAAAAATATAGTGGAATATTGAGCTTTTGTATGATCTGTTCAATTTACTGGCAACTAGTTTTTTTTCTCCAGAACTTAGGTAATCAATGATTTTTAACCAGGTCCTTTAGTGAGAGCATTAGGTTGAATATCTGTACAGTACTCATTCTCACACACACTGCCGGATGGTCTTACTATTGGATGACTGTTGTTGATCTTGCATGTCTCACCCTGATTACTAAGCCGGAAAAACAAGTCTTTTTTGATTTACTTGTTCTGTGTCCCCCGAAGTTCATGTAGTTAACTGAGCCATGACTTAGCTTCTTTTAGCAAGTCTCTAACATTTGTAATGCTTCCTCCACCACTGCACCAGCGGCTGTACATTATGAGTGACAAACGAGTGCTAATACAGTTCTACAGCATCGCTCATTGCCATTTCCACCAGGGCTGGTTTTTGAGCAGCTCAGTCATGTGTGAAACAGCAGATACTCACGTGCAAGCTGCATGTCTTTATATACGAAGTACCTTCATTTGCGCATCTCAGACTTTTGAGTACTCCTCATGATTCAGACTGTCTCTGCTTGCTGCAGCATGCAGAGGAACCAGATATAAGACGTTTTGTGGAAGTACTTCAGAGCGTATCTTAACGCCTCTAAAAAGTTACTCTTGAAAGTAAAGCAGCTTTAGCTATAATAGCTCAGCGTAGCCTTTCAACCTCTTTTTTGTCTGTATCCAATTGTAAAGCAGGTGCTAAACTGTTTCACTTTGTGTATTGCTGATTATGGAGACAGACATCAAGTCAAGTTTCAGTCAGGAGGAGTTTTTTAGGTATGAGTTTTAAACTTCTGAAAATAAATGTTTACAATGGAAATGTTTACAGTCTTCACTACAGCAGCATAAACTTGCCACTGTAATAACCCCTTTCATATTCCTTCTCTTTTCTGCAAAACATGTGACTTTCCTCCACACACGACTGTATATGTTGTGTGAACATTGTAATAAGGGTTTTCAGAAACAAAAATACATTTTCTTTCAAACTGAAAGTTCCCTTTCAGGCATCTGAAGCAGAAACATTGCTTTGAATAATAATACTCTTAACTTCCTTGGCAGGGTTTTTGGGTTCATGTTGCAAAAATTTGTAAGAACTACAGCAGCATGGAAGCTCCACACTCCTCTTTACAAAGAAACTTTTGCTGCCATGGTTTTAGCCTCCAGATGAAAATCAACATTTGAAATTACTTCAGGGAGAACTGAAAAACAACAAAGCAAGATAGTTATACACAGTTTTTCAGCTTTATATATGTTGTCATTTTGGCAGGATGTAGGGTAGTCAGGCTGATTTTGAGATATATATACATATATATAGGAAGTGATTGAATCCTATGCACCTATATTAATCTGAAAGATTCAACTGTGTTTGATGCTGTCCTTACTTCATAATCATCAAAATGTTAAAAAGGTGGTTGAAGCCGTCTGCCTTCAGTGAAGGAGATAAACCCATTCTTAAGCACTACACTGAATAGTGAGGCTTTCTGAAACATGTCCTTCACCTGTTTTGCAATCATGGTGACAAATGGCAAAGAAGTTGCTTTTTTTCCCACACCCAAATGCATACAGAAGTAATAGACCCTTTACATATGGAAGTGACACCTCCAGGTTATATTGTGAAGCCATACAGCAAATTCACCAGAGCTCTCTTACTACCATTTTCCACCAAAGGCTGATGATAATAATTACAACATTTGAGCATCTTTTAAAAGTTGGTACTTTTACTAGTGTTGAGGACAAAAAGAGACAGTGTTTAGTAAGAACTCGTAACTATCAAAGTCAACACTTTTAACAGTTGCCACATTATGGTACATGAGAATAGCAGAGTTTCTCTCTGCCTTTTTGTTTGTAATGGATTTTAGTGATAGCTGTGTTAGAACAGTTGTCGTTCACCATTTTCATGATTCCTGTATTTTGCTGTCTTTATCTTAATCAGCTGTGTGGTGGTTTTGTCTATACAGAGAATGAGATGCCCCTGATGCTTTCAATTCAGTGTAGAAGGCTGTAAATGCAGAGCTAGCAGAGTTTTCTAATAGATACAACGTTGGCTTAGGCTCTGCTGCAGTGTGTCACTTCTCTGAATCTTTGTGTGTAGACCAAGTGAAACAGAACATTGTTGGAAAACTGCTGATAAATCCATTAGCATATAGAGCCACTCACATTCCTCACATATGTGTGGCTACATTTTGCATGAAATACATGCCTGCCTTTCATAAACCTTTGGAAAATCTTTGAAAGTATAAACAAGCTCTTGAAATTACACTGAATAATTACTGAACATTTATTTACTAATATAAATTCCTACCTCCCATGCAGGCTGTGAAACAACAGTTTGAGAAACTGATGATTTTTCTGTAGTCCGTTGTCAAAGCCACAGAGGAGGAAAACGCAATCCTTCCATCCTTTTCCCCACAAAGACTGAGCAGCAGGAAATCAGATATAAAGGTCTTCAGAGCATACATAGATCTCCCTCTCAAAGAGAAGATACTGGTTTGATTTCTCTGTTGTGAAGTCAGTCTAGAAGAACTACATCAGACTTTTGCATATCAGAATTAAAAATTAAGAGAAATTAGAGACTACAGTAATTAAGGAGACAAAGGTGAATGAGGCAAAAGGAAATGTTTCAAGGTTGTATTGTAGAATATAGAAGATTGTGTGAAAAGTAATATATTTGTCCTCTTTTTAAAAATGTGGCTGTAAAATATGTCCTGCAAACAAGGAAGTTGTGATCTCCCTGAAACTCCAGAGCTGAGCAAACTGTCCTGTGAACCAAACACACTTTCAGAAAAGAACATTATGGACATGGCCCTGTATTGCTTCACTGCTCAGACTCCTAATTACCTAGATTAAGCACTAGAATCCAGTTTTTGTCCAAGGAAAGTATACAACATCAGCCTTACAAGTGTACCTTACATGTCTGTATTTTGAGGGGGATGTGAATTGTGAAAAGCAGGTGTTTGATGATAGGATTTCCATCCTCGATAAAGACTCAGCCGTAAATTGGACTTGATGGGAAAGGTACCTGGCACTCTTGACAGAGTACTGTTAACGTGCCTGTAAACCAGCAAAGCCTAATGCTAAACCAGAAGGAGCAGAGATATGCAGTTTGTCAGGAAAATCACATAGTCAAAGCATCTTTTCTTCTGTGAAGTTTATTTTCCAACCGGTCTTCAGCAGCCTGGAGGAAGCTTGGCAGCAGGTGTAAGGAGGCTTTTCATCTCCTCATTTGCTGAACAAAAGAGTGTAACAGATTTACAAACAACATGTATTTCAGAAACAAATATATCAAGAAACAATAAGGCAGCTTTTTTTTTTGTCTTGTCACCATATCAAAATCTTTGAAACCTGTCATCTTTTCTCTATTCTATAGCCTTTGGTGGGAACTGAAATCTCTTTATTGATATGGCTACCAATGCACATGACAGTCTGGATGATTTTGAAGCATTGCCTTTGGAAAAAAAAAAATTATATAGGCTTATTGGATTAATTTCTTTCCCTACCCATCTGTATTCTTCTGTGCAGTTGCATATTCAGATGTAGACTTTGTGGAGATTCCCTCTGCTGTTGCTAAATCTCATTCTGTTGCAAGCATGCTCGTGTTACTGTGTCTGTACTAAGCACAAATATACGCTGCATGTTAGAATGGCTTTCCTTGTTTACAGTGTACATCAAATACTGCAGACTCCATAAAATATAATAAAAAGTAGAATTAAAAGGTTAGTGTTGCCCTTTCCTACTTGAAGTGGTGAAAATAACCAATGTGCTCACAAAAATAATAAATGATGCTGCTGAGAGAATTTCTGGTCATGCAGATTTAATTTTTATCATGATTGTCTGGAAGTTAAAAGGAAAAATATCCAATACACATTTATTTGTTAATGACCTTCACATGTATCTTGATCTGGCTAATACTTGTTTGATTCTGACTATTTCTATGACAGAGGAAGAAATGAATGTACCAAAGTTCTCCAGTCTTAAATAGAAAAAATATGTGGTGAGTGATATATCTCATTCATGAGATACCTATCAGGATAATAAATTATGACAAATTTGGTTTTTCTAGCATTTTTACTTATGCTTTAATGTAGACTAAATTATCTTGTTTCTTCATTGGGTAAAGTGTTCATGTTAATGCACTTAAACTCCCAGCACAAGTTTAAAAAATACAGCATCTGAATGTCTTACTCACACGCATGGGCAACATTTCTTCACAATGAGGTCCTTGGGGAAAAATAAAAGAAACAAGTAGCCAAAATGAACTCATATTTTTGAGCTGGAGAATAGTGATGATTTTATTACATCCTGATGCTTATGATTGACTCAACTGAAAATAGAAAGTAGAAATGGGAAAGACTAATTAGGTTCTTTCGTCCATTCCCTAAGGAACTGTCTACTGAAGGGGATAAAATGATCTAAAACTTCTCATTCATCATCAAAATTGATTCTGCATTACAAGCTGATATGAAGAACCCAGTCCAAGTCAATTACCGAAGATTTTTGTGTTGGAAATGTTACAGACAGCATGTTTTTTACAAAATAAATGCCATATTTGTTAGTCTTCCCAAGTTCAGATGGGCTATTTCGAATGAAAAATTAATAGGTATTCATATTTCCATAATGCAAATCACCTGTATTGAGAAGAATGCACAAATTAGAAACTAAATGGCTTTCTTAATGGAAAACATTGATTCAGCTGAACTGAAACTTTCTGTTGGTCTGCTTTCACAAAGATAGTCCAGGTTCAAACCATGGGCTCAAGGCTCCTGGAATAAGCCTTCAGTCAGAGCTGTGACCTCAGATGGAGAGCCAATACCTCATGTTGCTCTTCCATCTGAATGAATTTGGACCTATCAGTTTCTGAGATGAGTCACCTGTCGTTCTTCCGATGTGTTTGGCTGTAATTAAACCATTAAATGTTTGTGGGCCATAGAGAGAAGGAGGGTCCATGTGCGAGTGAGACCAACTCTGTTTCTCTGTAACCAGTGCACTCCACTGGAAAATACTTCAAGGCCTCTAATTACAGTTATTCAAAGTATTCCTGTTTCAAAGCAGAAGAAACTGAAACACACTCCCTGCAAGACACTGCCTATTAGTGCTTTCTTAAAAGCTGTGTGAGGCAAACATCTAGACTCTAGCCTTATTCCGGTGTCCCATATAACCCTCACTAGGGTATCCCTAACCCCTAGGAGTGCCACATAAATGCAAAATTTGGAAAATGCAGATTTATTCAGCCTGAGAAAATGTTAATGAGAGGAACAGACCACTTAACATACCCACTGTGTGGCACATATATTATATGAAAGAAGTTCTTTAGTTATACTGCATGAACTACATTAAAATACAACTAGATTGTTTTCTTGGGCTTTTTAAGTTCCTGCAGTTAAGATCAAAAAAAGCAGCTTCCTTGAATGACATAAATAGAATCATAGATCATAATGGTACATACGTGGCCAGTAGTACTATGCACACAGCTTTTGTTGCAGTCAGCTTTGCCTAATTTCAGGCTAACTGGAGAAATCTGGACCATTTCAGTTCCTCTGTTCCCAGTCTGCAGTACTTCTGTGACTAGTCAAAAGATGTTATGGAATGTGCTATTTATTCTTTGAGAAATTAGATGACATTTTCATTTTATTTTGTTGATACAGAACAAACTGAGCTAGTATTGGAAATTTAGCTGTGGAGAAATGTCAATCAATAAGTGTGTAACATTTTATTAGATGGAAAGTTAGCTAGTAGCATTAGCTGTAGAGTTATAAAAATGTCTTAAATAGCACCTGCCAAGAGTGCACAAAGTGTGCTTTCAGGCTTAAAAATATTGAAGTGCAGCAGTGACTTGTTTCTGAACATGGTGGAAATAGTAACGTGGAACAGGGACAGGTTAAGAT
This sequence comes from Ibycter americanus, assembly GCA_035590275.1. Lineage (NCBI taxonomy): Eukaryota > Metazoa > Chordata > Aves > Falconiformes > Falconidae > Ibycter > Ibycter americanus. The sequence goes on from JAVJGI010000040.1 coordinate 59,311,001, forward strand.
TATTCCGAAATGGTTAGGGAGCTGGCATATTGTGGCTGCTGTATATCACACCAAGCCTGTTCAGTTCATTCGAACCCTACCTTGCTCCCTGTTGTCTCTCAAGGTATGTTTGGATGGTGACTGTGAGGGACATGAACACCTTTTGTGTATTCATGGGCATTTAATATGTAATGCACTCCCCACTGCAGTGGAGCTCCAGTCCCGGACTGGGATTCCTAGATGGTACCATAATGCAGACAAATAATGTATAGAGATGTGCGCTGTTCCAGCCTAGGTATATCTGTATCAATAAGGAAAAGAAAATGCCATATGATATTCCAGAGAATAAATACCACATCCCCTTCTGACTACCCACAGAATCACTGCAGAATGGAGTTGGAGGAAATGCCAGCAACAGAAATGATCCAGCTGTAGCCAATAGTTCATGTGTATGTGTATATACACACATTTATAAAATACACATTTTCAAACTGATTATCTAGTTTTGTGAAATGAACAATTTTAATGAAAAAATTCTCTGCAATAATCAGTTTTGTCATTACTCAAAGGATATATTTTTTAAGCATCTCTATATTAAACTGGGAATTTAGAATGTAGGGTTTGGGTTTTTTTTAATTTTAGCTAGCTGTAAGATGCTTGCATATATTTCATAAAACAATAGGACTATAGCTCATCATTACTGTACATTGTGAATGGCATGTTAGAGGCCAAATGTTTTTACGCTCTTTTTACATTTGGAAAGAGATGGAGAATTTACAGGTCAATCTCCTTCACGCTGCTAAAGGTCTAGTGCTGACTCCTCTAAATATAGGAGGAGGTGGTGTAGAAAGCCAGCCAAAGCACTGGTCAGTCTCATGGGAGCTATAGATAAAATTTCTACGTGCACCTCAGTCACTTAGTAATCTAAGCCTTGTTGAAAGCTAATGGGACTTGAAAGCACTTTGAAAATTTCATTTTGTGAAAGCCAATTTTCACATAGAGTAATGTGCAGGCAGCAGGGCTTGCTGACTGGCTAGCCCGAAACAGGTAGGATTTAGTTTGTGCTTGAAAATCAGCCAATTACTATTCACTGTGCTATCCCTTGGCTGATAATGAGAGAAAGCTGTGTTTTTCCTGAGCAAAGGATACAGCAGAAAGCCTCTATGTTACCAGTAGCTGCACTGGGCTGGATTTGTCCCAATAAAGCATTTCAGCTTGCTTTATAAGCAGTGCTTTCCTGAAATGTCAAGCTAACAAGATTCAGTCAGATCTGTTTCTTATTGACAATCCATCTAAGGTGAGGAAATAATGAAAAATGCATTTTAAATTCATAGCTCAGTCCTGATTAACCCGCTTGAGTGTAGCTGAGGTGACTTACTGTGGGATAGTGTTGCTGCATACTGTGGGGTTTTTTGCGTTGTAAGGTGATATTGTTGCAAAAGGCCAAAAAAAGAAATGATGGACTGGCTACAACTCAAATATAGATCCTGCATATCTTTGATATGCACAGCATATCTGAAGCCTGGGTTAAAACTAGCATTAGAAGAAACTGACCAATTTTTATTTGTTTGTGAATTAAGTTCTGGTAGAAGTCTTTCTTACAAAAGGGTGCTCTTTCTTACCTAACTGTGAGTTAATTACTGCCTCTGCAAACAAGTGGCTCCTCTCTGTGCCATCTCTGAATCTACTACCATGGAGGAATCAGTTAAAATAAGGTTTAAAACTGAGGGGGAGCTTTATTCCATACCTCACATAAGAGTAGCCATAGCTTTAGGCATCTTTTCTTGGGCTGCCTGCTGGCTTAACATATTTACAGGGAACCAATCTCGTTGGAAGTTCATCCACAGCTTTGTTTATTTGTATTTTTCCAAGGTAAGAGAGATTTGCAAGAAAGTTTTATCAGGAAAGCCAGCATAGCTATATAATTACAATATAGCCCTGCTGGAGATTACATAATACTTAGTATTTGTAAGGCTAAAGTTAGAAATTGCTTTTCAAATGCCATCACAGTCAACACTATAAGTAAAATGACATTAAATGGTAGAAGTGAGAATGTGTTTTTTCAAGTCATTGCAGGGGTTTTGTTTAATTGCATTGAAATTCTTCAGTGCGCAAAAATGTCTGTGGCTAGGATATGCAGAAGTGACAAATAATAAATACTGAAGTATGGCAGCTAGAAACCAGCAGTTAATAAATAACACTAAAGCATCTATGGCCAAGTTTTGCCAGTACAAACATTTGTTGCCTTTTAGTGTGCTCATTCTTACAGTGATAGGCCTATAGGAGACTTCAGTGAAAGTGAATAGATGGCTGGCACTGGAGTATGTTTTACCCTCCATGCTGTTTTAGTTTCTGGAACAGATTTGGGAGGACTTTAATTAAAGCATTAGAAGTGTCCAGGTTATATGACCCGATTCTTTTTCATCCTTATTTTCTTGACACCTTAAAATATGAAATACCTATCTGTCTTCATTTGGATAGCTGTGAGCGAGGGGTGGGCCCATATGGTTTAGTGATATCTTGACCACAATTTTATCTCAGACCTAAAAATTATTCGCAGTATTTATAGGAGCACGCATACTGTGACTATGAAAACATACTCTCGTATAAGCCTTTAAAGTCAATTTAAGTGTATATGTTGTGGTAGAAAACAAATGTCTAAACCTTTTTTGAGAGAAGTTATTGCAGAAAAACTGCATGATCACTGCCTGAGATTTTGCAGTTTTTATAGCAGAGCTTTGTTATGGACTTTGCTGGCCTCCATGGAGACACTAAACCCTTAGGAACTCCTGGAAGGGTGAGTGAAAGTTAAATGCATGCTACCATATATATTCAACAACTATATGGTAAAGACTGCTCTTGAGAAATCAGATTACCAGCAACTGACCAGATCTTCCAAGTATCTTCCTTTCAAAAACCAGTTCGTTTGGGGAGGGTGAAGATGAGCAGCCTACAGTGGTGCTGCTGTGTGGCAGTGGCGATGCAATTACAAAGAAATACTGAACTAGCAGTTTATCTTGCTAGTTGACTAAACCAGCACAGCTGGGATCTGGCACTTTTCTTTATAGTATGCTATTTTATATAGAAAGATCAAGACATTTTATTTTAGTTTATTTTACTTTATGGAAAAGTGGAACCTAATCTTACAGTCTTTAGTCTACGCCTGGTGACGCAGAGGTGTCCAGGTCTGCAGAGCTGCTGTCCACTGATGCTTCCCATGAGGTAACTGGGAGGCTGGCAGCACTGAACACTCATGAAAACCTGATCACATAATGATGTGTCTGCAAATTCCTGTTGATAAAATCTTGGGCACATTGCCTTACTGAGTAGGGAAAAAATGTATTTCAGTTAAGGGAGATGTTCCCTTGCCTGCAGTCAGTGATATTTATAGTTTAAAGTAACATTTAACTGCAGTTTTTTACATAACTTCTGAAAAGGCATTTAGTTCTTACCTCTGAATTCTAGAGTGGTTAAAAGAGCAAATAACATGCACTTATGAATTATCAGATCACTGGACTGGCAAAGCATTAGTAACCCTATAATTTTGTTTCCTCCTGTGAAATTCTCTGTAAGATACCCTACTAACAGCTAGTCTGACACATTTAAGAGGTTGATTAGGAAAAGGAGAATTCTTGGACTTTTTAGTCTATTATCTTGTAGTCTGTTCTCCCAGTATTTTTTTTTTTTTGATCTCTGGTTTTATGCTTTCATGTGTATTTTGAACAATTTCTGCTGCGTAATGGGTTTGGGGTTTTTTGACAGCATAGTTGCAAAGGGTATCATTGCTTTTTGGCACTTTTTTTTTGCCAGGGAGCAATGTATGGTAATAAGAAAACATTTGCTGTATCTCAAGTTCATTTTGAAGGGATCATACATCGTGAAGAATGAGGACTAAAATGCAGCTCCCTTTATGCAGGCATATTAGCTAGTTGTCCTTGAGTGGTCAAGTTGTAGGCAGTCACAATAACAAGCAAGTTTTGCTTCAGCAAAAAGTGAAGACAGTTATCATTGCTACTAGAAACAGCAGTAACCATTAGGTGAGGGGACCATTTTATAACTGCCTCCTCACACAGGGTGGATATGTCTACTCACTGGAAGGAGGTTTATTGCTCTCTTTTCCAGATGGAATTTAACTGCTGCAGATACAATTCTTGCATCTTGTCGGCTGCCTCTATCAGTACATGCTAACAGCTACCACTGCCCATGCACTGTCCCCGGGGAACCTTTGGAGCTGAAGTGTTTCTGTTCATTTTCTGCACGTTTCTGGCTTTGATGTCTGTCACTGAATTTGGTCTCAGGTGGACCAAACATTAGCTTGTGGATTTGACATTCTATACTAGAAAAACTATACAGTTTTAGAAGCTGTTTGTTCCTTGTTTAAGCTGCTTGCTTTTCTAGAAATTGAAAAATGACCCACAGATTTACAAGTCCCATCTGAGTAAGTGCTGGGGACATTGCAAGATTCTGGTTTTACTTGTTTCTTTGTGTGTTCACTTTCTTTCCTACTTCTGAATGCTTTTTCCTGTATTCTGGGCCAGTTTGTCACGTTCTAATTGATCACATACCCCAGCAGCAATACCAGCTGTTAGAACTGGGTCTCACAATAACAAGCAGAAATAGAGGCTCTAGAAAGCTCTGTGTACAGAAGCACCTTCTTAAGAGTTTAAACCATTCTTAAAAGCTGTGTGATTTTCCATTTCCTAGGATGTTTGCATTGCCAGAGCAGCAGCTAACAACTACTGGTAATACAACTAATGTTTGTGATATATACAACTGAACAGTGTTGTTGAGTTTTTTTCAATAATGCATTTAATTAGCTTAGGGGTTGGATGGTTGATTTCTTTTTCTTATTTTCCTTTGCTTTTCATCAACAACATACTGCAAGCAGAAGATTTCTTTTTTTCACAGCAGAAATCTTTGATACCAACTACTATATTGTGTAGCTAATGGGGTACGCCGCAGGCTTACTGTTCGGCAGCACAGTACCTTCTCTTCAGACCTTCTCCTCCCGCAAGGGGACAACTGCTGAGAATAACCTTCTTGCCTATTGTGCACACATCTGTTAAGTTGATGCTTAGAACAATTATAGGCTCTTTCTCTCCCTACCACGACTCTCTGGAATCAAATTGTTCAGCTCTTCATGACAATAAATCCTCCAACCCTACCTAGCCTCTAATGCTTTTCAATTCTGGCTGGAGACAAGTAATAATTTATTCATATGTCAGAAAATAATTTGAAAAATGTCAAGAAGAAAAGAAAAATGGGGTAGAAAAACATTACTTTCTGAGACTTTAAGGTCGGTTTTCAGGTGGTTTTTTTGCTTTCAGTGTCCTGAACATGAAAGGCGTTTGGAGGCTACATGTAAGAATTAGAGAGGAAAATCATGAAAACACTTGAGAATACTTGAGGAGAGCAGGAAATCCTGTCAAGCACTTTTAATTATGATTGTCTTATCATTTGGGTAGTAAGATTGAGAGGAGCATACTCAGCACTTCAGAATGGGGTATTTCTTCTAGAAGAACATTTGGAATCAAGCTTGAAAGACTTCTCAGAGCTCACCATTTTCTCTTGCCTGAAAAATGCTATTACCTTTTCTAAAGATTAATTTTTCTCATCATTTATTATCCTTTTTTTCCTTTACAAAGAACGACAAATTAAAAATCTTTAGGAAGAAATCAGTGTTTAGTATCTCTCCCCAGTTGTAATTTGTGATTTCAGGATCTGAAATGTAGGAATCTTTAAATCATGAGACAAATTATGCTGTCTGTAGAAAAAAAAAAAATCAGGAATAAATTGTTGCAGGTTATCCCAGAGCTGTCAAAAGGAAATGAGTGTTACAAAGTAGGGCCCAACCATCTTGTATCTCAAGTGAATCTGCAGGAAAGCAAGCTGAAATAATACAGAAAGAAACTCACTACCTTGCCCCTCAGTTTCTCAATGATTCTGGCTTCTGGCAAGGAGAAAAGAAGAGGGCTGTGCAGACAGGATCTTTTCTCACCTTTTCTGCGGCTTTACCAAGAACATATTCAGATGAACAATCTTGAAACATCACATAATCCTGTGGTGACAGAAGACAGTGGAGCCGTTTAGATTTTCTCCTTTAAACCAGGTGGTGAATCAGGATTCTTGAAGCAATAGTGTTGTTATTTTTTGTCTTTGATCAAGTTTAAATAATCTTAATAATGTGTTATGAACTTGCAGACTCTTTCTAGGACACTACTCTGTGGAAAACTGCCTTTCCATAATCCTGTTTTTAGCTACACTCCTTCAAAGATGGTAGCAATAGTAATTTTGCTAGTATTTGTTTGAGATTTGAGAGGAAGGAAGGAGCTATACAGAGACAGTATTTTCTTACAGTGAGTAGAATAGTCTCCTTCCTTACCTATCTAATGCTGTTGTGACTTCAATTGCCCAAAAAGCTATATTGAATCCTACATTATTAAAACACAAGCAAGCTGAAGTTTCACTGTAATGTATATTAATTATCTTTCTTCGACGTTCAAAATTGCATTTGGACCATGTCTGTATTACATATCCAGAACACTTATGTAGAACTAAAATACTTATTGTAGTTTTCCATATGGTGGAGAGTGATTTAAATCTGGTCATATCTCAGAATGAAATCTCACAAAAGTATCACCTGTTCTGTGCTGCAAATTAAAAGGAAAAAAAAAGGTGTCCAGCTTTACAGCTACAACATCAGCTTGAGTTTGGCAATTTCAGAATGGGTAGTTTTAGATTCTGCTGTTCCTTCTACTCAGAGACCTTCTAACATTTCTTGTGTTCTGAGAGTCATAGCTGCCTGTTGTTTTAAATGGCTTTTTCTCCTATCATATGAACTACTAGAGCAAATAAAAGACAAGTTGAGTGACTATAGGGAAACCTGTGAAACTGGTTGGTTTATATGTAGTTATATATGCAGCATTTTTAAAAGCAGAGAAGGCAAGGGGGAGAATACATAACTTCTTTAACTGGTGTATGCAAATTATGGATGAGAAAATTATCCTTTGAAATTGCTGAAAATAAAAATTAATCTAAAAAATTCAGAAGTTTTAGACTATTACCATCCTTTTTCTTAAACTGGAGTTCTAAGTAAGTTACATCATAACTGTGTTGCTATTTGCCTCATTCGCTGGGTTTGACTTGCCTATAATATCACAGAATCACAAAGTCGTAGTATTACAGAGTGGTTTGGGTTGGAAGGAACCTTCAAAGACCACCTAGTCCAACCCCCCCTGCCATGATAATAATAATAATAAAGTATTACTACATTTTCCACTAAGTGCTCCCTTTCAGAGTGAAAATTTTGTTTTCAAAGTACCAAAATATGGGTGCCAAACTACCCAAATCTGTCAACGTGTGGTTTTGTAATTTTTTAAGAGTGTTGGTTTCTTCACTAGAGGAACGTTTAGGCCAATACATTATTCATTTGTCCTCCAATTAGCTAATTTAAGGCGTTCTTCAAAATAAGCAACTAATAGTTTACTGCAGTGTGGCAGTTCAGTAATGGATTCAGTATGGATGTTAAATTTATAGTACCTGAAAGGATTTTATATTTGTTTATTCTTATTGGCTCAGTGATTTTAAAGCAGTGGTTTAAAATTGGGGTGGCACACTGAATGTCACGGGTAAGACATGTAGGCTAGAAACAGGAACAGGCA
>JAVJGI010000040.1:59318740-59337985 GCA_035590275.1 Ibycter americanus
ACGTGCAAAGTGGTGTGGTGGTTCGCAACATTTTACATGTCTGTAGCATTTCCTGTGTGCTGGTACCCAACTTTAGTAGGTGCTAGAGGAAGCCCTTGTCTGCTCATCTACAAAAGCACACAGGTTGTTGGGGAAAGCACTGCAAAGGACATAGCTGCCATGGCATGCCAGGGTTCTGTACCACTTTCCCCACTGTGCCGCTGTTTTACAAAGTGATATACGGCAGCAAAAAAACTTGTAACTTGTGTCTCGCTTCAGGAAGTACAATTTAGGAGCTGGGGTAATTTGATGGATAGTGTATACTAAGAAAAATATTAGAAACCAGGAAAGGCCACATAGTCCACTGAGGCTCATTTCATTCCAAATATACCTTCTCTATGTTATCATCCTATTTGTTAAGAGAAAGAGTAATGTTATCCATTTTTTATAATTCCACTTCTGGGTATTACAGAGATAAATACGTAAATGCCGGAGAACTAACTTTCTTTCAGAGCACTGTTTCAGGGGGAAAATACTTAAATGCAGATGGGTGGGATGACAGAAAAGAAATTGACCCTAAATGAAAAATATGACAATAGTGATATGAATATATGTGTATAGTCATGGTTTCTCAAAGTTCCCCAGAGACAAGCTTCCAATCATGAGACTTTCAGATAGTAACCTTTCACTTGATTTATTGTTTCAGGACCAATGCAGGAGACAATATATGACTTTTGGAGAATGGTATGGCATGAAAATACAGCCAGCATAATCATGGTTACGAATCTCGTAGAAGTGGGAAGGGTAAGTGATTTTTGTACTTAAAAAGATGAAAGACTTCCAAGGTGTTTGCTTTTGGAAATTAAACAGCTGACCAACAAGATGCTTATGTACTAAGTATAGCACATAAAATATTTATGACTGCCTGTACTAAGAGGTTCATTATCAATTATTTTTAAACATGCCTTGGATGCTTGGCTTCGATAACATTAGCACAATGAAAAAGTAACTGATAAAGCTGCATTCTGTACAACATAGCCTGCAAAGACTGGCAAAGAGGGAAAGCACCATATCTTTGTGTATATCTCAAACATACCATTTCTATTAAGGGAAACCAGGGGACTGGTTACAGAACAAGGTATGGCGTCATCTTTGGTTTTTTAAGGGAGGCTGAGGGAAAGTAATTCTGAAACAGATTTCTGAGAAAAGTAGTTAAACTATGAAATTGCACCTTCTTCATAGTCTGTAAGTCAAATCAACCTGGTTTGTTTAGGTTTTCCTTCCTGTAAGCCTTCTGGAATAAACCAGAAAAAATTAATTATAGTCATTTGTACACTAAATTTCTTGACCAGGAGGTCTTCTTCAGGAGCTGAGTAGTAAAGGAAAGCTTGAGTTACTGTGTACTTTTCTTTCTTTGCTTGATAACTTCTAAAGTATGCCTCCTACTCAAGTCATTATGGCTAATTGTGTTTTCAGCAAGTACAGAATGGAACCATTTTCTTTGTTTCTCACAACTGTCAATAACTGAGCCTTTTAATTTACTGCTTTGTCTATGCACTGGTGTCTTAGTTCCCATTTGGGATGTTTTTTTCAAAAAAATTTTGGCTGGGAACCGGGCATATGAAAACAAAACCATTGCTTTTATTGCAACTACTGCAATTATTGTAAATCGAAGTGTTGAAATAAGAAGTCAAGTGCACATATCTTTGTGTGAGCCACATGGTTTTAAGAGATGTTTTTAATTTCACACTGCTGGAGTGGCTGATACCCCTCTGCCCTGTGGCATTTGCATGAGGAGAGCAAGCGCTGTTTGTGTGGTGTGAGTCAAAGTGTCGGATCTTGTCTCCTTTTTAGCAAGTCCAGTTTTACAGTCTCAATCTCTTTCCTTATGTCCTTTGTTAATTGTTAATATAAATCCTATCATTTAGATATCTGTGTGCCCAAGCCTGCCAACAGATCAGGTGCCAGTATTATTCTTAGATACAAAAAAAGGTGGGATTTGTGACTGCAGTTAACACCTGCTGCAGGAACACATGTACGACTAATGACAGAGACAAAAAAGGATCATGGTGGCCACTTAAAAAATTCAGTCCCTTGAGTGAGGAAGAAGGTTGAAATATTTGGATGGTCACATATCAATTCAAAATGGATGGATCTGTATGAACAGGAAGCTCTCCAGCAAACATCTTTGTTAAAGCTTTATACACATTCATAAGTACCCAAGCACACAACTTAAAAAGGGATGTTTTCAGGGTATGGGTAAATAAGCCTGACAACAAAAACAGCATACAACATGAAACCACATACTGTTTTCCTAAAGTCAGTATTTGAAAGCATCAATTAGAGTGAACTGTCAGGTACCAGCCAGGGAGACGCCAGTCTTGGTGCCAGCGTTGGCAGCCTCAACTCACATCGTTTAGGTATGCAGCACATTCCCTTAGCAGCAAGCAACAGTTTGTGCCACCATGAAGATTTCTTCAGGGGGCAAGAGTCCTAGTGGGATACAGATCTGCAGCTTTGTTGTTTCTGGCAGTGGTAGAAATGACTTTGTTCTCACTTTCTCTGGAGGCCAACATAGGTGAGATCAGAGAGCAGAAATTGAAAATGAGCTTTTAATGGAAGTGAGGTCATACGAGCCACAGAACAATACAGTCACTCCTCTGCTGGTGCTTCTGTCCTAGTCCCAGAGCTGGACCCATCAGCAGCAAGGAGGCATGTTACAAACACACCATCTGTCCTGCAACCCCTAACACAAGCTCTGTGCCACCTTGATTAATAATGATTTTAATGGACCTTTTGGTAGCATTCCTGCAGGGCAGACCTTGTAACCTTCCCAACCTTGAGGTTTTCTATTGCAATTGAATATTGCTGGTATAAGATTTATAGAGGCTTATTATTTTTACTTTTTAACCCTCCTGACTCATTATGTAAGCCAAGGAGGAAAAATCCTTTATATTTTCAGGAAACTGGAGTATCTATTTAATATGTTTGCCACACAGTGTACGTGCTTCATGAATTAATCATTGAGGGGGCGTATGTGTATTTGTTTACCAGGACTGGCTGGATAGTCATTAAATCAGTGCTAGGAACTTGCTTCTTGCCCTGGAGCATTATGCATCAGGACTGTTTTAATTGCAGATGGAGGAATCACCATGAGGCTGTCCCTAATGCAAGCACCTGCTGCAAATGACTCAGTCCCCACATTACCCTCCAGCAGGGTCCGGGTACATCTGCCAATATCTGTCATTATCTGAGGCACACTTGTCAAAACCATGCATCCCTTTAAGCTCTTGTGTGTTCCAGCAAGGGACCCTTGTCAGTGTTTCTGGCACCTGCAGACTGCTGTGCACCTGGTATTTAAATGGCACATAAATGTGTTTTGATTGTTTTCTCTCTTTAATGAATCCACCTGAGGGATATTTCACTCTTTATCTAGTAGCCTGTTACCCAGTCACTCACATTTACACTGCTTGTGTGGAAATTCAGAACTCACTTGTGCTGTTATACTAATCCATCTGCCAGAAGTCTTATCACAAAATCTGCAGGGCTCCCTAAGGAGACTTTTGTACTGGTAATTTAAGCTAATGATTTCTAAACATATTTAGTCAGTTTTATGAAGACCTCATTAGAATGTGACTGTTTATTAAAAATCTAAATGAGGTCTCACAGTCATTTAGAAAAATCATTGCTGAGTTGCATGAACAGTTCTTTGATAACAGATGATGAAGTGGTTTTTAGTTAAGATTGGCCTAGTTTGACACAAGAACTTTTCCAAAAAACCTAAACAAATAAGCAGCCCTTGAAGCAGCCTTGGAAAAAAAGTCTGTCTTCTTCATGCTGGGGTCGACAATGTTCAACTCACAATGAAGTTCACAAAAAGGGAATGACAAGTGATTAATGGTATAATATACCTACATTTTAGTGCAAGAATCAGAATTTTTGAAACCATACACTAAGGAAAAAGCAAAACCAAGACTCATAAAAACACATCAGTGTGACCACAAACTATTTCAAAATCATGTATTTTGGATTATATTAATGCAAGAGGCCTCCATGCTCATCTTTCTAAGTGGTAGAGCAACTGAAGATAGTAGTGTAATTTCAGGCAACCTCTTTTCCCACGAGCTTTGGCATAATCTGGTGGATTATTCTAGAAGAAACAAAATTTTTTATCCCACCAGTGTAGCGGTGATCAGAAAATAGTCACAAGCAAGAGAACATCTTGCTTACTCCAGGAGGCTGCTCTAGAGTACAGAGAGTTATGTTGGTAAGATTTAGAATATATTCAATTGTGCCATCTAGCTGTCACCTCCATCTTTTTTCTTGTTGGGCTGGTACTGATACTTGGTTGGCAGAATCAAACTTGGCATGCCACATCATTTGTCATTTGTCAGTAGTCACTCTCTCTCCCACTCCTTGTTTTTGCTTAAGGCAGAAGAAATTTAGTAATATCTGATTAATAAATGGTGAAGCGCACTGATGAAATTCAGTGGAGGTGGATGATATATAAATGTGCTGCAAGGATTCGTGTTTGTCTATCATGGTTTTAATATAACAAAGTATTTACACAAAAAAAAAATCACTAGAAGTAATTATAAAAAATAAAACCTCACCCCAGGAGCATAGTAATTACAGTAATTAGAGTTTCTCAATTATTATCCAGAATTAGAAAACAGCCAGTGCTAATAGTGTTAATAAGCACACAAAAGACCCTTTTTTTGAAAGGAGGCAAGGTTGACTGTGGCAGAAAGGATGTGACAGAAACAGGGGAATGAAGGTCAACCATAGACTGGTAAATAGCCCCTGTGCCTGCAGGCACACCTTAGCACTATAGAAACAGCCTCTCACTGCCATCTTATCTCTCAGGAGTGTTGTGCTTTCCTGATAGCCATCTTACACGCCTCCTGGGTGACTTTTCCTTCCCAGGAGCCAGCAAGTCTGTATCTGCACAGGGAAAAACAAAGAACACAGCGGTGGCTTGCTTTTCCTTTGCTTGTTTTACTGGACCTGTGGATGACACGTTACATACATGGCACTCTTATCTGCCTTGCTGCAAAAATGTTGATGGCTCCAACTTTTCATGCTTAAAAGACAATTGGGGTCCACATGACAGTGAGGGAGAGCCATGCAATGGTCTTCTGACAGAGGGGAAATACCTCCTTCATGCTGGCTGGCTAAAAAGTATTCCCAGTTGTAAGAAAGACAAAATCTGTCAGAAAAGAGTTGTTCTTCTTGGGAAAGGCTGTATGGGTCCAGCCCTAAGCAATCATATGTACATGTGTTTGGGCCTTGGATGCTCAGGATATGCAGCCTTGGTCAACATTCAAGAGACATTTCTAAAACAGGTACAAATATGTTTCCTTAACAAACAAAGCCCAGAAGTCTTTATGTTGAACCAGATCTTTAGATCCAGCTGATGATCCATTTCTGTTATAGACAGACATTAGATGTCCAAGAAAAACTGCCAAGTATAGCCCTGTCCAAAGACTTCTTACTGAAAATATATTGCAAAAACCAAACAAAAACTTCATAGGACATTCCAGCAACATAAAAATTGTGTGACATTTCCAAGGGACTTGCCACCTATTCTTAGAATAAAAAAGGAATTATTTGACACAAAGCTATTATGAAGCTTGCACTTACACATTTTACAAGTTTTGAGAATCTTCCATGTGGAAGAACCCTCTGATAAACAAAGGTAAATTCAAGTTGTATTTAAGATCCAGATCACCCATTACAGAGATATTGCAGAGGTGAAACACAGTAACTCTTTAACACATCTCACAAATAACACATTTGTATTTAATACAAATGGAAGAACACTATCTAACTGAAACAGCCTCTAAATGTAATAAGCCTAATTACCTACATTGGAATTAGTTCAGGATATGGCGTTAGTGCTTCTCAGGATGTGTGCCAAAGTTTGTAAGCATACTGGTGACTTAAGATTCCATTTTAACTTTTCTACTGAAAGAAAGAAACCACATTTTATAAATGAGAGGGAGAAAGGTTACTGTGTGAAACCGTTCCCTACCTCTAGGTAATTTTAGTGTCAGCTTCCAAAACCTGTAACTAGTGTCCTTCCCCACCTAGGGAAAATTTTTTTCTTAATTATGTTTACCTAGAAAACCTGGGACCTGTGGTTATGGTACATAAATGTTATTATATATTCTGTTGTTATACTTTTGATTTTACTGTAATTCTAGTATGTCTTGTTGGATAGAGTAGCGTTTTACAGGGTATCAATGAGAAGAAAAGAAAACAATCATAATTTAAAACTATTGTTAATCTTTCAAGTCAGTGAACCCTTCTAGTCATCAAATCAGATTTCAGCTTTCAAGACTTCTAACCAGAAATAACACGTTAGCATTACTCCATTATTTGTAACAGGGGAGGAGCCCTTAGGGAAAAAAATTGGCTGTTGTTCTTCAGGAAAGAGAAGGGAAGACACTTTGCAATCATTTAATAAAGATGTCCCCAGACTGGCAATGTTAGCATCATCAAACAGGACATCAACCTACAAGCGTTCAGCGCTGTGCCCTGTCACTCAAAGTAGAAATGGTTTAAGATCTCAGTGTTTTGATGCACTCTCCAGTAAAAGCCATGTTTCAAAGAATGTTAATCAACAGAGATTAATATCTTAATGCTCACTAATCCAATTGAGATAATTCGCTTTGAGAAATAAATAAAAGAGGTTTAAGGGTACACAAATGCATTGACCCCCTTGCTGGGCTAGCTGCTGAAGCGCTGCCAAGGTGTAGGATGCAAGTGTAAGTGCAGTTTGGAAAGAGGGCTTCAAGTTCTTTGAAATGTCAGCACTAGTGAAATGGCTTCATCAGTGCAAGTCTCCTCACCTCAGCAGTCTCGTGAAATTAATCTTTCAATCTCTCTGTGAAGGAGGAAGTATCCTGGAGGCACCAACACGGTTTTACCTTACCCAGTAAAGCAACATGTAGAGCTTCTAACCTGACATCAAATGAGCAGGTTTTAGAAACAGAAGGCAATCCACTAACTTGGTGGTGCTCTGTAGCTCAACCAATGGCATTATTTTGCTCTGGGAACAGAAGCATGATTCAGAGCGCAAGCTGTTCTGCTCAATGCAGGCACATCAGGTCCTCAGAGCACAGGATCTGAGCAATGTGCCCATGATTTCACAGTTGTGTAAGGGATTAAGACAGGCTTTGAGGAGCTCCAGCTAATCCTGTAACCATCCTTCATCTTGGCATGGGACCATCCTTCTCATGTGTTCTGTGCTCAGCCTTTATTCCTCCAGGGCTGTGCTAAGGTGCACTAATTTACAGTTTTTTAATGACCAGTGGGAGACAAAATTGCCTAAATGTAAGCAATGAAATAGAGGCAATCCATATTCTTCTGTTGGTATTAGCAATGAAGGCAGGAATACTGCAACATCTTTACCTTGGTTTAGCTTTACTCTAAAGCAATTCTTCCAGACTAATTCTCTTTTATGGCCAGAGGAAGGCCGCACCATGCGTTTGGCCTGTCCACTTAATTTCATCTAACCCAAGATACCAGGTTGATGGCATGCTAACAGTATATATGATTCTTAAGAACAAAGGGATTGCACTTATTCCCTTGGGTGGAAAGCATTAGTGTATGGCTACCACTGGACATGTCCAGAAAGCCAGCTATTCTGGGCAGAAGTTGAATGAGAGTGCACCCACCAGGCAACCTAGGATTACTGCTGGGGCAGCACAGGGCAGCAGAAGGTGGAGAGTTGTATCAGCTCTGAATCATCACTGGAAGAAGTTAGACTGAGCTGGTAAAATTCATGGAGACATCTCTCTCCCTCTGGGAGCTGTGAACAACATAAAGACTCTGGCTGCGTTTATACAGACCCATTCATCTGATAGTGCCAAACAGTATCTTAAATGTTCTATTTCTAAATACTCTTCCATACCTCTTTTAAAAAACTGTAAAATAAAGTACAAATTAATTAACTGACTTGCTCAAAAGCAAACAGAGAAAATGAAACAAAGAAAAACTGGGTTTTCTTTTCTGTCAAAGGTTGTTTTATAACTTATAAAATGATCTTAAATCACAGTACCTTTTTTGTTTGAAAATTATTTAGATAAAAATTCTTTCAATTATTGGATGTCCTTTTGCTTCAAGTCAGCCAAATAAAAGTATTTGATATCATCCTAGTTACATCTGTGGAATCTGTTTAAAATTTTCACCAGTGAACTTGGTCGCCTATTTCATTGTATATCCTAGAGGTTTCACTTCAAAATTTATGTCTAACTTACCATCATTACAGTCTATGCAGTACATAGCCAGTTGTATCACCATTTTGCTAAGAATATTTCAGAATTGAAGGAAATTGGAAACTTTGAATAACTAATGTTATTTAAACTGTTTTGTACGCACTACAAAGTATATTTCACAGCTCGCTCACATGTTAATTCTGTAATAGTTCTCCTATTCCAAACCTCTTAAGTAAATGAATTACTGTCCTGGCTTTCATACTGCCTTTGGCTAGATGTGTCACATTGCCAAATGGCTAAATATACAGCTTCAGAAGTCACAATTTGTGTTCATTAGCTATCCACTGCCTACATTGTTTGTTATATTTAGAAGCAGCAACAACAACTTTCCACCTTCATTTTTAATTCTTAGTTTCTCACATTAGACTGTTATGCTGGGGCATGGAGCTAGGGGGTGGAAGTAGATAATAATCTTCTCCAGATTTCTAAAATTATTACTAAAATGAACATGTTTGGAACAATTGGACAGTGTACCTTGGGATGAATAGATTAAACCAGAGCATTTTCGTTATGTCTCTGGCAATCACCCTTTTATCTCATCTTGTGATGAACATCTGTATTTTTTGGCACATTGTTGGGATATAAACGTGGGGCATATCTGAACAAACTCTTAATTATAGTTCTGCTCAGATGAGATTTCAAAATTATGTTTTCTACTTTGTGGAAGATATTTACTGTTATGGTAGCAACTGCATGAGAAAAAATCTAATGCATTTAATATTCAGTTCTGGATTCATGTATCAATTATTTAGCTAAACCTTCTGTTAGTAGGTTTTTTTGTAAAACATGTACCAAATGTTTATAAAAAGGGAAAGAGCTTCATCAAGTTACAGTAGCTAAAGCTGTGCTAAAAAGAAAAAATGAACAAACATATGTTACCAGCAGTGTTTCTCATATTTGATGAGTAAAACCATATTCTATTTTGTTGCAATTCTCTTTCCTTGTACAAATAAAGGCCCTGATCCAATAAACATTTATAAGTGTGGTTTTGATTTACACTATTTAATCTACTCCTGTCTTGAAGACACCTCTGCATTTATTTCAGAGGTCCTGGAGGAGATAGGAGACTGGTCTTTGAGCATTTACTTAACTTTTGGCTCATCAGGAGCCACAGAGTTCCCATGTCTAGAGCTCAGCACGTGCAGCAGCACTGCAGACCAAGAGCCAAAAGTAGGAAAGAATCCTGGATTAATAAAAAATAATAATAATAAAAAAAAAAAACATTTGATTTGGCTTTTTTCCCCCTCCCAGTGAGTGAATCATTTAGTGTTGGTCTGTGGCTCTGACTGTGGCTCTGGCACTGTTCCCGCGGCTGTTACAGCCCCTATTCCACTTGGGAGAGTTTTCAGGAAATTGTGTTGTCATGGATCCTTCTGCTCAGCTCCAGTCTGCTCCGTGACCAAAATCCCCTGTGCAGCAGAGTAAGAAATCCCTGGCGGGCCCAAGCTGCATGAGGCACAAAAGGCTGTAATGTCTGTGCAACATCCCCCAATGCTTCCCTAATTATTCCACTGGATCATCTTAACTAAGGTTTAAAAAAAGAGTGGAAGCAGATCCAACAGTTAGGGCATAAGATGGGGACTGTGCTCTTCTAAATTGGTCTTTCTAAATGTCCCTAGTTCTTAGTCATAATCCAGGCTGTCTAGATTTACCAAGTTAGAAACAGGCATGTTTTCCTTCAAGGCTAGGCAATTTAATTCAGCCAGGGTTGCCGGTTTTTTCCCCGATTGTTTATTTTACTAAACTAGAGCTGTTTTGAGGATGGCAGGCGCCCATCAGAAAGAAACAAGGCTAAAGTTAGCAACAAGGAGGCGTGCTGATCAGTAGCTCTGTGACTAGGATCACCACTGCAGCTGCTCCCTTCCTGCGTGCGTGGCCTGTCTTCATGTGGTTCAGCTTCCACCTACGGAAAGAATAAGTCAGCAGGCAGGAAAAGGGAATTGACTGCAGAGATGGGGTTGTCAGTGGGCTGCTGCAGTCCAGAGGCAGTGTGAATTGCCTTATTCTGCACGGGGAGTTGAAAAATCATCTTAGCCATAGGTAGGAAAAAACCGTTTCAGAGAGTTCCCAGCAACGACTATAAAAGGGTCAGCTGGCTGATCTAAGGGATTTTAACACAGACAAAACAATGAGCATTCAAATTTTTTCACTTAGCTTCTATTAGAGGATTCTGGGAAATACATCCAAATAAGATAAGATCCGACTAAATATCAAGTAGATGCAAAAATACATAGCAGCAGCAACTACTAAACTGTTTGCAGCACAGCTTAATGCTTTTGAAATGGTTGTTCATTGCTTACGACTGATAGATATGCTTTGGAGATGAATACACGTTTGCTAGAGATCCTGTCAGTTAGGCACCCTGGGACTGGTTCTTGGCTGCTGGAAACCTTCTCATCTGCACTGACACCCTCCCAGCTTGCTGGCTGGTGAACATGGCGGGGTGAGCAGTCTTGCTACCCTTGCTCCTGGAACAGGAGTGCTGAGCCCTGCAAGGACTGTTCAGTGTCCCAGCCCCAAGCCTCTCACTGTGGAAGGGAACTGTATAACCTGGTGTTTGCCAATTGTCCCAAAACCACGCTTAATACAGGATGAATTGTGAAGAATATAATTTTTCTTAGCCAATACTAATGCGGTTACTAGGTCTGAAGACAAGCATAGAGAAATAAATTAAAAATGTGCTTACAGCTACCTGAACTTCAGCTCTGCTCTAGGAGCTTTCCATCAGCTGTGTAAGCAGGAATAAGCTATTAGGATGCTTGTATAATTTTGTGGCTCAGAGCCAAGTTTTATGACCAGGCTACTCTTTTTCTCTGAAAAGGAGCCTGATGTGGGGCTGCTGTTTTTCCAGCCCTGCAACTCAGTTCTATTCAGATTTAAATTTTGTCCTGCTGAAGAGACAGAGAAAAGTGTCAGAATTACTGACACTGCCCTGACAAACATTATTGTATCAGCCAATGTTACTACTTTAATGTGGCAAGACCTATCTTCTGTCCAGACAGTAAAGAGGGGTTGTACATGATTATCAGCTACATCACTTGACACAAATTGTGAGGAAGGTACTTCTGCCTGACAGGACAAGGTTTGACTGCAAAATCCTTTGTATACTGAACATGGAGTATGTATAAATAAATCATTTGAATCATGCATTGCAGTTTTCACTGTATGCTTATACACATGTTCATCAGTTTTACCTGTAGCTCAAGACTAGACATGATAGTAATCCAAATATTTTGGCTTGAAAATGGGTTTGAGAAATACTCTACCACTTGTGACGTTTAAATTTTTTTTTCTATCAGTTTTCCATTGACTATTTGAAGGGTTTGGGTTTTTTACCCATCCCATTTAACTGTATATTTAAGTAAACCAGTAGATTTACATGTATTAAAAGATCCATTTTAAGTTTTCCCTTCTGTGAAAGAGAGAAACCATTCCATGCAGCAGATGTATAACAGATGCTACTCCTAGCACGTACTACACTACTGGACGATGGCCAGATGCAGTGGTGATAGCGTAGCTATTACCATGATAGAGCAGAATAAAAGATATGTAAGTAATATGTTAGCTCTCCCGCCCATTGCCTTGTTCACACAAATGGGAAGGAGGAGAAAATTCTTTAGTCTCTCAGCTATCTACATCATCATATACAGTCCCCACAATCACCCACTTTAAAAAATAGGAGAATAATAGTGCACATTTGAATATGTTAAACACTGTGAAGTCCATTCCATCTAGACCACACCAGGGCTCGGAAAATCTGAAATACAGTTTAAAAAACCCACCTTCATTGTATCTCCATCTCCCAGGACAAATTTGCCAAGAACACACAGCTCCAGAAGCCTACTGATATCAGTATGGGGGAAAGGGAAATTCATTTCACCTAACCTTAGCCTTCAAGAAGCCAAACACCTAGGCAAAGGCAGTCATCTGGACTCTTCATAAATAACAAAATAAAGGCACCTCTACAAGGCATTCATCCAACTCATCTTAGTTTGAGTTAAGTGAGATGAATCCCACCCATAATGTTTGGGGTCATCTAGTGAATTGGTGTTAAAGCTCAGACATAAAATTCATCTCTTGACTTCAAGTGTTGAGTTTTGCCATTTGACCTCTCAACAGTTCCTTTGGAAAGTTAATCTGAGAAAATAGATACTTTTCTAACAGTAGAGAAGATCCTTCCTGTCTGAAAAACACGTTTTCATTTTAGAAGGTAGGAAGACATTTTTGAGACAAATAACCAAACAGAAGTTGGGGAAAAAACCTTCTGGTGGTAGTTGTCCCTCTGGGCACACCCTGCCTTGGAAAGCACAGGAAAGGAACAGTTATTCTGAGTTAGAGTTAGAATATATGCAGGGTATAAATATCCCTTGCGCTCCATACGTATTTGCCTTACTTCACTAACCACAACACAAATCTCACCTGCAACTCTGAAAGCTGTCTTAAAAAAAGAAGAGGCAATGTTCCTTAAACATAAATCATTTCCACATGCAGAAAATGTGACTATTTTGTGCATGATTGCATTTTAAAACAGAAATCATTGCACAGAATAAAGAATGGATTCAGTATGAACCTTCCAAAATAAATTAACCGTAATTTCTTTTGTATTTTTTAAAGGTCAAGTGCTGCAAATACTGGCCAGATGACACAGAGATATATAAAGACATTAAAGTCACCCTAATAGAAACAGAGCTCCTGGCTGAATATGTGATTCGAACATTTGCAGTAGAAAAGGTAAGTTTCCAAATTCAGTTTTCTTAAGGACAATGGTATCTGCCTAAGTAACTTTCCTACAGATTCAACATGGGAAAGTTAAATCTTTTGCCTGACATCACAGTTACGTAGCTATTTTTTGGGTAAACGGCTACTGCCCTCTTATGGTAAACTGCTTTTCTTTAAATGTATCAGCCTTTCTGCGCTTTCCATCACTGTTGGCCCCTGCCTGAGTTAGAAAAAGTGTTGTTCCTTTGCTAGGAGAAATTGAAACCTCCCTCCCAGCAATCAATTGAAAAACACATTCGTGCTGTTTTCCCATCTTAGGTTCTCCACAATCATTTTCTGTCTGTACCAGAGGCTGCATGCACCATTATTCAGATGTCTGTGGTGGACAATACTGTTATCCGTTGGGCTGGTGTGTTCCTCATCTGCAGAGACATAGTTGCAACAAACTAATTTTCTTCTCAAGGCACCTTCACTTTTCATGTGGACTCTGTCTTTATATGGAGAGTTCCAATCAGCGTCTTGTATTACTGTTTATTAGAATAATGCCATGAATTTTTTTGATGCTTACTAGATCTTGTAGCTCTCCCAAACAGCTTACAATCTATGGACAACATACAATTAACAAATAAGATACTAACTGAAAATGAGAACAAGCAGCGTCAGTCAATGCTGAAGGGTGTCATGCATTTTGTGTCAATTCAGGGGTTTTATTCAGAATTCATTAAAGGACAGAAATGGTTTAATTGTATGTATCAAGACTCATTTGAGTTGCAGAACAACAAGGAAAGGGCCTCTTTGGAAGACTTAATATTCCTAATGGTGCACTGAAGTAATGTTCAGTATTATCATGAGTAGATTTTCAACTAATTAGCTTAGAAGACTCCTTTTGATTTAGTTGCAGTACCTGTGATATACTGGGTCTCTCTAATGATGAAACAGTATTCAATTATGGTTTTGAGGAACATGATCTTTAGCATTAAAGAATCCTGCACCCAGGTAGATGCAACTGCCGAAAAGACAACCCAACAGGCTCTCTGTACATACATCCACAGTAACAAAGGAATTATGTTTTTTCCTGGTTTGTTCTTCAAACTAATACTTAAATATGCATCAATACAGCAACCTGAGGGTAATGATAATAGAATTATGCGGTCTGAATGAACTGAAATATTATATCATGTTTACCACTATACATATTGTACATTGAAATCATTCAAGCCTGTTGTTTCCTTGCATTTAGATATTTTTAATAAACAGATGAGAAAAGGTGGCTACACTTTGAAGTAGATGAAGCACTGGTTGATTTCTATTCTGCAGATTTTAAGTCCGTGCTTTGATGTTAGCTTTTCACTTCTTAACTGGGACTGGAAAAAAAGACCTAGAGGATTTTACAGTTGAACATAACCAAGCTGTCTTGAATAAGTGCATTAGAACAGATAGAGATAAAAGGCACTAAACATTTTATTTCTTAAAAAAAATCTCCATCTGAAAAGATTTCATTTAGACACTGCTTTTTAATAGTTGGTTGTTTTTCACTAAGCCTCTAAAAGCAGCATCAGTGTAGTTTGAGTAAAGTACATTTGTTTTTACCCTATTTTCCGTATTTTTTAACTCTTCCAGTGGTACTGGAAGGTCAAGTCTATACATCTTTTCCACCATAATTCTCTCAAATTTATATTGCTGATCTACTGGGACTGATACTTTTCAGCCTCTCTAAGACAAGCTGCATGATGAGACAGAGTGCATCCTAACTGAATCTGCAGATAACACTAAGTGAAGGATGATGTTGAAACGCTGAACATTGGAGCCTCAGTTCCAAAGGACTTGAAGATTTGGCCAGCAGAAGCTGTAGCAATTCAACAAGGGAAGACGCAAAGTTCTGTGCCATAGGTGGACTAAACCCATGTGTCAGTACAAACCGTGACATCCTGGGACACATCTGACATCCAAGATGATTAAGGATGTAGGTCATATGAGCTGCAAGGGGAGGTTAAGGGAACTGGACTTGTTCAGTGTAGTAGAGATGAGGAGGAAGGGTAAGGAAGATGTAATTGCAGCCTGCAACTACTTCAGAGATATTTAGAAAATCAGGAGCACCAAATTCTCACTCTTCTCAGTGGTAGTGAAGGGCAAAAGAAGGGCCAATGGCCAAGAAGTTGCAGCATGGAAGGCTTGCAGTGGAAAAACTCCTTCAAGAGGAGGGTAGTGCAGTGCTGGAGCAGGTTATCCAGAAAAGTTGTGGAATCTCCGTTCTTGGAGGTCATCAGGGCTCAGATAGAGAGATCTAGTGTTGGCCATAGACCCACTCTGAGTGAGAGGTTGGGCTGGAGACCTCCAGAGGTCTCTTCTGACCATCTTTTTGTATTTGTGGGTGAACATCTCATACCTGCTCCTAAAATGCAATTTATAAGTTGATTTGTTTGTAGGTAAATTGATCACTTATTTTTTTCTTTTTTTAAAATGGCTATTTGGTAATTATTGAGGAGTAGGAGGATAATGCTAAGAAAATTGAACCCAAAATTACATTCTGATTCTGAGGACCACTTCTTAGATACACTTTATGTTGTGTGCATAAGCAGTTGCTTTGGAGCAGTTCCTTTACAGTACAACAGTTCACTCAGATGAATTACTCAGGTAGTAACAGAGCAGCACCATAAGTATTTGTAGCAATTTTAACATCCTAGGGTTTGTTAGCAATGTACACCATTTTCTGTTTGTTTCAGCTGGGAAAAAAAAGTAAAAAATACAGCCTTTCCAAGCTGAGCATATGCTTTTATGTTTCATGCAATTGTGTTGCTATTTTGAGTTTAAAAACCAGCAGGAAAGCTGCAGACATGAAAATCATTCCTTTCTAGGTATAATAAACAAACTCATTATAAAAGTATCCTATATGCAAAACCTTTTCTAAGTAGCTGAGTGTTACCAACAATACACAAAAATGCAGTCAGCATAAGAGACTGCATTTTCAAAATTAATGCACAAGATATGCAGGACATATCCTGATCTGCATAACAGCTGGGCACATTATTATGGATGGGCACTTTACTTTTCATAGATTACTTGAAAATCAAGGCTGCATACAGCATGAAGAATTTGTGTGGGGTACTTGTTCCAGTCGTCAGTTTGTAAAGTCATGGCATTGCTTTTTTGTATGGGATCTTTGTTTCTTGGGGGATTGTGGGCAGTTGTTAAGAGCAATATAAAAGCATTTGGGACATGGATATCCCACCTACACACAGCTATTTACAGAGTTGGAGGCCTTACTTACAGTAGCAAAAAGATGTGTTAACTAACACACTAAAATCCCCAGAGTACAAAGACCAAATTGTAATTGAATGTGTTTGACTGTCTTAAAATGCAAATTACTTTTTCTCTTTCTGGTTTTCAATAAGTTTTAAAATTGGTTTTTAGGATATAAGGGCGTTTCTGTTGCAACGGTATGACCTCCTCAGTCTACACCAGTGTCACATATGCTCTTCATCTTCTCCCTTGCCTGCCTTGTTCTGTCGCAATTTCTGAGGGACATGAGTGCAGATATTCCTCTGAGCAGATGCCCAGTCTCCACAGACCCCCAGCCTGAGCCGTCAGAGCATCAGGACACCAGGATACACCAAGCCCACTCCAGTTGTGTAGCACTGGCACAGCCAAAATTTCTCAACTATTGAAAATCCCAGACTCTTTTAGCTTGCATACTAGCTATAAATTAGGAAGTTTATATTACTTCATTGTGCAAAGAGAATTAGACCTTTTATATGCAAACCAGCTCAAGACAGAAAATACATCTTTAAGAAGAAAAACCGTGAACCACCAGTTATTAATATCACTGACATTTAGTCCAGTCTAGACATGATATGTCATAATTTTGCTGTTTGCTTATGAAATATCTATGATGGCCTCTGGTCTGTGGATTTCTAATGAGAAAAAAACACTGGCAGCTACCTTTTCAGAGGGGGAAGGGGAAATACAAGCACTAAGAAAATCAAACTTAGCATCCACACCTCTAATATCCAGACTGCTCCAGAAAGTCACATGGGAAATTACTTACATGATCGGCTTCTCATTCATACCTGTCTCACCATATCCATGTTTTTGTAGACTGTGGCAAATCACTTGAAAGGTGAGCATGTGGGGAGCTACAGATACAGCCCGTGTGACTGGAGGTGCAAAAAGGTTTCTTGTATTCAGCTGTTTCTTTCAGGCCAATGAAGGAGACAAAAGATAAGGAAAATTATGCTGAAGCTGGAGCTCCCTGAAGTCAACAGCAAAACTCCTGTGGAGAACAGTGGGGGAAAAAAATCATCTGTGCTGTATGTTCATGGCCTTGCTGCTAACCTGTTCTGCGACCATGGCATGCATCTTAAGGCCACAGTTTTCAAACCAGCCTAGTGCTTAAATATAGAGATGAGCATCTATGTTGTTGCTAAAAGTTTCTAACCAATCTAGTGCTGAATTACTCAATTTTGTTGTAAGGTTTTGAAACCAGTTGATCTGTAACCTTTGAACTTGCTCTCCTACTATGAGAAAGCTCTCCAGCAATCTGGACAGATTGTATTGGTAGGGGGTTGATGCTTTTCAGCAAGGCTCAGGCTTCTGAAGTTACATTCTTACGTTGTCTCTCATCCAATTTCTTTCACATTCCAGCTTGTTTTTCTTTTTCAACTCTTGTCTTTTGAACAGAGGGGTGCTCATGAGATTCGAGAAATTCGGCAGTTTCACTTCACTGGCTGGCCAGACCATGGTGTACCGTACCATGCAACAGGCCTGCTGGGATTTGTACGGCAGGTCAAATCCAAGAGCCCACCAAATGCTGGCCCTCTGGTTGTTCACTGCAGGTAGGTAGAAAAGAAATCTCTCCATTACATTGTCCACTAAACTCAGGACCTACCTTTGCATCTTCTGTACTGTGTAATCCCCACACAGGTTGCTGAAGCCACTGGAGCTCTAGCCACAATAACTTATAATACCTAAAATTGGGTATTATATACCTAAAATATACCTAAAATATAAACAAGAATGGAAAAATGGAGTCTGAAATCCTGCAAACGCCTGAATGCAAGGCTCGGTTTCAGCCATCATCCCACTGATCAAGTACCAGTGAGATGAACCCTTGCACTTTACATCTTGCAATACACTGCTGAACATTAACTGTACTCTTCTTTTAATTTAGCGCTGGTGCTGGCAGAACTGGATGCTTCATTGTTATTGACATCATGCTAGATATGGCAGAAAGAGAAGGTGTTGTAGACATATACAACTGTGTGAGAGAGCTTCGATCTCGGAGAGTTAACATGGTGCAGACCGAGGTATTGTAATCTATTGGATTCAGTCATATGCATAAAATAATACACACACAAACCTGAAGAACCGCTGCCCAAACCAATGCACAGTTGTGCTGCACTTAAGGTTCACCATGCTTTTTACAAAAAAGGAAAATCATTAGTGCTTCCTCTCTGGGCAGGATTCGTTCTGGAATACATCTTGTTGAGGCTCAGTTACATGATAGCACCTAACGAACTGTGCAGAGGAATGAGGAAACAAGAAACATTCTGAGTTTTATTATGGAGTGTTACTGCATTTCTGTTTGTATTTGTAACTAGTTTGAGTCAATCCATGTATATTAATTTCTAAATGAGATGGATAAAGTTTTATGAACTGCTGTTGTTCCTTCTGATCTTGCTTCAGTGCTGGTAGTCCAAGAGAATTAGTAGCCACCAGATTAGCTGTTATTTTTTTATTTACCAAAATACTAATACATATGCTTTCTGTGTCAGTAATTGTTTTAATTGCTTTACCAGGAACAGTATGTTTTCATCCATGATGCTATCCTGGAAGCCTGTCTTTGTGGGGACACATCTATTCCAGCTTCTCAAGTTAGATCTGTTTACTATGAAATGAATAAACTGGATCCTCAAACTAACTCCAGCCAGATCAAAGAGGAATTTAGGGTAAGCTGTTTCTAGCATTACCTAGAAGGTCTACAGTTCAGCTATACTAAAGACTTCTGCTTAAGTGCTTGCTTATAGCCATGTGAATTTTGGACCAGGCCTGGGAGGGAAAGATGGCAAAGAGGGATAATAACATGTCACTAATTGCTATTGAATTATGCTAAATCATAAAAGAATGCAACGGGGTAGTAGTAAAAACTTCTTTTTACTCAAAGGAAGTATGTTGATTCACAGAATCACACTGAATGGTCAGGGTTGGAAGGGACCCCTGGAGATCACCCAGTCCAACCCCTGCTAAAGCAGGGTCACCTACAGCAGGT
>JAVJGI010000040.1:59338582-59392509 GCA_035590275.1 Ibycter americanus
AGGCCAGCCCCAGCCCGTGCTGGTGCCTGGGGCTGTCCCTCCCCAGGGGCAGGGCCCTGCACTTGCCCTTGCTGAGCTGCATTAGACTCCTTCTGCTGTCCTTTCTCCAGAAGGTAGGTTACTCTGCAGCTGTGTTTGAGGTTATTTTTCTGATCTGTGTGCTTTCAGGATTGTTTTGCTTCCAAACCCTGCTGACTGTGATGTGTTTTCATATCTCTGCGTGTTGATTCCCACTGAAACTGAATGCTGAGCTGATCTATTCTTAAATATTTTGGGATGCTTTCACTGCTGTGTTAATTTTTCTGTTGTATTGTTTACTCTTTTTGAAAGACTTTAAATATGGTGACTCCGACGCTGCGTGTAGAAGACTGCAGCATAGCACTTTTACCACGAAATCATGAAAAGAATCGCTGTATGGATGTTCTGCCTCCAGACAGATGCCTGCCTTTCCTCATAACAATAGATGGGGAGAGCAGTAACTACATTAATGCTGCACTGATGGATGTAAGTCTCCACTACATCATTAATAATAAAAAGGGAATAAACAGCCTTCCAAACAGCAATGCCAGAAAGTGGAGTAAGCATAAGATGACTGTAACCCTTCTAGCTTGTTTTCCAAAAACATGGCACAAAATCTTTAAACTTCCAAGTACATTCAGGATCCCACATATGTTATGTCATAGCCAAGGTTCCAAAGCTGTGCTCAGAGAGCAAGTCAGGGAGTTTTGATAAATTAAATGTGTCTAGATTTCTCCCTGGTGCTTGAATTTTTAACCATCTGGCCTAGGGAAAAAAGAGTTACCTATTAAGACACTAAGGCAGCTACATACGATAATAAGGTTTGCAGCAATATTTCATTTCTCTTTGTTTATAATTTAAATAGTAATTAACAAAAAAAAATAATTGTCAGCATAAGATAGTACACAAGCCATTAGTTCAGTCTTTCCATTTATTTCTCGTTGAATGAATGGTTCCTTTTCATGTGTGTGGCGGGGAGGTTCTAGTGCATCTGTGGTAACTCTAATCCTGCTAATAGAATATTAGTAAAAAGACACCTTTACAGTCTGTATATCTGTAGATATTTATAGACTATCTTTGACAATTTAGAGCTATGGTAATTACGGTTGTCAAATACATAAACAATAAGAAAACAGAGGTTAGCAAAGAATGAACACATTATAGGTAGCCTTTTTTAAAAGTGAAACTGAAGTAATAACAGTTTATAACAGTTTTTGCATTTCTTTCTATCCAAGTTCTCAAAGCATTATCCTAAAATAAGCCTAAGTTCAAAACACTCCTGTGAAAAGGTGGCTGTATTATCTTTATGTTTATCTGTGTCGAGAAACTGAGAACAAAAGTTTAAGTGACTTCTCTAGGTACTCACAGTAGGTCAACGATATTTCATATTAGAATGGAGCTTCCTTGATCTGCAATTTACAACCTTGCCATTACATTGTCTTCTTTCCTGGAGAGTTTAGTGCTGTTTTGTTGTGTAAATTATGTACTGCTCAGGAAGATCAGTGCCTTAGTGCTTGCTTTGAAAATGCTTCCCTTCTTCATTGTTGAAACAATGAGCTGGATCCAAAAGCAAGACTGGGCAAAAGGCTCCAAGGGAGGAGGTGATTTGGGTTGCTTTCCACCTGAAGCACCCTAGCCAGGCTCCTGCAATATCCCTGCACTGACAGACAAGAGCAGACACTTGTCCCTCTCTCTAAACACTCAAGTCTCCAGCAGGCAAGGTGATGCATTTCACCCTCTCCACTTGCATCGGTTGAGATGCAGTTGGATTATCTCATGTAAGCCTTCAGAGCTCACTTCAAGCAAAAGGCATGATTTTCATTATTCAATGTCAGAATGAGTTTGAGAATGTTTTTTCCTAAAAAACTGCTGGGGCTTCTAAGTGAGGGAGTAATGGAGAGCCCTTCAAGCATCTCTCATCTGCATGCAACTGCCAGCAAGACAGGGCCAGTAAAGTAGAAGGCAGCTGACTGAAATACCAGCAACATCAATATTGGCTGGTTGCAGTTTGCTGAAACCAAAACAAAGAACTGAAGTCTTGCATGTCTTCATCTGTAACCCAAAACACATTGGATTCATTTTCTGTGATCTCTTCAGTGACTGCCTCTGAAAGAAAGATGCAAATAGCTGATCAGATGGCATCTCTGTCATGGTACAAATACTTCAGTTCCAGATATGCAGAAGCTTCCTTGCCCTCATTAATGACGGCAACAACAACCACTCCCAGCAGTTGCCCCAGTATGGCTATGCTGGCCTTCAACACTCAGGAGGACATAAGTGAAAATACTAGTGTGAGATCTACAATGGAACAGTTCTGTCCAACAGCTCAGTCAACGACATACCCTGTTACTAAAAAAAAACCCAGAAGCACTGAGGTTTATCCCCTAGGTATCCTCGCTGCTGTCAGATAGACCAGAATTTCAACAGTACTTCTGAAATATAACTAGATATTTCCTTTCATGGGCATCATTCAAATTAACAGCTAAGTACAGACAGCCAAGATTAATCTGTCCATTAAGAGCTCAAAACAAAACTGTTGCTCAAAATTTTGTAGGAGTTGCATTGGAGGCAAAAACCTCTGATGATTTTACTCTGTGCCTGTGGCATAAAATACATTTCAGAAATATAACATCTGCAGAAGTTATATTCTACCCAAATACAGTTTATTAACTTTGAAGCATGTAAGAGCTCAGGAGAAAGCTGAAAACAATGTATTAATTATATAGAAAATAGAAATAATGCTTTTAGTCCCAAAGTTTTGGAGCTATGACTGGCATTCTGCTAAACAGATTTTTATCTCATACCATTCTTCTCACCATCTTGTTATTTCTTTGCAGAGCTACAAGCAACCATCAGCTTTTATAGTTACGCAGCATCCCTTACCAAATACTGTCAAAGATTTCTGGAGACTTGTCCTAGATTATCACTGCACTTCAATAGTTATGCTGAACGATGTGGATCCTGCACAAGTAAGTCCAGAAAACTGCTCCATTCAAAAGAGGAGTGCTATTGCCTCAACATTTCAGAAAGGCTTTAGGACATAATTAGTTTTATAAAACAACATTAAATACTAACACACTAAAAAATTGATTTATAGCTTGGAGATACACATAGGGAAAGAGAAATAAATCAGACCAGCAGCAGCTTCTCCACCAAAATGTTAATGCACACACGCATAAGTGCATGTGCCCATCATTTATTCTGATAGGAGAACATGCTTTGAGAAGAGCCACTAAAAGCCAAACCTGATGGTTGTGGAATTCTGAATCAAGTCTGAAACACACTAATAATAGCCAAAAGTCATAAAGAGAAGCCAACAATTATTCATTAGTCTGCCTGAAACAGATCAGTGACCTTGGTCTACTTACCAGGGTATAGGTGTTCCCAGTGTGAAAATCTGTGTTATGTTTGGCACGAAATTACATTGTTAGCAAGAAGATAGGAACTAAACAAGATTGGAAACTTAAGCATCTTTCGGAAGAGAAAACAGGGCAGTGAAATGTATGGGGGAGCGTAATTACCTTACAAAAGAGTTGTGCATGCTGTACATGTTCTTTAGAAAATTGGAAAACCATACCTACTACTTTGGCAATTTAATCACTAGCATTAATCACTAAATGTCCTAGAGCCTGGCTCGCAACTGCGCAGTTCCAAGTCCTTAAACAGACACAATTTCCTTGGTTCCAACAAACTGCACCAGCCATCTGTTGGAATAACGTGGTGGTAATCTGGATTCTTGATATGTAAATATTTGCTAATTATTGGTTAAGAGCAATTGTTATTTTTTGTAGCAGAATGCATGTCATTTTTATTTTTGATATGATGAAGAATCTTTTTACCTTTGTTGAGTATTGCACATACTTAGAAAAACATTTCCTCATTTCTTTTTTAACACAAAGAATTTGGTTTTAAAACATATTAATCTTCTGGTTTGTCTTTCAAAGGAATGTGTAGGAATTCCACACACTATTTTAAAGATGGAATTTCTGATTCCAAGCCCTTAACTGTCTACAGGGACAGAAATAGAAATGAAAGACAAAACGTTTATTCATGAGTCTAAGATTATTTTCTGAGTGAGTAAGAAAAGACTCAAGGGAGTCAGACTGTTAGGGACTGCTGAACAGAGGTTTTTTAATTTGTGGGCTGTGTTTTGAATTTACAATAGTGCATGGCTATTTCAAGCATTTATTAGCCTCACAGGATTTAAAAGCTATTGGGATATGCAGTTAATGCACCTGCCTCTGCAGTGTGTTAAACCTTTTCCCTCTAATGTGAGTAACAATCTTTTCATTAGGAATAAATCTCAAAACCCTTAGAGCAAACAGAAGTGGTGAGAGGGCAGAGCTTATTAAAAACACACATTACATTCAGATCTATTAATAATTACTGTTATAATTATTATTTATGTATTTATGGAGTGTTTAAAGTTCTGTTTAGATATTACAATTTATGTGGATAGTTACGCTCTTGTGGGAAATGAAATTCAACCCTTCACAGTGACTGACTTAAAGAGAGTCGCAAGCATCACGTGCATGCAAAATGCGCAGACCTAAATGCTTTTGGTTTCTTTGGAGCTTGAAAATCTTGGCTTCCTAAAACAGCTCCAGGAACAGCTCTGCTTATTATCATTTAAGCATTTTTCAAAGATCTGTTAGAACAGTATTCCTGTGTGTTTGAAGGATGTGTACTAAATTGTGCACGTTAAATGATCTGAGCACTGGCATTTGCAATAGTTGTATGGATTGTATTTTGCTATCCTGTACACTAGCATATTTCATAATAAATTTTTTTGTAAGATTTAGACAATATTTGGAAAGTTATTTGCTCAGCAGACTGAATCATGTTGGGGGTTTAAAATAAATGAAAATATATTTTCCTGCTCGAAATTTCTGGTTTTAACTTGTTAAAGTGAACTCCTGCAAATCAGACCCTGTTCTCTTTTTAATTGATGTAGTAAATGATTATGTTTTCCTAAAATGTAGTCATCTCTAAACAGCTTTGTTGAGGACTAAGTATTATAAGAAATGCAAAACAACATCTGGAGTAAATGTGATTTGTCAGCTCAGCTCTGGATCACCAACAGCAATGCAGCAGGATGAAGACCACAGCTGTTTTACTGAATGAAATAAAGTTCCAAATATGACATCAATGCTTCTGCAAGCAAACAAAATTTCATGATTTCGTACTTCATTTTGGTGGATGCTTGCAAAAGCTACGTGCTTGAACTGCTCTAAATATCCCTGGAAAAACGTCATTAGGAGTTCTATGGAAAAAAATGGACAAGCAGAGTCTAGCTTCAAAAACCTGCTTGCAAAGTGTTGATTTAATCTTTAAAGCATTAACACAGATGATAATTGGTTCCTGGGTTAAGCCATTGTGATATTATTAGACACTAGAACTGTGCAGGATAATGGTAATACTACTTTGTGATCTTTAGATACCTAGAAGTAATGTTTTCTGAGCACTAAAGAAAGCATAATTACTATTTTCAGATGGCATTCATAAGATGAAATTGAGCAGTTGTTGAAAATTTAAAGCAATGATGGTATTAGCTGGTATCGTCAGTCATGGGTGAAAGTCAACTCCTAAGTTTTGAGAGCTGATGCACCCTTCATAGTGTAAAGCACACATTCTGTGATGTAGCTTGAATTATTACCAACTTTTCTGGAAAGCTGGGGATACCAAGCTTTTGGTCTTCAGGCTACATGCTGTCTCCAAGATATGGTAACATTTGACAGCATCCCCCTGTCCTGTCATAACGTATTGCAGAATTGATGTTGAGTGTCAGAAATGTGTTACTCCAAGTACCAGAGAATGGCGAGTACAGCAGCAAGCAATTGCATGTTCAGTTAAGTGAAAAGTGAAAGTTTAAACTTGTTCTGCACAAGTAAAAGCAGAGTGCTCAAAACCAGTGGAAGGTGGTGCGCTGTGTATTTTATAAAAATATTGTGTGAGAATTTCAGTAATAAATGTAGCACCAAGAAAAATCTAGAAATTTATATTGAGGCACCGTGAAATTCAAAGTGATTAACTGTGTTCTTTTGTGTTTGTGGTCCTCTATAGCTGTGTCCTCAGTACTGGCCAGAAAATGGAGTACACCGACATGGTCCTATTCAGGTGGAGTTTGTATCAGCTGATTTAGAGGAAGACATAATCAGCCGGATATTCCGAATTTATAATGCAGCCAGAGTAAGGATGTTATTTGCAAAACAATTTTGTCTCAGTAGATGACTTGACTCTACTCAAATCAGAGAAAATGAAAGTGAAACTCGCTTACAACCATTCTCATTTTTCAGCTTATTTATTTGAAAGCAATGGTGCAATACTGAGTCACACCATAATCAATGAGAAAAAAGCCTTCTATGTGTAATTAAAGTAAAAAATATTCTAATGCATATCTCAAGTATGTTAAATGCAAATGAAATAAAGGCAGTATTCAGATTGTATGGTAGCCAGGAAATGCCAGAATCAGTGCTGTTTTCAACAGTTTGAAATTAGCCATCTTGCATACTTGTATCCCGTGTCATGCAAAGCAAGCTGTGCACCAATACTAGGCATGTTTTTCAATACCAGTCCCAGGCTTTTAGTGAGGATCTTGTCCCACTAATCACACTTCATAATACATGTAAGCACT
The DNA here is from genome assembly GCA_035590275.1 of Ibycter americanus. NCBI lineage: Eukaryota > Metazoa > Chordata > Aves > Falconiformes > Falconidae > Ibycter > Ibycter americanus. Next base: position 59,345,235 of record JAVJGI010000040.1, read on the forward strand.
TCAGAGGGACAAGTATGTTCTCATATCCAGTTTTTATGCTCCCTTAAATTTGACAGACTAAACAAAGCATGTCTTTCAAGCTGAGTGGAGAAAAGATTCCACCACAGAGCAGGCATCTCTTCCCATCCAGATGGAGGGAGCCTTTGCAATGGACTAGTATCAATCACCAAAGAACCATAGCTAGGAAGAAGCAGAACTCCCTGCTGAAAAAAATTGGGAACTCAGGACAGTGAAAGGCCCCAAAAACATGCTAATACCTGAACAGGGAAGTAGGTTGTGAGCTTCCAGATACTTCTTTAATACTAAGAAAGTCCTGCATTTGCGGCAGCTGTGGCAACATAAAAACACAATCCCTGGCAGTGTTAGTGTGAGCTTTAGCAGGCACTGGGGCTGGCTGATGTGCTGGGGGAAGAGGGGCCATCAGCTGAAAGAAACTGGCCAGGAAATCAGTAGGTTCCAAATTTTGGCGTAAAGCAGACAAAACCCATTGAAGAACATATCTAATGCTGCATCCACTTTGGCTCAATCCCTTATCTTGTTAATCTTACCTCCTCTCTATTACCTCTTACTCTAGAGAAAAAATCATAATGTCAATATTTCTGTGTGTTGCTCGTTTTAAAAGTGGCACTAAAATGCCCTCACTTTGCACAGAGTGAAAGTGGCAAATCCTAGACTACAAAAACAGTTTTCATGTGTGTGTTTATTATGCCCTTTTCAAAGGACTGTAATTTTCTGCCACTAATACTTGTTCTATGCTTCTTTTTTATTTTAAATCACCATAAAGCAACTGTTCAGTAACGTTTCACCGGAGGGGTTCTGACTGCTGCAGAAGCACACAACAAAATAAAATGTAGTTAGATTTTTTTATAAGCTGGAAACATCTGAGGGTTTCATTTGGGGTTTTTTTAATGTTTCCTGCTTAAAAATATCTTGAGAGGTTTTGACCTTTCTTGTAAAAAATGACAGAGGCACACAAACATTCTTCAAAATGCTGAAGCGTATAAAAAAAAAGGTAGATAACTGAAGTTGTGTTGCAGCTTCCTCTTTGCTACCAGGTTCCTGCTATGATATTAATTAATTATTTGCTTGATCCTGCAGCTGAGATCCTGCTCTATTCTAGTCTATTTGTTTAAAACCTCTTGTTCTAATAACTCTGTTGGAAATTAAAAGTCATAACTCCTCAAGGGCATTTGAAATTACATTAGTAGTTTGTCAGCAGTGATCTGCTTGAACAACTTTCCTCACTGATGCAAATATCTAAATTACGTACAAAAAAAATGCTGGGGTTTTTTCCTGCTTCTTGTCTGAATCTCTACAGCCCCAAGATGGCTATCGGATGGTGCAGCAGTTCCAGTTCCTGGGATGGCCCATGTACAGAGACACTCCAGTGTCTAAACGTTCCTTCTTGAAGCTCATCCGCCAAGTAGAGAAGTGGCAGGAAGAATATAACGGGGGAGAGGGACGCACAGTTGTGCATTGCTTGTAAGTACCAGAAACATAGGAGAGAAAGTAAGGGAGTACTGTTACAGAAATTTGTGCCAGGTTTTACAGGATTTGTGAAGAAGTGAAGAGGCTAAGAGGCATCAATCTAATCTGGAACTGGATAAATAAACCACTTATTTACAAGCTTTGAATACAAGAAGAATTGTATAATTTTTATGTAGATTCATAAGTTTCCTTCTCTGTCCCTTGGTAGATCCCTATGAAAAGATGATGGGTACAAGTTAACTCTATTTTATATAAGATGTCCAGTGACTTCTGCAAATGGAAAATGTGCATATTTATTCAGAGTAAATCAAAACTGTACCTTCAGAACAACGTACCTTTTACTTCTACAGATAAGCACTGTAGAAATGAGTAGTACTGGAGGGATGATTCCTCTTCCAGACATAAAGCACAGAAGTAAACGTGGCGTGATGGACCAGTTATGATGATCTTGTAATTGCCTTACCTTTCTGTAATAATGGTATATATTTTTGTCCTCCTGTGATCTTTGTGCTCCACTGATGCAGGCTCTCATCCATTCTGCCACCATCCTTCTTTTGATGCAGCTTAATACTTGTACATGCCCTTTAACCTCAGCAGTAGCTGATCTTTTAAAACTGAGTCTTCAGTGCTTAAAGTTGTATCCTTCTTCCTCTAAACATCTGTTTAAAGATGCTGCCATGACAGAGAAGGGGCACACTAATGGGAAAAGCACACTCTACCGCACCTACTGCACTTTCAAAAGTTGGGACCCAATGTTAGAACGATGGAGGAAAATCCAACAGTGAATTAATAATTCCCACTATCACTGACCTTGAACAAGTCATTGCTCTTCAGTTTCCCCATCTGTAGAATGGGGGTAATAATACTTTCATCAAAGGAGCATTGTGCAGTGTGATTAATTAATGTTTTGAGATCTTTAGCTGAAAAGACCCTTTTGAAGTGCAAATTACTGTTATCTCTGAGGTGGCTGATGATATTAAATAGTTGTACAACATCACACATGCGTCACTTCCAGGCAGTAAAGAAAGAAAAAGCTCTAGTATAATCCTTTTAAATGACTTTATTTTAATTAAAATTCTCAAAGAGTCCCACAATATCAGGCAATGTTTTGGCAGCAGAGAGCATTCTTTTCATACTGCCTGGATGTGACAGATGTGCGACGTTGTATCTTCCTTTGAAAATCAACCATTTGCGAAGCTGGTTTGAAAGGCCTGCTACCTAACTAGTCTGCACTCTGGTAATTATTAAAGTTTATTATTTTCAGTGAAGCACAGCCTAAAGATTCTTATTAGAATAGCTGTAGAAATAATAGGGTTTCCAGAAAGAAAGAGATTCTCTTAAAGATTAAAAATAACTGGGGCTAAAGTATTATTAAATACTGTATTTGATCATACATATGAACATTTGTGCCTGGTTTCTTTGTTAGCAAGTCACTTCAGGTTCTCATCCTCCGATACTGTGGGTGGAGGGGGAATACATACACTTCTGAAAGTAGTCATTGCCAGGCAGGTGGTCCCTCTGCCTGCTGCCAGTGGTGAACACATCAGCCAGGGGAATATTGCAGCACCACCTGCTGCCATGCCAAACGTGCAGCCCCTAGAAGGGCTCCTACAAATGAGACTCTGGGCACTTTTGCTGTCCCTCTGAAATGCCTTTGGGTCCAGGAGAAAAACACCAGGATCTGGAATAAAGGAACTCAAAGATCCACTTTCTCTATAATATTTCCAGGCCTGATGCTCACTGCAACCTTGTGTGTTTACAGCGCAAAGGGGTGTTGAACTGAATCTAAAAGTACCTTGTTCTTATTTTAGTATCCTCTTTGTGCTTCTCAAGTGTTCACTGAAGGGTGGTGCAAAACTCAGCCATTCAGTTCCCTCTAGGCTTTCAGTCTGCTGAATTCTGAATTGCTGCTTTGAGATCTTTCAGCCCATTAATTCCAATTTAAAATTGTGTTCTGCCTAGAGTTCGGCAGCCTTTGCGGGCAGGAATGTTCTGTGTTTTCTCCCTACTGGAACTCATGCCTTCCATAGCCATCCCTGGTGCTGTACAAACTTGTAACATAAAGTCAATTGTAACTGAGCCATTTTATCACTTTTATTGTAGGAATGGAGGTGGCCGCAGTGGGACATTTTGTGCAATCAGTATTGTTTGTGAAATGCTTCGACATCAGAGGGCTGTTGACGTATTCCATGCTGTGAAGACACTGAGGAATAATAAGCCTAACATGGTGGACCTTCTGGTATGAGCTTTTTAACTGCACCGCTAAATAGAGAATGTTCCTTTTTCTCAGAAGACTCAGTAAGATTTCCAGGATTTGCAGTGGGAGTTGTTCATAAAGCAAGCAAGTCATTTTCAAAAGGGATAATGAAGTCACTTCACTTGTAAGAGTATTTTTACACTTCTTTCTTCCCAAGGAGACTTTGTCTCTGTTCATTTGAATTTTTTAAGAGTTTTAAACTTTCAGCCGAACATCCTTATTAATTTTCTTTTCTAGCAGGCTGAGCCAAGTGGAGAGCAGCCCTTGCATGGTAGAAATAATAGTTATGTAAAATGAAATGCCAGATTTTCAAATTATATATTTTATAAATAGCTTAATCGCCTAATATTTATCAAAGCCATGAATTTCAGTTTGACATCCAGAATATTGCATTTAATTACGGTTGCTCTATCTCATAGAAAGATTAAAGAAGTTCAGAAACAAGGGGCCATGTGCAATTATTTTCCTAGAGAGTGTTTTATGAGCCTTTTTTTAAATGGAGAATTGCTGAAGTGCCAGCTGCTATGCCAGAAGAGCTGCAGAACAGCTTAAACCAGCAGGTTCTTACACTCCAGTGTATAGTTCTGTACTTGGAGATGGGTGTAGCATGGTGCCTTATTCTGAAGCCTGGGCTATAAAAGACACTGTTTTACAACATCCTGCTGTAGAGGCAGCTGTGTTCAATTTAGCATCATAGGCAGAAGGAAGCAGCGTCTGGGCAGCTTCAGGGATGCTAAACCGATCTGAGCTAATTTTGCAAGCTCTGGTTAAACAAGTTTGAGACGTATTTCAGCATCTTTTCTACAGAGTGCCCAGGGTGAGGCAGGAGGCATCTCGCAGAGGTGGTCCAGCCTCTTGTAGTTTTAGGAGAGATCCTCCTCTCTCAGATGAGCTACTGAGATCTGGGTGTGAAACACACTGGAGAGTGGGCAGAAAGCAGAAATTTCTGTTGGGAAGAGTGAAGATTTCAGGCTCATGTGTGGATGGGTACGGTTATCCACTTCCCCACCACATGTATTGCTGCGCCTTGTCTGTCCCATGGAAGAACAGCTCCCACCACATCCTCCATCACAGTGCTCTCACCCAGCCTACCTGTGAAGTCCCAGACCCTCCCCTAGGCCCTGCTCTGGCCAGGCTCATGGAAAAAAGCCAGATGTTGCCAGCTGTGCAAGGCAAGGAGGGAGTTTACAACCAGCACCGCAGGGCCATGAGCCAGCAACTGTGGATGTTGTATCAGTGAGAAACTATCAAGTTTTTGCAGTGGTGGGAGGGAGCAGCTTAGTTGGCTCCTCTTCCACTAGTTTATATTCTCAGGAGGAGAATCATCATGCTGAGAACCATATATTTTTATTTCCTAGATATTAAGAAAAATGTCCTACTTCTTCATTCAGATAGTATAGTTTGGATAGAGACTTGGCAGGCCTGCTGTTCTCTGTTCTCCCAGAGCTTAAGTCCACAGAACTCACTGATCTCTTATTCATTTATTGTATAAAAATAAAAAGAAAATTACCAGTGTGAAGATGTACAGTTGAAGAAAATGCTCTCTATAAATTCCCATTTGTGACAGTTCTCCAGGTATAGATTTGTCAGGCAGCTGTCTCCATTTTTGAGCAGAGAACTTTTTTAATCAAAAGCTAAATGTATTATTTTAGAATATAAAAATAGCTTTTAGCAAATTGAGGATGGTATTGAGAATGTCTGGGTGGCATTGAGAGGCTTTGTAAGGCCTTTTCATTAGGACACTTCAAAGCACTTGTGAAGGAGATCAGTATTGTTTTCCTTGTTTTACAGAGGAACGAAGGCAGGGGACGAAAGGGATTTTTCCCATTGTCATGTAATTCACTGACAGAGCAGTTAGAACCACATCTCTTCAGTCTTGGTCTGCTACATTGTAGGAACAAATATTTGAGTCAGCAAGGTTTCAACTTCCATGTAGATTGTTTCATGGTAAAAGGGAATCGGAACATCGAGTTCTTTTCCTGATCCTGTTACTGACTTTATCCTTTATGACCCTTCTTATATTAATGTGTCTTTGCCTCAGTTTCCATATTTGAAAAATGAGAATAATATTCATCTACATTTGTAAAATTCTGTGGTAAAAGATGAAATGCTCAGAATTATAACAGTATTTCACAAAAATAGTTTCAAGACTGCTTTATCAATACCTGTTATGCACTTTCTGACTAGATGAAGGGCCATCTTTATGGCCCATACTTAGAGACTCATCTCTTAATTTCATTGAAACCTTTGGTTTTCCTGCAAGCGTAAAAATCTGAATGCCACATCCATATGGTATGGAAATCTATGAAATTCAACCATCATACAAAGGTAATGCATGGTATTACAGAATGTCTATTACGAAGCACCCAAAGCATTTTGTGATAAATGTTATCGGACCTACCAATAGGTGTCCTAGAAAAAAAATATATATACCTCTCTGAAGCTAGCTAACATAAAGAGACTTTTAGTATCCACCATCAAGTGAATAATAAAAATGTATGAGGGACACACATGAGTGAACACAGTGGGAAATAATAGAAGTCTGCTCTTTAAGACAGGTATTCAGTTTACTAAAAATGACTTATTCTGCTGGATCAGTAAATCAGCATAAAATGATCATGGGAAAATGGAAATGGATGAGTGCCTGATCTCATGTTTTGAGTTGTTATGTAGTTATAGAATAATTTTCATTTATTTAGAAACATATATGCAAAAAAAGAAAAAAAGGCAGAAAAGGAATAATTTACGTAATATCCTTTCTTTCCTTTCTTCTTTTTTATTCTTTTCTCATTCTGAAGAAGACACAAGCACTTTATGGAACCCTGTAGGATCTTAAAACCTCACATACAATTCATTCATAACTTAGGTGATATGTTCAAGATTGGATTTGCTTTCTTTTGAAGTTACAGCTCTCAAAAAAAGAACTTAGAAATTGTCCATGCTTATTAATGGCTTTTTGATTGTTGCAATATTATTTGGTCTCTTCCATGTTAAAGTTGACTCTCTTCTCAGCTAAAATGTGACCCAAAATCACAAGTACAGGCCGAAAGACTCAATCCTTTAAAATGTTTGTTTCAATGAAAAGGAAAATATATCTGAAGTGTAATTGTAACCTTCCTGCTTGCGATGTTGGGAAGGTGAAGGCTGAGTGCTCTCAGGTAGTTAAGTGTGTTGTTCCTGTGTGATAGTACATGCTTAGTTACCTTTTATTAACTGATTCAAGTGCATAAGAGAAAGAGGCATTTCAGCAGCAGCAATAGTCATAAAACTGGCAGGTATTTCCAGACTGAATTTTTAGAAGCCAGAGCCCTTGGATTCAGGGAACCCACACCTACTATTTATTTCAGCTTTTTTGTTTCATTAAATGTTTGTAGTATTGCTCAATATTGTGAGTAGTAAGAATAAAAACAGAAGAGGGAAACGTGTGCGCACACAAAACCGTGAAGCCATCAGTGACTGCATCATTTAAAGTTGCATAGTGGGCAAGGGTCAGTCAAAAGCATTGGTCTCTCTGTACCACTGAAGATGTGAAGGGGGCGAAGCCACAGCCCTTCAGCTCTGAAGGCTGCAGACTGGGTTTGCATGCCACGAGAAGGGGATTTCCCTGGGACTGGCCCTGTTTCCAAGCAGCTGCAAATAAAACCAGCAGGTCTGTGTTTGAAGCAGAGTGTTGGCACCTGAAAACTTAGCCTGGATAACAGAAGAGCTGTTAAGAGCCTAACTTACGCGTCACCATTACTTGCTAAAAATTAATTGGAATTAATCCAATTAATTTAGCTCAGACCTGATCTCACAAGCCTGTTGCACTGGGAGAGGACAGTATTTCAGCATGGGTTTGGGCTGTACATAGAGGAGGAACAGTGAGCAGCTCTTGCCCTGAAGTGTAGCAAGTGTATGAATGATATTAAAATAAAAGTTACGACCTGGGAGGTACTAGACACTGGGTCTATTTTAAGATAAACATTTCCAGGGAGAAAAGTCAATAACTCCCATTCAGGAAAAGTGCTACATGAGCATTTTGACAGATGACAGAAGGGTTGGTTGCAAGTCAATTTGCTTACGTGTAGTCAATTTTTCTCTTACAAGTCTATTAGAGCAGCTAAATACGCATCTAATATGAGCAGTACCATAAGAGACTGTGGTAGTGTCTATTGTCTGGTTAATACAAAGATTTTCTTATCTGAATATAAATTGGATTTGCAAACTGATTCCCATTGACAACAGCTGAAAGTAAATAGTTTTAACAGAAGAGAAATATTGATCCCCTTAATTAAGTTCCTTCAATAACTGACTTTGTGGTTTTCTTTTGATTTTTCAGGATCAATACAAATTCTGCTATGAAGTGGCTCTGGAATACTTGAATTCTGGCTGATTGCATAAACAGCACAGACAAAGTTCCTCCTTTCACCACCACAAACAAAGCAAGTTGCTTCATGATATCTGTGTAAATGAGATGAAGACTTCTCAGTGTTATGCTTATACTGCTTTGTATAATTGGCTCTTTTTAAGAGCCCAAAAAGATGTTTATAAAACTGCTTGCACTGCCCGTTTTCCACTATAATGCCGCTGCTTGACACCCATATGAACGTACACCAAACCACATGGCAGTTGTTGAACACTGTATTCGTACATAGCCATTGATGTGGTGAAGCAGCATAGTCCTCTGGTAAATAAGAGAGCACAATTATATTCTTATGAAGGAATTTGTACTTTTCTGTTATATTTCGTTGCCTGTGATTCTCAGTTATTGTCACAGCCTAGTGTACATTTCTGTTCCGTGGAGAATGCTGTCTGGCATTTTGATAATATATTATTTTAGTTATATTTGTATTCTAACACGTGCATAATAAATAAATCTTATGTAGCTTATCTGAACTAATGGAAAGACATATACCAAATCATGTTAACTTTGTTGCGTTGTGATTTCTTCCACTTTGTACCATTTCAGAGAGAGAATCTTGATAGAGATACGATTAGAAAATGCAAAATACAGGATGCTCAGATTAATATATCCAAAGCTTTTTCATTTGTTTATATTGTAAATAATTTTTGATTTCATCAAATTATTTATTCATTGAAATTAATTTTTTTGTGAAGCACAGTGAGTGACAATCATTTTTATTAAGCCCTGGAAATGCTTACTGTATGATAGTGTAAACATTTGTTTACCTTGTATGGATTCTCAGCTCAATAAATAATTACATACATGATAAAATCTCGTTTGATTTAATATCTCTTGGCATCAGAGTGCCTTCAACTAAGCCTCTTTTGAGATTAATTCTTGTAAATACTGAGCTACCTCCAGAGTGTGGTCATTGTGTGATCCAGTGTTGATCTAGCCAATAGCAAGATGTGCTGTGCCAGTATATAAAAAGAGGTGGACTGAATGTTTAAAGATGCACATGCACAAACGCAGAACCTGAAAATCACCCTGCTGTATGAAGAAGAGATGATGTTGGGCTTGCAGTACTCAGTCTTGTTGCAGCATTCCTCTGCAGCCCTGGGCATGCCCTGCCATTTGCTCTGAGATCGCTGCTGCCAAAGAGGTGATGGCACACCTGTTCTTGGGAAGAATGACTGCTGTGAGGGGGAAGTAATTCATCGTGTTAAAGATACTAATGCTAGATTGACTGGGGAGGGAGTTAGAAAGCGAGTAAGTGTACTGTTACTAGGGCTGTTATCAGTACTGCCAGCGGACAGGATTACACCATTAAAGCTCTTGTTTGTCCTGAGAAGGGCAGTACTGCACTTCCATGGCGTTTGGATGGTTCCCTTTTCTCCAAAGCACTCACTGGTGTCTGAACAGGCCGGGACTCACCTCATATTCATGGGTGCAGGAAGCACAGCAATGAAGTAGCAAGAAAGGAGAATGAGCCAGCAACGGCTTGCTGCACCGTCCACTGGAACTGCAGATCTTCCTCTCACCCAGAAGTGTCAAGGAGATATTGCAGACAGAGCAACTGCTGAACACTGAAGCCTTCCAAAGCTATCTGGGAAACCCAGTGCAAGGAAGCTGCAAACTGCACAGTATTTCAGCTCTTAAAAAGATCCTTTTAATGGGCTAGCCATCTGGAATGGGGGAAGTATCTATATAAATGTATCAGCCAAAATCTTTTGAGAACCTCTAAATCCAAGAGATCCAGCTTGGACAGAATGACTCACAGCTTGTCAACTGCCAGTTCAAAACCACATCAAAATTCAGATCTGAAGACATGAGGATAGGCTTCCTCTGCTGCTGGAAAGCATCTCTTTTAAAATTGCTTTAAAATCTAGCTGGCAAGTATGGGCCATTGCTATAAATTGCACAGAGGTACAGAAGAACTTTGGAAAAACAACCCCAGCCCTGAGGGATAAACCCTGTAGTACTTCAACCTGTAGCAAAATAGACTCTGATTTGTTTGGAAAAGCTGGTGTTAGGAAACAAAATTCAAACCTCTAACACCACATTCCTCACAACCAGCTTGCTGGACCAGGTATGCCAGCCAAGCATGCTTCTTTGTAATAATTGTGCAACACTACAAAGTTGGGTTCCATGATCTATTTATTGCAATACGTTTGCATGTGTCTGGTATTCCCTGATGCTTTCAAGAAGTATAAGACAGATAAGTGTGCTGAAGGACAGATGGTGACGCAGGCAATGTGATCCCAAATGTGAATGAGATTTATTGAAATGCAGCAAGAATCATGGCAATCTGTCCCAAGGACGGAGACTGCCAGACATTATTTCAGCTGCTGTACTCTTGCAGACATACTTTGCACAGGTAGGTCTTGGGGGATGAGGCGGGGGAGGGAGACGAGGAGGAGAGAGTTCTGCTGTGTTTCTTGTTGTTTTACTGACATTACTTTTTTTGTTGTTCTTCTTCTGACATAGGCATAGTCAAACCCGTGTTACAGAGTCTGTGTGATGTTGTCCCAAAAGACATTCAGTGAACTACAATGCCTTAAAACGGGAGCGAGCTAAAGAAAACACAGCAAGGTTTGTTTCCTCACCCTCATACTACAGCTATCAATCAATATAAATGATAGAGAAATCCAGGCTTAGGTAACACAGTATTTTGGCAAGAAGAAAAAACAGATGCGGACTTCGGGAGTTAGGAATACAGAAAACTTCAGGGATCAGAAAGGAGCAGAAAGAAGAGATGAACATGGATGGCAGGTATTCAAGAAGCAGCGTGGGGCTTAGGAAAGTTACCTGGAGGGTGGCATTTCAGAAGAGACAACAGAAAGAAAAGAGAAGTGACAGCCATTTTAAGTGCTCAGAAACCAACTTCCCTTTTCACAAGAAAGTTACACAATTACAAGCCCAGTACAGCAGCAGAACTAATGGAGACGTCAGTCCTAGTTTGGGAGGAACAGAAGAAGAGATGTTTTCTTCAATCACCAGTACATAAGAGGTACATAAATGAATAAAGAGATACTTTAAATGGTTAGCCGTAGGTATCACCCAACTCATCATCTCTCCGGGACTTGAGGTAGAAGATATTTGCTAAGCTATTCTGAAAGAACAGTAATGGGGATGGTGAGAGAGCTGATGGCATGTGGGTAATCTGTATCTTTTTAACAGCAACGCTCCCAACAGCTTCCTGGCCTTCTTTATCAGCAACACAAGTCTGTCACTGGCAGGGAGCTTCTCAGAGTACTAACTCAAAGCTTAAGGACTACATATAGTAAGATTAAAAAAATTAAGTATTGAAAAAGCTTCCTATCCAGCTGTACACAATGTGGCTCAAAAGGGTCTCTGTGCCACAAAGACATGATCTGAAGACACTATGCAGCATCACGACCACCTTCATTTTGGATTTCTCCTTCAGCTTATTAGGGCTCATCTTTAATATCTCTGAAACATTCGCTTCTTGTTTCACTGTATGTGGGTGTTTCCCCAGGTCTAACCGCTCACTGTGTATGCCCCTTCTCAGTCAACACTGTCCCTTTAATAACATGTAGCAAAGATACAAAGAGATTTTTCTTCTTTGAGGTATGGCAATGAAGATAAATTGACACTTCCAGCAGCAGCTGTTCCAGGCAGCTTCCTTCAGGGAGGCCTGGAGAGGTTGTAATGGTAATAGCAAACCTAAAGCCCCTTGGCATTACTTGCTCCAAAACACTCACAGCAGGAGCAGCCGCTGAATCTCCTTTCCCTTGTGGTGGTTTTGTGTCTTCCCCACCCCCCCAAATCAAGGATGACTTAAGGAAAGTAAGTGATTCGTAAGTTTACTTGAGGTTTTAGAGCCTCATTAGTTTTCTGATTCAAAGGTAATTTGGTTGCTGTGCCTCCCAGATTAACTTCTTCAAGCAGTAGTGCATTTGCCTTCAGAAACAGCAAGGTATGTAGGCAGATCACTGTAGCAGAACGATTTGTCATATCATTTTACATTTATTGTTGGCTTTACACTTTCTTTATCAGCTTGGAGCCTTAGACTACAAAATTTCATGCAGCCCATATCTGATGCCAGATACTCGCTTTTATTAAAAGAAAAATTAAATTAGGAATAAAAGAAGAATGTACAGCTTAGTTTTTTTGTTTGATGCTTGTTAAGGAAGCCAACGACCACTGCCATTTTTGGGGCACAGTACCAGTAAAACCCATCAGACCGTGTGAAAAATAACGCTGTTTCTGTTGAAGTTCATTTCTTTGCTTGTTTTTCATAGCCTAGGCCTTGACTATATGGTGAAATTATAAGCTGATGGGTTCATTTGCATTGCCTCGGCCATTCACATGCTCTGCCTGTGGGAGCTTTCTGAACGCCGCTGGCACCAGGCGGCTTGCTCCGTGCGCCCTTGCTCAGCTGCTGGTGCTCACCTTCAGCATCCTAGCCCATTTTAATGAAGGAACCTTTCCAAAGCCTTATCAACCCTTCACAAACGTCAATAAACAGCAACAGCAAAATGCCTTCCTCACCCCTGCTGGGTATTTCAAAGCAGACTTTTCTGTGGAAGGCTGAAAAGGCAGCTCCTGGACTGGTTATTTCCCCCGACTCACCTGATCTGCTCTAAGCCTGAAAGCCATCCCCTGCCATCCCCACCTCCTCCAGTCCGTCTCCCCAGCTTCTCACTCACTCTCAGGGCAAGGCCGTCACATCGCCCTGGCCCAGCCTGGCCAGTCAGAGCAGGAGAGCTGCGGTGCTACACTGCTTTCAGGTCTGTTATCTTCCATCGGAGCTTCCATGGGCCCTCCTGGAGGATGTGTTGCCCTCTGGTGCCGCATCCTGCCTCTCACCCCAGGACTGTGTATCCCCTGCCCCACGAGCCTCCACCCCACTTCCCTCTGAGTCCTGTCATCACAGCACATGATGTTCTTTCTGGGCAATATGACTGGAGAAAAAGGAGATGTGAGGCTGGAACAGGTTGGCATCTATAACCACCCTGCCATGATTTTGTTTAATATTGTTGACAGTACTCAATGCACAAAAGCACAGAAAAGGTGGGCTTTGACAATGAAGAGTGAGAGCGATGCTTGCTGTAGCTTGTCTAAGGGAATGTGTCAGGGGAGATTAGTATCTCATGTTCACTGACAGTCTTTCCAAGCAATGGTATTTTTACTCCTGAAACACTTCTATTGATGTGTTTTCAGTAACAGCTAGAAGATTTCTAATTGTATCTCTACAGTTGTGATATTTCTAGTAATTCGTTTTTTTGTGAAAATGTACTCGGGGGCCACAATTAAAGCATAAATCTCATTCATGCTAGACATACATTAATACTGCTGCCAAGCCTGAGTAAATGCAACCAGAACTCCTAGTCCTACAAGCATTTACATTAATATCCTCTTGCCTAGTCCCACTTGCACAAAAATCAATCCGATACTCACACACATTTTGCATCTGATCTCAACAGTCTCTGTACGTGTCATACCATGATGCTGTATAGGGTCTGGCTGGGACGAAGTTAATTTTCTTCCTAGCAGCCCATATGGTGCTGTGTTTTGCATCTGTGACTAAAACAGTGTTGATAGCACACCAACATTTTAGCTATTGCTGATCCGTGTTTGCACAGCGTCAAGGCTGCCTCTGTTTTTCATTCTGCCCCCGCCCCAGCAAGTAGGCTGGGGCTGGTTAAGAAGATGGGAAGGGACACAGCTGGGACAGCTGAGCTCAACTGACCAAAGAACAGATATTCCACATCATACAACATCATACTCAGCAACAAAATGGGGGCAGAGGGGGAGGAAGCAATTCCTAGGAGACTGACGGGCTGGGCATTGGTCTTTTGTGGGAGGTGGTGGGTGAATGCCTTTGCATCAATTGGGGTTTTTTTTCCCCACTCTTCTTCCTCTTTTCTTCACTTATTAAACTATCTGTCTTGACCTACAAGTTTGCGTGCTTTTGCTCTTCTTATTCTCTTCCCCATCCCGCCAGGGGTGGGGAGAGTGTGCAAGTGGTTGTCTGGAGACTTAGCTGTTGACTGTGGTCAGCTCACCACGGATGGCATAGAAGTGTTTGTGGGACCGAGGTCTACAGCCGTCAGTCAATTACTTGCTTCAACAAGAAGTTTTAAATATGAGCTTGTCATAAAATGAATAGGATTGCTTAAGTGCTTAAAATTAAGCATGTGATGTATGTTATTAAAAGCATGTTTTTAAAATGAATCTAAATAGACAGGAGCAGATTGACCCCCTCACTTGAAGTGATAAAAACATGGAATTGAATTGTGTGTGGCAGAAAATTTGGGGCAGATACCTGGCCTTCTCTGTATCTGTACAGTATTCAGTCCATTTTAAGTGTTGTCTATAACCAGCAGTTACTACAAAAAAAAAAAAACAAACCACCTCCGCTAGTGTTTTTGTCATGCCATGAATGAGTATTACAGGTGCAGCAGAGCCCTGCCTGAGAGCTTCCAGACCTGCACAACTGTAGACGCTGTGCAAGGAGGCGGCATTTAACTCTGATGACTTGCTCCCTCAGAAACTATTAACTTCAGATAACTCAGAAGGTAGAGCACCATGCTGAATCACATACTTAATACTCGTCTTACACATCGAGTTAGTAATTACAGCCTCTGAAGAGATACTGGGATGTATCCAGTCTCTTTACTCTCTGTATTTGTAGCCTTTAGAAGTGGAGCTGAATGCATAGAGAGCTAACCTGCTGTCGTGTCCCCTTGAAATTCTGATTTATATGGTGTATAACAATCAGCCTATAATATAAAGCCTTTTGGGGATGAAAAGTCTTGGAAGTGAAATATAGTTACTGCCTTACCACATAAGAAGTGGGATGAAATTTGATGTTGGTCCTTGAAGACTTCATTATCTGCTCGTCTTTGTGTTCTCCACTCTGCGCAGTTTGGTGGGAACACTTGTGAAACTCTCACACAGCCACGAATAAGAAGAGTGACCTTTGTTGGCCATGTGCAGGAATTTAATCAATATTACACATCACATACAACAAAACGTAGCTTTGCCATTACAGGAGATCAGCACAGATTCAGCTGTGCTGGTGGATTGCAACCTTGTATTTTGGAATGATTACAGTCTCCATCTGAAAACAACCAGCCTTTGAGCAAATCCACAGAGATAGCACTGCTAAAAACCCATCTGCCAATGGTTTGCAACTCTTTTGCTTCATGATATTCAGTTTGTATATATATATATTGGCTTTGTCTTGGTAGGATATGAGAAAAATACAAGCCATCCCCCAAACTAGATACTTTTCACATCCTGGTAATTGTAGCCTGCCTGTACCAATCTCTGTCGAGATTTAGCAAGAAGATAGCACATGCACAAATGTGTATCTCTTTCAATGACAATGAATGAATGAACTGCTATCAGTCTGCCTTCTGCCTTCTTTAGGCAGCCTAGCATGGAGCTATGCCTCAGTCTGACAACCAAAAGGGTCGGTGAGTGCTGTTGTAACTGATTTGAATAAAAGCCTTTGATATATTAAACTGTACTGTCTTTCTATCAGATGACAAAGCACGCTGGTCAAATCGAGCTTCCCTCTCCTTCTGCTTGCACTCCTTCCTTCCTCCCTCCCTCCCCACTGCCAACATTCCCTCTTGCCAAATCACTCTGACCCACATTCTGGATCTCTTCAAGGATCAGTCTGTGGTCATCCTGCATCTGTTTCACAGGTGGCTTTGCCAAACGTGTGTTCTCCAGCGAAGGCTTTCATTCATGCTGACAGCATTGCTCTCCCATCTGCCATCCCACCACATCTGTCAGCAGCACAGCCTGGGGCAGAGCGTCGTCTGCTGAAGGTGGGCAGAGTTTTATCGGTTTGGGTGTTGTTTACCTTCTGTGTTTTTTAATAGAGCATTCTCTCCCCTCTCAAAACCTCTGCTGAGAACACTCTCTTTCAACATATCTACTTGTTGCATGAGGTTTCCACTTAGCTGAGACTCTTAGGAAGAACTAGGTACCCTCCCCTAACTGGTGCTGCTGGTACAAGTGCAAATTCATTTGTTACACTTCATCGGGACTATGGAGATATGATTTAGTCCAACCTTGCACATAAAGCTACTACATACCTTTTGTAACCAAGCAGTCAGAACAGTATTGCAATGTAATTTTCCTCAATCAGCTGTGTTAAATGTACCGAGTTTATGGTGGTTGCCTTCTAGGGGCGGCTGGACAAGAGCAGCATCTTCCCATTACAACTGATAAATGGCTACATGATTTGGCACCAGATTATTCAAGCAGACAAATTAACTTCAAATATTAATACATTCAGCAGCCAGGCAGACAAATTGCTTGTTCTACAAGTGCCAGAGTGGTCATGGGGAGATTTCCCTCCTGCCATCAGGAAACCTAACCTTCAGAGCAGTGCTCGGCCAGGCCAGCAAGCCCCACAATCAGCTAACGAAGCTGGCAGCAGTTAAACAGATCTTCATCTGTCTCTGGAAATAGGCGGGGGGGAAGACTGGGCCAACTTGGCTAATGTCTACCAGGATTGTCAGAAAGCTGTATTTCAAATGAAACACGCCTGCCAAGGCTCTGACTCCGCCATTAAATTGTGTCCACCTGACTGAGGACCCTGCTAGGAGTCTGCCCACCCCAAGACTGTTTTCCTGTGGAGACAGAGACGGCCACGTGTGTCATCCTCAAAGGGGTCCGGCTGCCTCCACAGGCTGATGTAGATGGTGTACATGTAACAAGGGTAACGATCACCTGTCCTCTCGTGTATTCTAACCTAAATCCTCTCAGGAAGGATGAACCTACTGGTTAGGTTTAAAGTAACTTGTTATATAATAATGTAACTTAAACTGGGGAAATGGAGTTATATATATAATTATAGCAGGAGAGTTTAAATTTTAAATGCTCTTATCAGTTAATGAGAATGAAAAACCCCTGAATTACTTTAACTCTTTCCAGTCTTCAAGCTTTTGCACATTTATGTCTTTTTTGAACGGCAATGTTCTCTTAAAACTGATGGTAACTGAGTCAAATATGGACTTGGAAGCCAGTCTATCGGTGTAGCATATCGCTAGATCAAATAAACTGAAATGAAGAAAGACGTTACCACACATGACACGATACTAGCTGTGTGAAGTAATTATTGTGCTCTTTGTACTTACTTAATTGTCTGGTTGTAGAGCTTCAAAAAACACTCCTAGTAAGGGAATATTTGAAGAAAGCCTTTAGGGGCAAAAACAGAAGCCGAGCTGACTGTTGCAACACAACCAAGATAAGATTACAAATATAAATTCTGTGTTCAACAGGCGGAAAATGTGTTTATAATTTTATCATTGTACTTAAGGCTTCCTTACAATTTATATCTTCGTTGAGTATAAATACATTTTCTACACAACATATGGCACTGAATTGAGCCAATCAGGAGGCATCGTTTGTGGTCTGAGCACCAAAGCAATTTCATAAATTATGCAATATATTTTGTCAGTAAATGTATAGATGGGAAAGTCATTAACATCACAAATCACACCTTATTGCTGTATATGTTAGCATATTTTTTATTATAACTCACAGGTGTGAAGCTCTAAATACACTTCACATGGTGATGAGGTATGTACAACCAACTTACTTGATTTGGCTTCCAGAAGACGTTTAACAGTACCGACCCACAGGGATGGGCATGTTCCACCACTGGACTTGGAATTAGTTGCATTGCTGCTCCAGGCCCAGGCATAAGCTGAAGCAAGCCACACTCTGCTACGCATGCGGTGCATTCGCATTACTGACTGAGAGAGGCTCAGCGATGCCAACACATCAAAGGCACGAACGTGCTTACAGACCTTGACCCTGCCGTGTCCATCCCTACGCTGAATAAGTACAGCTAAGTCCTTTGGGACAAGAGGTGTCTAACTACTCCAGACTTGGTCTCTAACAGCAGGGATATGGTGTAGAAGATCCTTCTATCAGTACATGGGCAATGCGCACAGTTAACTTAAGAGATTGCCTTCCCTCAGAAAAGACCACAGTAAGATAAAACCTCCGTTAATTCTCCTGGTTGCTTGAAACTGAAGAGCAGTTTTGGCGCCTCGAGTAAGTGTGTACATCTCTGAGCCTTCACAGCTCCTTTGCTCTCCCCCTGACACACCCAGGATCCCGTTGGGAGAAGGCTATCCAGAAGGACACAGAGGCAAGCTGGTACAAACAGCAACCAGCAAACACCTCCAGCCTTGCCGAAGTTTACATCTGGAGTATTAGGAAGCATGGTCTTTTTAGGATATTTTTCCAGACAAATCTGGCTGTGAGTGAGTTTATTACAGGACAGACCTTGCATCAACCAGCACTGCACCGCAGGCTCAGACACTCCACAGGACATGGCATGCTGCTCTGCAGGCACCTCCTCCAAGCCCCGGGGCAGTGGCCCTGGCATAGTCCCCTGCCAGAACAGTGGTGCTATAAAATGGGCAGCAAAAAGTCAAGAGAAGCTGCAGGTCCTCTGAAGGCTGTCCATAATTAATGACAGGAGGCTCCCAGCAGTCAGGGCAGCGCATGAAACCCACCTTCTGCCGCCTGACCCCAGGCTGCGCTTCTGGCCTGAGGAAAGCAAACAGCAGAGAGGGAAAGCCGAGCTGCACTGCATGCGGTGGCTGGACTTTGTTTTCCCTTTGCAGGGTTCATGCCATTCACTGCTGTTCTTCTTGGCTTCTTCCCAACTTATTTTCCCAGCAGCCAGGCAGATGTTTTACAGAAAGAAGGGGTAGCATCCAAATTAAACTCTCTCTCTCTCTCTCTGCAAGGTACCTCAAATCACCCTCATCTTCTTGTTTACATTAGACTCTGTGGCGTTACCATTTTTGGGTTCAGTTCTTTAAATGCAGTTCTTTTACCCTAAGCACATCCACTTATATATCTATCTCTGGTTTGATATGGATTTTTTGCTTATGGAAAAGGGCAACTGGCTATGAGTAGTGTAACTCATTTGTATTACTTGCTGCCAAGATAACTCTTCATAGATCTGTTCAAAAACCAAATTGTTGTGACTTCAAATATTTCTTCAAAAGGCAATTACTTTTCATGATAGTGTTCCCACTCCACATCCCCCATCCCAAACTATTCTAGTCCATGAGCAAGTTTTTATCTCTCGTTTGAAAGGAGAAGCCGCCACCACCACCACTCTCCAAACAATGAGAAGGGTTCAGCATTTGGCCTGAAAGGAAAGGCAGTGGGGGGTAAACCCACTGAAAATTTTCACAGGAAAAGACATTGCAGGCACCCTATTTTGTCTGCAATTACCAGACCTGAGACAAGCTCAGATTTCCAATTTTGCTTCCAGGAAGCTTGTGCTAAGCAGCAGCAGCACCTTGCTCTTGTATGTAAAACACATTCGCATCGGTATTTTTCCAACAGGTATTCACCGTATTAAAGAATTTTCGAGAGACACCAATATTCAAAGCCCAGCTTCCATCAGTGAAATGTATTTACAGAAATAGCCTCTTCTCTGATTCTCTGTCTCATGGGTTAAGTAGCTTTGAGTCTTGTGTCGAGGGAGAGGAAGAGGGAGGTCAAAACTACCCAACTTCATAAGGACACTTTCCCTCCCTGTACAGCAGAGTGCATGTAATTGATGCCAGCGTACTCAGCTGGAACAGCATCACTAATATGAGCATCGCACTCCCATTTGTAAGAACTTCCCAGAGTATCTGACAGCAGCAAATCAGCTGGCTCTTCTGTGCCCCCTCACTGCTCGAAGGTGCCCGTGCCACCGAGGGCTTCGGTTTGTGCCACAGGGACCCAAACAAGCAGGGCCTTGCCAGTCACTCAGCCTAAAGCAGCTGCGGTGGGTATGTGGTGCAAAACACACCACTGCCACACAGGTGTCCTGGGATTAATGACTTCACTAATGATCCATCCTTCTGGAGAGCTTCTGGTGCTGGCACCCACTGCTCATCATCATCCATGCCTCATCCTGCGCTGTGAGGCAAGGGGAAAAGGTTCTCCTCTCACACGCATCCATTCAGGAAGCGTTTCTGCCTCCTGCCTGAAGGATGGCTGTGAATGATAAATGGTATAAGCCAGGAATTTTGGCAAATTAAAAAGTTTAATTTATGATGCTGCATAATTCTAGCTGCTTAGCAGGTGTGACATTACTTGCTTATTTGAAAGCCATAAGAGGTAAATTAGATGAAAATGTGTTTTGTAGAAAGCTGTTAATCAGAAAGGACCACCAGCTCCTTCAAACCTCAGGTGCTTTCAACCAGTGGACTGCGCCCCCAGCAGAGATCTCCCAGCCCCACAGGCTGCCCACAAGGGCTGTTCGCCTTGTTGGTTTTGGCAGCAGCTGACAGGTCTTTAACAAGGCAGCTTTCGTTCAGAAGGGCTCAGCTCCTACCGCCTTTTCCCCCAGCACAAGAGCTGATCACTGATTCTCAGCAGGAACTGGCACGGCTCCTTGGCTTATTCAGTATCCTACAAATAGCTGCTGAGCAAAGCGATTCTGGGGAAAGAGAGAGAATAACAGTCTGAAGCCATTCCCGCCCAGTGTCATAGCAAAGTTCATCAGCCAGGAGATTTCTTTTATATCCAGAAAGAATAACATTAATCTCTGTAACAGACGAAAATTAGTCTCTCTGTGTGGCAAGGTTTTACTATCACTCATAGTTGCTACCACACTTGCTCAAAACTCTAAATAAACACCTGAAAATGAGTCACAGAAGGTCCAAGACCTTTAGAATAGAAATTGCTGCAACACATATAAAGGAATAAAAGGCACTCTCCAGGTCTACAAGTGGTTTCAGCCAACCACATTTGGGAGTAAATGTTAAAGGGGAGGAAGGGAATTAAGTGTTTATAAGAAGTTAGAAAAAACTAATGTTGGCAGCTCAGCTGCAAGGCATCAAGGGCTCAGGAATCTGTCCTGGGCTACGCCACAGACCCACACTGGTCCATCAGCTTGGTTGTGTTACCTCTTGTTTCTCCAGGTGCAGGACACAAAGAAAAAAAAAGATTATACCTGCCCTACTATTTAGTAATTCCTTGGAATCTGCTAGTACAGATGGCATGTGGACAGCCATAAGATATCTTTAATTCAGCAGCAGTGAATACAGGAGAGGGCAAAGCAAAGTGACCTTTTATGCAGTGTGGCATAGAAACTGGTCCTCACTGCCTTCCCCTGGCACCAAGCAGGGCAGGGCACTGCCACCCCACCTGGCTTATCTGAGGATGTGGTTTACCTGTCTGCTTATTTTCAAGAAGTGATATTTTCACAATGTGCAGTTCACCTGAGAGGTGGGAAGAAGATGCTATTTATTATTGAAGAAACATAGAAATGGGAGTAAAAATCAGTACAGCAAAGCTGTTTTTGAAGCCTAGTTTCATCAGCACTCTGCAGACAGGACCTTCCTGTGACATGATATGAAGCATTCCTACATACTCCTTAAAATACCCTTTTTCTGTGCTGTGTGAGCCAGATTGCTAATTTTTCTTCTCTTCAGTTCCCATCTCCGCAAGTCTCTGCTGGCTTCTCAGCCTTCCAAGCAGAGCACAGCTGTCAGACAAAGCAAGCTGTGAGAGAGAACCAAAACCCACAGCCCTGGAGGCTCCCCAGTTGGATGATAAAATGGGCTGAACTGGCAGTCAGCCGATGAAGAGGTCTCCTCTCCTTCTCTGCATCAAGTTCCATGCCGACCTTGCCATGCCACTCCTTCCAGGCACATATTTCAGTCCTGCTGTGTTTCTTTCCCCTTCTCCCTGTGTCTTAGGTTTGGCTTGGGTTTTTACGGGGTGTCCAGGGATCAGGGCGTGGGGGCGGGGAGCTGTTGCTGAGTGAATCTGAGGCTGAGGGGAAATTAATCTTCCTATTAATTCCTGCTCATATTTCTAACTCAGTTGAATCTCCTAATTTACTGTCACCTCCACCTCTCCTAACAGCTCCCTAATAGGGCATGAAATACCAGTGAAATGAACACCAGATTTTGGAGAGCAAATACCTCCTTCTGGTTTGTCATTGTCATTTATTTTTTGAACTTTCTTTACCTCCCCTTAAGTCCTTGATTCAATCCTCAGCTCTCATGACAGTTTCTTTGCAGCTTAGATGGCTACTCATTTTTCACACCAGATTTTGTGACACGCTATATAAAATACCTTACTGAAAGCTCAGAACTGCTTAATCGATTTCATTCCCATCATCCATTAATTCAGTAATTCTATCAAAAAATAATCTAACTTGGGTGGTACGATTTGTTCGTTGTAAACCTGCACAGATTTTTTTCTGGGGTTTTTCTACCTCCCAGACATGTATGGAGCTCTTTTCCCCTTAGTATTCCATTACTGAGCAACAGACTGATATTAGACTCACCAGAAGGCACGCTCTGACAGCCATGGCAGGTAGGGAGAGGTCGCAGGATCCTTCCAGTCATTTTACTGCAGTATGGTAGGAATCAGTAGACTCGATTTCAAGACAAGTGACATCCTACACAGCACATGTGGAATCAGCTCATTTCAGTCCTATCATTGCAAGAACCCTGATTACTTATTTCCCTTCCACCAGTTTTATGTCTAAGTCCCTGTGAAAGTTTTCACCATCTCCTCCCAGAATCCATTTCACAATGCACTACAGAGCCTTTGCTTTTAATCCCGTAGGGTAACACTCAGCGTTCCCAAACGGCAAAGCCTTTTTGTATCTCAGTCAAGCTGTCAGCAGACAGCAGTTTTTAAAAGAAACTTTTTTAAGAGTAATTCTTTCTCGTTTCCTTCCACTGAGAACTGGAGTGTACCAGGACAGGATAAACTTGCAAACAAATTAGATATTCTTACACATTTTGGTCAAGAAACTTCTTCAGCTTTATCTTCTAGGTGAGTAAAGCACTGTAAAGCCTGATGGTGCAACTACACAATTAACTGCTCACAGGTTGTCATTTTCAGTTCATCAGATGGGAACCTCTCCTGATCCTGGGCCCTTCATTTCCCAGCCAGAGCATTAAGCAGCTGGGATGTTTCACATTCAAACTTCAACTGGTGTTCACCTTTGCATGTACTGTCCCCCAGTGCTGACCACTGGGCAACTAAAGCTGCAGTGGATGGTTGCTGAGCATGGACAAAGATTTCTTTTCTTCTGAGAGTCCATAGAGAAGCCACAGTGGGATTAATAATTTTCAAGCCCAGTTATTCAAGTCACAGGTTTGAAATGCAATTGTTGAAAGGTGAGGGTTGCGTTTTGCATTGGCATTAAAGAACACGAGTCAATCACAGCCTCTGCTTGCGTGGAAATAAGCAAGCTTAGGGCTTGAGTCTTCCACTGCACTCTGCTGAATAAGGGATGAGAAAACTGAGGGACTCTGTGAAGTTTTCTTTATTTTTGTCCACAAGAAGACTAGAACAACTTGGTACCATGTTAATCCACCAGCTAGAGAAAGAGGACATGACTATTAAGAGCTCTTCACTGAACTCAGGACAGGACAGACTTCAGAGGATTGTGATTATTGTTCCTCTTGAAATGCAGGAAGAAGGGAGGTTCTACATCTTTCCAGTCACTACCTTTGGATTATTTTTCAGCAGGCTGTTTGAGGTGTAGATAAGTAACCCGCTCAGATTCCTACAGCTCTTCCTGATCTTGCAAGTGTCTGGAAGCAGGTGCCACATGGCGGTGCGGACTTACCAGCTCAAATCAGTGTTGGCCTGGGGACTGCCGTGCTCCAGTCTTGGGAGCTTTACTGGCCTTATTTCCCTTCCCCATTGTATTTTTCACTGAATGTTCCGATAGTCTAACTGCCATATGGCTTGCATTAGCTGCATTTTTGCTTTACACGAGACATCTTAAGTCTCTGTTAATGTGGATAATCAAGAACTGATTGCATGATGCCGTGGGGGACAGAAAAAGTTGAAAACAAATGGTCTGTAACACATACCTTAACCCCTCCTTTTCATTTGCTGTTTTCTGGTCCTGGTCCAGAAGTTTTTTCTGAGATGTTGTTGCTCCAAGAGCACCTCAGGCACAGCAGCTAGAGCCTGGCAGAGCTTGAGGAGCAGGGAAAAAGGAGAGCTGAAAGACATAGGGAGGGGGAGAAGAAAATACATGTATTTCTCAGCTCTTGTAATAAATGAAAGAAGCTGGGCAAGCTCTGCTAACTTTTTTTTTTTTCTGAAGGAAATTTTCCTCTACGTCTTATTATGACAAGATTGGAGATGGTTTGTATGTACTGCAGCGTCTGTGGTCACAAACCACATTCACGCTGAACAACCATTTTGATTTCTATACACTGTCTCCTTGTCATACAGAGACACTATCAACACCTGCATGCAGACCATGGACCTCAGCCCAGCAGGAATTCCAGAGACGTTAACAAATCTCATTTAACCTCCCCAGCCTCTGCTAGGAAGCTGTGATTTTCAATGTAAATAACAAAATGGCCTATGCACACTACTTCTGAAATCTGAGGACAGCAAGACCGCAGAACTGGCTGATGCCTGGCCTGATGTTTGCTACAACTTTCTGTAAAAGATCCCCATTGGGAAAGAGATTGAGAGCCCTCTTCCTGGGAGCGAGCCATCACAAACAACACACTCGCTTCTTCCTACCAGGCAGCTTCTCAAAACTTGCTTTTTGAAGCTCCTGAATAGCACCACCCTGCTTAATCACACAGCCCATCACACACCGTGACAGGAGGCACTATCATTTATCCATCTGCTTCCCCTGCACCTCCCCAGTTAGGTTAAAGCATGTATGAAGGGCAACAGAAGCATTCTCCTGAGCCTTGTGAGGGTCCCCACAGGGACAAAGAACATTTCCAGGCTAGGCTGAACTTATTTTATTATTCCTTCTGGCTCCTCCTTCCCAGGCCATGTCCTCCACTGGGCTTTGCGCCCAAAGACAGTTTTTCTCAGGGAGGTGCAGACAGCAATGCCTGGATTTTCCCTTTTTATGTCGGATGGCTCAGGGCTTGAAATGATTAAAGGTGATTAGTCTGACCAGTAAGGCATTTACCGCAAGCTTGCCAACTGGATCCCATCTGATTTTCATCAAGAAAACAAAGCAAACCACCATTTCGATGACTTAGAATGAGGTGCTGATTTATATTTATTTCAGTAGAAAATTTAAGCCTTTACGAAGAGGATAAAGTTCCACTGAGACTGAGTGACAGATCCTAACATAAGAAGCTTTAGAATTTTATTCATTTATAAGAGTGTATTTGTATTCACTGTAACGCGTGACAATTCCAAATAACCATCTTTTTTTTAAATGTGCTTTTATTGAAATAGAAGAAATATGTTAACAGAAGCCTGTGTTCAGAAATCCAGTCTTTGCAACATATTTTATGCAAACAGCTATCCTTCAAGGTTACTGGCTGGTCCATAGGTGGGGAGAGAGCTTGCTAGAGTGAGGCACCGAACCTACAACCAGCAGGAAAAGAGGAGTTAAGTCCTGATTTCACCTAGGTCTAGCTGATACAATGCATTGACCTCAGTGCTGACAGCCTAACTCAGGTTTAAGTAGGTCTGCTGGTGTTTTCATCACAGCTGTACTAACATTACCCCTCTCCAAGCTCGCACCGTGCCTCCTGCTCCAGCTCTGCTCCACATTTCCCACTGCTTTTCTGGTAGCTGTGCTGTGGTTTATGGCTGAGTAAATATAAGGGACAAGTGTGAAAGGCTAAAAATCTTTCATCCTGCTCTTCAGAGGTGAAGAGCTAATGTACTAGCCAGCATCACCATGGAGCAGAGGCATCTTGAGAAAAATGAACAGAAAATAGGAGGAAACCAACATTTTGAAAAATGACCCATAACTTCAAAAGAGCATTAATCTGCCTACAGATAAATGTACTGAGGTTAGAGAACACCGGGGATGTTTAATGATTCAGTGGGAGAACTTTTCAAAGGTAAAAAAAGGAGTAATCGCCTCCTTGACATTCGTATTTATTGTTGGTTTTGGTTTTATTATTATTATTGAATATTTGTGTTTCAAAATTTCCTCTGCAGTACCTAAAGAGGATGATGACAGACACTACAGGAAAGCTTAAAACAGATATTTATCTATAAGGATGTGAAAAAAAATAGACGCCAATTGCAGAAAAACAGGTACATAATCTCTTTTTTTTTTTTTTTTTTTTTTTGTCTTAGATGCTGAGTTAGCTCTCCAAACTAAATGTCTCCGAAAGTTGACCGGAGGATGACATTTCTGTTTTGTGGCAGCTCTTCGGGTTGTGACATTTATTGTTGCTGCTGTGTTTTTCACTCTGTACAACAATAAAAACAACCCGTTTCCATTGTCTGCACAAAATGGAGCTGTGCCGAAGCGCCGGTTGTCAGTATCCAATGCCTGCGCCTGTGACTCCTGGTGATGGCAGGGCTGCCCTGGGACACAGGGCTCCTCTCTCTTGCTTTTCAAGCCCTCAGAAAAAGGCTTGCTGAAACGGATACCTTCCTGTAAAACATCTGACCGGTGAAGCAGCCTATTTCCCGTATGATAAATGAACAGCACGTACTAACCAGCTCTAATGGGCAGGATACGGGTGAGTGGCTCGAAATTGGTATAAGAATAAGAACAAATGGAATGGACTGAGGGATAGGAAAAATGCCCATTTGCAGTGCATTTCTTGTCACAAGAATAGAGATGGATTTCTCTAAGCACGGTGATATCCCCTTTTGCCCCAGTGATAGCATTTCTGAAGAGAGTGCTGCCACTGCGATCTATGATTCAATGGGAACAGAATGAAAATGACACCAAGCGTATTTAAAATTCACATATGAAATATCTTTTTCTTTGCATATTTACACTCTTGATTGGCATTAGCATGCAGTCTGGTACCAGATGAAAGCACAGACTAAGTTCATCAAAGATAACAAGTAATTCTGAGTAATGACTAAATGGCATTCCCAGGTATCTACTTTTAAAAAAGGGAATGAATAGTTCTGGTTGTAATTACCCACTCAGGTTCCGTATACAAAGCTAGCATTTATGAATATCGAACTAGGGTCTATTTGACTATGTTAGGTATGTGTCAGTTTACTTTCCTAATACAAAAAAAAAAAAAAAAAAAAATTAGTCATTATCACTAGAACTGTTTGTTAAAGTTGAAGGGAGATAAATCATTAATAGGGATGTCATTTATTCATTACAATTAAAATATATATATACAGTTGTCACTTGGATGAATCTAGTTTCTTGTCTCATCTCAGCTTATTGACATCACACATGAAAAGAGCTTCCTTTCTGCATTCCTGTTGGAGCTTAAAGCCTTTACAATGGTTTATTGATGAACTAGTATTTTAAAAATCAGGACTGCTGAGGCTTAAGATTGTAGTGACAATTACATGGTGTTTTGTTGCAAAGCTAACAATTTGCATGGGATTGATGATAACTTGACATTAAGCAGATAAAGTATTATTATTGTAATTTAGTACAGATTTTTGTAGAAAACACTGCCTTGGACCAATGCACAGATGTCTACTGCAGTGCTATGGTATCTCTGCCATGCAAAATTTTAACCAATTAAATACCATTGAACTTGGCATTTGTAACTGCACGATGCAAATGCAGAACTGCCGAACTGTACACACTAAAGCATGTGAGAAACTTCTTCAAGGGGATTAGTTCTGCTGCAGATTATTTATCAGTATGAAGGAATTTGTGCACCTCCACGCTTAGAAGACTGACCTGGGAAGACCTGCTATGAGTGTATGTGGTAGCACACAAGCCCGAAAGATATCGTTGCTAGATGAAGAGATTTTTAACCTGTTTATTGTTGTCTCTGTTAATAGCTACATCCTCACTAGAAAACACCTAAAGACATCAACTGTACCAACTGTATTTCGATACAGCACTGATTTTAAAAGAACATCTGAAAATCTTGGCACAACAGAGAAACAGGCAAGACGCTTTTCCTGACATACCCAGTACCGGGTGTCAGGAACAGCTTTAAGACGGTCAAGATAGGTCTGAAGTACTACGTATGCCTGTCCTTATATATACTGATAGGAAAATAATTATATTCAACGCACAAAATAGTGTGTAGCAAAGCAGGATAAAGCCTGGGAATTTTGAACCTCAGCTCTGGTGCAGCTTTTTCACTGATGAGGAATTTATGGAGTACAGCGGAAAATATTTGTTCTTTCTCAGGAGATGCACTTTGGGATTTGTCGCTACAGCCTCTTGGTTTTTGATATATATTCTTCAAAGTCATATTGGCAGTCTCACTCAGGGCTAATCTTTTATTTCTCCTAGCTGGATGAGTGCAAAAGAAAACCAGGAGGGCACTGCCCACTCCAGTGTTAGTCACTCGAGAGCAGTCTGATGCTGTGATGCACCTTCTTGGAACACGTGTTTTAATGGCTTGATGGTGTGTCGGCAGCCCAGTCTTCAGTATTTCAGCTCCTAACTTAACTGAAAATTAACAGTCCTGCTGTCTGATCAGACTCAATTGTGTGAGGAGGCACAGCCATCCTTGGTTCCAGTACAGGTCCAGATGAAGAAGCGCTGGGAAGTCAAATTGTCCATTCAGTGTATCCCTTAAGCGAACATCTTCATCAACATTAGTGTGGAATTACATCTTTCAGTTAAAACTGGGCATGTGCTGGTGGCACTCCTCAGCTTTAGTAATGAGAAAAGAAAGGTCTCTGGTGCCCTGTCAGCTGTCTAGGAACATAAACTCCCCACATGGAGGGGGGAAAAAAATGTTGCCTCTTCTAGTGCTGATTAGCGGTGTGACATCTTCCCAGGGACTGTCAGTTCTGAGAAAATATTATACACTGTGATAAAACACATGCACCTACATAACCTAGTGTTGCATTGGGGTTATGTATAGATTAATGATACAGTTCTCACAAGATAAAATACATTGGCTGATGCTTTAATACCTTGAGAATATTACTCACTACTGACTAAGTCAATAGATTTATTATTTTTTTTTAAGAAGTGAGTATTTTTCTCAAACACCTATCTGGCCCTCCCATCCCCATATTGTCTCTGAAAGCAATGAGGGCATCTCCATAATTTTCCTTTCTGTTTTTCCTTATTGTGGCTTGATTTGTTTGAGTCCACTTTGATGCAATTTCTGTGTTCTGTACAAGCCACTGTCTGCTTTATCACTTAAGACTTTCAAGTATCATTACTTGAGTCACGGATTGTAAATTTCACAATATAGCAGTGATACATTTGAACACCACAGATGAAATTTATTGTGGTTTATTTTCATTTATACTGAATTCACTCAAATTGCTATCTTTTGAGCATGCACAGAGTATACTGTTACACTTCTCTTTACAAGGCATTGCTATTGTTTTCATTATTAATATTCTACAGTTTAATCATAAAACAATTTTTAAAGGCATTTTTCCTCCATTTAAATCTGCAAAGATTTGTGAATTTTAACCTAGAACAAGATCATGAAATTTCTACTGTGTTGTATCCGTTTCCAGTTGTCTCCACGATACATCAACTGTAATGATAATTTGTCCTGTGTGTTGCCAAAGAGCAATACAGCAGATTGCATGTTCCAACAGGCCAAGCCACTTTTGTCATTTTAACTTTCAATAACAAATTGTTAAACAGAAACAAACAGAACAACACATGTAACATATTTATCATGCTACTTGTCCTTGTCCTTTATATATTAAAAAATCCATTGTTCTTGTAAATATATAGCATTAGACAAAAAAGTCCATGTTAGGATTTACCAAAGATAAACATGGGAGAGAGTTGTAATGTCTCAAAGGCACTGCCCAGTGCAACAAGTCTGCTCCAGATCACAAGATGCTGCTGCAGCCACTGTGCTTCCTCCTGTTCCCACTGCAGCAACACCAGGGCCTGGAAGCCCTTGTGCAACCTGTGCTGTGCATTGGGTAGAAGATCCACCTGGCTGCAAAGTGCTCCGCTGGGTTTTCTGCAGAAGAGAGTGTACATTTTCTTTTGTCTTATCCCTACTGGAGACAACAATTTCTTGGGTTTATGCACACAGACAGCACTCTTCCTGGAGTTGCTGGGAGGGCTGACATTGCTGGACCGGCACTGTTTTTATCGCTGTACCACCTATTTCAGTTCTGAGCCAGGTAAGTAGGAATAGAGCCAGGTTCTCCAAGGTTTCCCATGAAGGCACTGGTGATGCTGCATCCTCTGGGGAAGAAGCTGCTGACAGTGGCTACATGTGAAAACCTTTCTAAGTCCATGAATGAAAGGAATTAAGCAAATGAAAAGAGAAAGTGACAAACTCAGCACTGTCTGTCTTGCAAAGGGTTAGTGGAGAATGAAGAATCTTGTTGCTCTTCTCCATGTTTGCTGAAGTATTTGCAGCAGGCACATGGCTATGACAGAGAAGTGTGCAAAGGGTGGAAGCAGAGGCAGGCATCCCAGGAGGAGTACAGACTCTGTCTGATTGTGCAAAGATAGGGTTAGAAAAGCCAAGGCTGACTGAAAGTTGAGTCTGGCAAGGGATGTGAAAGACAACAAGAAAGGATTCATGATCTTAAAGTTTTTCCAACCTACATGGTTCTATGATTCTAAGTTCATAAACAGCAAAAGGAAGATCACGGAGAATGTGGGCCTGCTGCTGAATGCAGCAAGGGAACTGGTGACAAATGATACGGAGAAGGCTGAGGTACTCAGTGCCTTCCTTGCCTCAGTCTTTACCAGGAAAGCAGTCCTTCAGGAATGCCAGGCCCCTGACACCAGAGGGAAAGTCTGGGAGAAGGAAGACTTACCCTGGTGGAGGAGGAACTGTTTAGGGTGCACTTAAACTGGCTGTATGTAACTGCATGGGCCCTGACAGCATGCACTCACGAGTGGTGAGGGACATGGTTGATATTGCAAGGACATTCTTGATTATCTTCGGATGGTCATTGCATCTGGGAGAGGTTCCTGAAGACTGAAAGAGAGCAAATATCACTCCTATCTTCAAGAAGGCAAGAACAAAGATCCCAGGAACTACAGGCCAGTCAGTCTCCCCTCAGTCTCTGGGAAGGCGATGGAGAAAATCTTCTTGGAAAGCATTTCCAAATACATGAAGGAGAAGAAGGTGATGGGGTGTAGTCAGCGAGGATTTACAAAGGGGAGCACATACTTGACCAACATGACAGCCTTCTACACTGATATGACTAGCTTGGTGGACATGAGGAGAGCAGTGGATACTGTTTACCTTGACTTTAGTAAAGCCTTTGACATCATCTCCTGTAACATCATCATAGACAAGCTGACAAAATACAGGTTAGAAAAGTGGACAGTGAGGTGTATTAAAAGCTAGCTGAATGACCAAGTCCACAGCATTGTGATCTATGGCCCAAAGTCCAGGCAAGTCACTAGTGGCACGAGTCACAGGGCTCAATACTGGGGCCAATACTGTTCAACACCTTCATTAATGACCTCAGTGATGGGACAGTGCACCCTCAGCAAGTTCACGATAATACAAAACAGGGAGGAGTGGCTGATACACCAGATGGTTGTGCCACTGTTGAGGGACTTTGACAGGTGAACTGGGCAGAGAGGAATCCCATAAAGTTCGACAAGGGGAAATGCAGTCCCACATATGGGGAGGAATAATCCCAGGCATCAGCACACACTGGGGGCAACTGGCTGGAAAGCAGCTGTGCCAAGAAAGACATTGGGTTCCTGGTGGATAACAAGCTGATCATGAGCCAGCAATGCACCCCTGTGGCAAAGCAGACCAACAGTGCCCTGGGCTGCGTTAGAAGGAGTGTTACCAGCAGGTAAGGTGATCCCTCCTACGTATACAGCACTGGTGAGACCACACCTGGAGTGCGTGCTGAGTCCACTTCTGGACTCCTCAGTACCACACAGATAGGGACTTACTGGAGCAAGTCCAGCTAAGGACCATTAAGACGATCTCTCACAAGAGGAAAGGCTGAGAGAGCTGGGACTTCTCAGCCTGGAGCAAAGAAGGCTCAGGAGGTCTTATCAATTTATATAAATAACTTGTGGGAAGAAGTGACAAGACAGAGCCAGGTTCTTGTCAGTGGTGCCCAGTGATACAAAAGGCAAAGGACACAAATTAAAACACATGAAATCCCATCTGAACACAAGAAAACACTTTTTTACTGTGAGAGTAGTGTTTCACCACTACTTGTTGAAAGCGTTGGTTGTAGCATCTCTATCTGTGGAGCTATTCAAAGCCTGACTGGACATGGTCCTGGACAACCTGCTCTAGGTGGCCCTGCTTGAGCGGTGGGGTTGAACCAGATGGTCCCTTCTAACCTCAACTGTTCTGTGATTCTGTAACAATGGATATAATCCATCCTGCAGATCTAGGGATCCTTTTTTGTTCCAGTACCACCTAACATGGGTCATTTTCATCAGATCAAGTTTTGCAAGATGGCAGCCGGAGGTTATCCATCTAACAGAGAGTGATGAGGGTCTTCTAAGAGTAGTAGGGAAGGAATCAGCCACAACTTCCAGTATAACCCCGTCATTTCAGTGTTTAATACATCATCTCACTTGGTGTCAGCCAACAGACACAGTCTATCCCATGATTTCACATGGGCAATCAAACAACGGTCACATTATAAGAAATTAGGAGAAACCCACTAGCATCTAGCATTGTCTGTAACCTTAGCTCACCCCTGTGAAAGATGATTTACCTGAAAGGCAGTAATAAAAGAGGCCATCTCGGAAAGAAGAGCCCTTTATGAGAAACCTGGACAGGGTTAGGGCTGAGGAACTCCAAAGGCAGAACTTTTATCACAGTAATTTTGCTGGACTGCTCCACAGGGAGCTGTAGAGAGGACTAGGGAGTCTCAGAGAGTAAACACTTCAGGATCTGTAATACTTTCCCTGAACCAAAGTCCCCAGTCAGAACACCACTAAACTTTAGGAAAGTCTAGATCCCATTTTATGCGGCTTAGGACCATTTCTTATTAGAGCTGGGAAGACTAGATATAAATCTCTGTCCAAAACAGTAATCCTCTTATATTTCATTACTAGCACCACAAGCTTCTGTGAAGTGGTCTCTATCAGAACCATAATAACAATGGGTTGTGGCTAAGCTCTCTATCCCAAGTTCAGTCAGAGCAAACTTACTAACACATTAAATCTGTGCCTACCTTTGATTTATTAGTAGTCCCTAAGCTTTCCACAGTCAGGTATGGGTCTGCAGCAGCAGC
This sequence comes from Ibycter americanus, assembly GCA_035590275.1. Taxonomy (NCBI): domain Eukaryota; kingdom Metazoa; phylum Chordata; class Aves; order Falconiformes; family Falconidae; genus Ibycter; species Ibycter americanus. Next base: position 59,378,420 of record JAVJGI010000040.1, read on the forward strand.
TAGCAAGCTGAGAGAGAAGGAAAAAGAGATTCTAGCATCACATCTCTGCTACGCCTGGCTATGGAAGCACTTCATTTCAGGACATGTTATCTTAACAAGCTGCTGAAGATAGCTCAAACTAATCTGTTATTTTGCTTTGCTATGAATTGGATAGCGTATAACTCAGCTGAGAGCTGGCAGCTGACTACAAGGGCTCTTCTGCTCCATCTAGGGGAAAATTCAAACAGGTGAATTAAAACTAATCTGATATTTGTCCTTACATGGAACGGAAGTGCTCACATGGGCAATTACTGAATTGCAACTATCAGCCACGGTAACAGATGAGGAGCAGCTAAAGACAATTTCTGACTTTCTCCTTTCAGTTCTTTGTGTCCTGGTCTACTCAGCAAGAATGGGGGACTCAGTCTTAGGTGCTGACCCTGTTTCTTCCACCATGTTGTTAAGTTTGCACTTAAGCTCCACGAACAGTTCAGCTGGACTAGATTAGTCAAGTTAGACTAGTCTCTTTGTCTTTTGGGTGTCCAGGGCATGAAATACCCTGTGTTGGGACTGTGCAGACCTACCCAATGGCCATCCAAAAACAGACGCTGCCTTTAAAACAGCTGAAGTCTATTTTAGCCTTTGCTGCAGTCAGGGAAGCTCTGCTTTTTGACAGTAACCTACGAGATGAAGGACAAAACCACAAAAGTTTGGTGCTTCATCTCCAGCAAAGTTGAGTGCATACTTCCCAGGAGATGGTCTTTCCTAGTAGTCACTTCTGACTGTTCCTGTTTAAGACTATTACTGCATACATGTTGCAGTTGATATTTGTATTGGGTGTGTGTTTTCCACATGCATATTCTCTCCCCACACATTTGCACACATGCAAATCTTCATTTCCAACAAGTGAACCTGTACATTGGTCAAATAATAGCTATGTACATAATTTTTGTAAATAAATGGAAGCTTGGAACATGCTTATCTTTCTTTCAATAGGATAATAGAGAACAAAATTGTACAAAATAAGAACAAATTATTCACCTTTTCACTGAAAATTGGGTATAAATTATTTTGAAATTATCCTTCAGCTAAAAATGCCACTGAGTTCTTGTGTTATCGCACTCAGCAGCCACATAACAAATGCACCATTAACTTGTCACAGGTGGGCATGGCTGTTTACTGTCAAACTTTTAAGCAAGTGCTATTGTATTCTAATTGTTTCCTGTAAGCAAATAACACCATGAAGGGAAAAAACAGTGATGCATGTGGTATTATCCAGGTGTTTAAACTGTTTCTGCTCAGCTCCAACAGCACCGCACACAGGTCTGTGCTGGTGAACTTGCTCCCGGTCAGAGCTCAACTATTTTTAGAACCAGCCCTGGATTTTGTGACTATTTTTGTTGTTAGACAGCCATCTTGTGGTGCATCTTATTAACAATAAATAATAAAATAAAAAGTCTATTACAGTTCAGAAATTGTGGTCCACAAAGACACTGGTGGTTTTGCATCTTCCATGTATCCGCTCTCCTCAAAGCTCCTTTTGAAATGGAAATAACCTAATCTCAAATTGCACTTCTGAGTCATAACAATATTTGCTAGGGACTGGGGAAGAGGAAGTATTTTTGCTTTTTTAAAAAACTGAATTGAAAGGGTTTGGAGTGCAAACAAATAGCTACAATTTACAGCAGAGTCTTATCCCTTCCCTAACAACTGATGTATTGATCAAGGCAGGAGACAGGGGGTCTAGCTTTATTAATGCACTATATATAGTTTTTTGCAGCCTTAAGACATTAAATATTCTGGAAACAGTTTAAATTCAAATAATACCTGTTGTTACTGGAGTTATATAAAAAATTGATCTTTAAAAATAGCAAAAGCACATATTGAAATGTCATTTGGGATGCTTAGAGATTGCAAGAGTTTTCCAGCAGTGGGGGCATTTTACGTGGCACTTAAAATTCCTGTTTTCAAATCTGCACTTAACTGAAAAACATAAACACATCTGATCTAGAGTCAATAAAACAATTCAGAAACTGCTTCAAATTTTGGTAGATTTCCCCTTCCATAAGATGAAAATCCTCACACAGTGCTAAATAACGAAATAATGCAGTGTGCAAAATATTACAGAGCCTCTGAAGAACTACTGTTTAGAGGAAAAGCAAAAACCGAGTCTTTCCATAAAGCAGAATGCCTCTATACATTGAAATTTTTCTCTCTGCAGCTTTGAATGAGACCCTAACATTTTTTCCGTATGTATATAACTGTTCTCTTGTCCATTAATAAGCTATAATTATCTATTATCCTTTCACTGAAAGGAAAAAAGCACTATGTAGCCAAAGATCATTACTGGTCCACCCTCTACTCTCAGTGAAGTCAGTGAAAATGAAAAGATAATTATAGAAAGTCTTTAGAATAGTACACAATGATTAGCATCTTTTCTAAAAAATTCAGTTTTAAATTTTAAAAAACACAGTATTATGCAATTGCAGGACTTAGTTAATCACCATTGTTCATCTTGTCTTTCTTCTAGGTGGAGAACAAGCTTTCACGAATATAAGGCCACAAGAGGAGGACCATTTAAGAATCAAATGGGAAAGGGAAAGTGAAAGGAAAGAGGACCAGCGGTGGGGTGAACCCTGAAGAACAGACCAGGGTAGACTAGACTCGACTTGACTAGACTAGAATATTTCAGTCGGAAAGGACCTACGATGATTATCTAGTCCAACTGCCTGAAAAGAAACTGCTTCAGGACACCAACTGGAGAGCAGACAGATGTGATTCTCAGAACAATGCTGAATACTTTTAGCTCAGACTTTTTCTAACCAAGTAGTGAACAGTCCATGCAAGTGAAGCTATGAACATGGGCCACTGATGGAAAGGCAATCTGCTTTCTTTCAAACTCCCTAAAAGTTAGATGCCAATAATCCAAGCAGAGATATTTACAGACCCCATCATGACATTGTTCTATACCTTTCTGTATCTTTCAACCATATTTCCACATTCTTGTCATAGCGTAGCTATGAAAAATGAAGGCAGTGTTCTAGTAATGTTCTTACTATTGATATGTGTATTGGCAAAGTCCTGTGTCCCTTCGCTCCTTCTTCCTAAAACATAGCATTAATGTTTGATGTTGACATCATCACCTACAGTGGACTTTCAACTCCTCTTTGAGCCACTCATCTACCAAGACAGAGAGTAAGCAAGCCTACACAATACGATACAGACATACCTGAGCTGGCCCCTGAAGAGTTAATTTGAATACAAAGGACACCATAGTCAAAAACACATGCCAAGGCAAAGCAGCCCTGCTGAAGAGTACTCAGTGCTAGCTCAGATTTTGCTGTGCCCTGTAATGACTCCCAGTTATAGATGTGGCTCTTCTGATTCACAGTTCTTTGGACTGGGTAATTGCATTTAATTAGGTAACTCTCTGTAAAGCAACCTGTATTCATTATCTGCTTCCTGGTCAATCTTTATGCCATCTTTAAACCATCCAGGCGAAGAGTCTGTATCATCATCTACACAATTGATTTTTAAAAGAGCATTGAAGTACTTTAATAACCCCTTTGGAAACTGCTGGAGACACCCAGCTCTGTCAGCCTGGTATCAGCTGCATTTCAAGGACTCTCAGTAATCCAGTTTAAATCTATATGCTGTGCATGCTGGTTGTCCCATATGAATGACATCTTTTATTCAGAATGTGCAGTATTATATCAAACCCACTGGAGAAATCCAACACTACTGTATCAATACAACTGTCTTGTTCCATCAGATTCAGAGTTCACTATCAAATAAGCATGATGAGTTTGTTTGGAAAGAAAGATTTACTTTCCAAGAAATTATGTTGATTCACATTTTAAGTTTGTAATTTTATTTTTAACAAAATAAACTGGTTTGTTACTTGGTATGGGATTTAAGCAAATAAGTAGATCCATGAGTTTCCTTCACTTTCTCTAGAACAGTGCTGGAAATCCTCACTGGAATGTCTTCAGGTTTCCAAGATAATTTGAAAAGTAGTGTTATTTAGTACCATTTCAAGAAGAATTTTAATAGCATATGAATTATTAATATAAATATATTTAATTTTAGAATGTTACCACATATTCTCCTTTCTACCTTCCTTAGGTAAAGTAACTGTTCTATTCTATCCAGAAAATGAGATGTTTGTTACAGTGATCTTGTCATCACATCACGTCACATAAAGAAGCCAGTTTCACTACTAATAAGGTCTATACCTTGTAACTTGGGCAACTGTGCGATCAGACACAAGCCTGGCATTACACACTAATCTCTGACCAGTGATGTTCGCTAAGCAGGTCCTTTGTTTAAGCTTGCCATATGTAACTGAAAATAACACCATTAAATAGCTGATGGTTTTTTAGGAATTCAAAATTTAAAGTTTTGACACCACACAGGTGGTCACTGTTCATTGGGCAGGCTCTGCCACCAGTACCTCTTCAGCACCCCAGGCATGATTTATAGCTGTTTCTCTGGCAGATCTCCTGAAGAAGGGAATGATGCAAACAGCCTTCTCCAAATCATGCTCATTCTTACCACTGGGAAGCAAAATGTACGCTACAATAAAGTAGTGACATGGACCAGAAGAGCTTGACTCTTCCCACCTCCAGCACCTACCATTTTCCTTATGACCACATTTGTATAAACATCGCACAACACTGCCTGCATGAATAGCTGATGCCAAGTTGCTTGCTCTGTAAAAGGAGAGAACATCTGCAGCAGAGAATACTGTGACTGTATGGCTCCAAACCTGTCACTGACTGTGAAAAACAAGGGTTTTGGAAACATGGATGGGAACGTTGTGCCTGTTCCATACAACTGGTAGCAGCCTGCACTTCCTAGCCAGCTCTTAGCATGGAAGAACAGCCAAAGCACTGATGGATGAGGCCTCAGTATACTGAAATCATAGGTGAAAAAAATAACCTCACATTAGCTTAAATGGATTTTGGATTTCCCACTGATCGATATAACATTGAGTGTGTTTTGATTCACATTACATTTTCTGGATCATAACGTCATTCTGGGATATATATAATTTGCACCTTGCAATTAAAGAGCGGGGAAAACCAAAAGCTGAACATGCAGGGTGTTATAGTTTCTGAACTTTGCTTCAGAATCTCACCCACGCCCTTAGCCTTAGCCTGCTCCCTTGGGCATTCTGTCAGCTGACTACATATTCCCTTAAGACAATCTTTACATGAGGTATTAATAGAGAGATATTTTACAAAAGTGATAAATATCTTCACCTAGGCTACTAATTTACTATATTTTACTGTTTAGTTGAGCATTTATTTTTTTTTCCCAGACCTTGAAAACAACGTGGGTACAGTTTCACTTTTAGGGTCATTTTACTGACATGGAAAGAAAAATTGTTCTTTTGTAATTTTTTATCTAAATCTTTGCAAAAACTTTTTGTAACGCTGTCTGCCTTTCAACATTAGTTTCACATCTTTGTTATTCTTCCTACTGAAAAAGATGGTGTATTTGAGTCAAAGGAAGAATGAAGTGTTATCTCTTCTTCATTAGAAAAGAGAACAGTGGTATCAAACACTTAGCAGCAATAACCCTGCCTATTACATACTGCACATTTTGTTTCGTTTATCGTAATATGCCAATATAGACACACTGTAGACACCTGTACTTGTATTTCTTGTCCCATATTTATTTTCAAACCAGTCCATCTTCTAGAAGATAGGAATACAGGTTTGTTAAGCACAGCAAAATCACAAAGGTTTCCAAGCTATTTCATGCAGCCATAAGCTTCCATTTGTCTGTGGATAGATGGCTCATGTTGTAATTGCTGTTGGCATTTCATTCTTAAGCATATTTACAACTATCATGGATAAGCTTGCTTAAAGCTAGAGATTTGTATTACTTCTTTCTATTACAACCATGCAGAAAAACTTTCTTTTTCTATTCCTGTCTGTCCTTAATCTGCAGTTGTATGTACAGAATTAGCAGGTAATGAAATATATTAGGAAGGATTGAGTGTTAACTGTAAAGAACGCAGCTCTTCACGTGTTATTTAAAAAACAATAGATGTCACATTTAAGATGATAATGAGCATCAGAGCTAAAGTGAGATTATAAACTTTTAAATGAACCTTAATTACATTTTTCAATTTTCAGCAATCGCCTGACAGTAAATCCCTCCTATGCCAGTCAGACCAGAATATGAGAGGGCTTTTTGTGTTTTCCTTTCTTAAAACATTGGAAAGGATTTTTGCAGGATTTTCTTGATACCTTTTATTCACCATGTCAGTAATTGAGTGCTCAAAACTAAGTGTCCAAGGAAATGCTTCTCCTAATTACACAACATAAGCCCTCCACCGTATTTTTAGCTTTATTCTCAGTTCTTTCAGATTAGACTGGGAAGCAAAAGGCCTCAAATTCAGTTTGATACTATGAATAATTCACATTACTTCCTCTCACTATAAGAGACTGTAAAGTTTGCTGCAGTGAATAGGCAGCACCTAGTGGTCTTGAAGTGCAAAACCAGTTCAAGCTCTTAACCGTTCCAAGTTCTTGAAATAAACATTTCATGATCTAAAAGCAAGTATTAGTTTTCAAATGTGTATGTGTGTGCATGCACAAGCGTGTGCGTACATGTGTTTGCACGGGAGAGAAAACACTCAATTTCTGACTTGCTCTGTGATCTAGATCTTCATTTGGAGGGAATTTATCCTTTAGTATTTCGCAGACAAATACAGAAAAGAAAACAAACTCATGATTTTTTAAAAACCATTGGTTACAATGGAGCCAACCCATATAAATACTCCAGATTTTTAAAAAATTCTGGTATTCTTTATAGTGACTAAAGTACTTTAATGCCTTCATCTAATTGCAACCCTTCAATTTTTTATTAAAGGCCTCCAAGTTAGTCATAATAATTAGCAATATTGATTATCAAACCTCAGAGTTCATTTCTGTTTAAATGAATCAAAAAATTTGAAAGCTATCCAACAAATAGCTGTCTGGAATTGCTAGGAAAAGCACAGAATTAAAAGGAGGAAACTTGGTCAGTTAAGCTCATTATAACAACATGAGCTCCACAAGACTGAAACATACCTTGAACATATGTTTCATGTTTTGTCATATTACAGTAGTCAGAGATTATTGGATCATTAGCTTTGATTTCATTCTAAGCACTTGTTTGTAGATCCATTTATCTGCAGGATTTGTTTTTTGCTCTCTACCGAATTACTCACTTCAATAGCAAATATACCTAAAACTATTTGAAGCATTGCTAGAAACAGGAATGAGGTAAATTGCTTGCATTAGGAAGACCACTCTGTACATATTTAGTGTTCTTCTGAACTTTATTGGAAAGTGTAATTAAAAAAAAAAAGTATGTACCAGTTTGATTCCATAGAAGTCAATGAACACAGTCTCTGTTTCCATTTCTGGGTATCCCGAAAGGCCATGATAGGGGCAGACCAAGAGAAGAGTGGGAATTTCTTTGAACACTGGTAATCAGAAGCTGCAGCAGCCATCGCAGCCAGTTACTGCCCACCGCTGGACTTTCCTGTTCTCTCTCACTACATCCCACAGTTCATCTGGAGTCAGCCAGTTTTACCTGGATGAATGGAGTTTCATATTTCTTATACATGTATTGAAGCTTTCAAAACTGCCATTGTCTTTTACAATGAACCTCCTGTTACATTTAAAACAAATACAGAACTGAAAAGCTGAATGTAAAGCATGATTACAGAACTAAGGCCAAATCTGAAGCCACTGTGTAGCTATGAAGCCATTCCACTGAAGTCAATGAGAAAGATATTGCTCTTTCGTGATAATTTTCTGTGAACCAAGAAACTCAGCAAAGTGTAATCCTAAGAGACCCTTTCATTGTGGATGGGGAGCTGCTTGCCTTCACAGAGCAGACCAGAGTTCCTGTGGCAGATCACAGGAATCCATGGCAATAGCTAAAGGGTATTAGGTCTTCTGCGTCTCCAAATTTGTTTAAAAGTGAAGGCTGAGCCCCTGTTTCTCCTGCTTATTTCTCTCCAGTTCTCCCATGGGTCTCCGCATATGTAGAAATCAGTCCTGATCCCAGAAAGATGTGGAAAGCTGTCCAGTCCTGCACGAAGAAAGATATGGATTACATGCATACAGCCTGTTCTCTATGTGCATAATCTGCATGATGTGTCAAAGGAAAGCTTATTCAAAAGTGACGGTGATCAGAATACAGCCCATTAACTCTCATGTTAATGGTACTAGTAAAAAGTCCCTCCCTCACATAAAATCCTTTTATTGTCTTTGTACAGATTTTAAGGTACAATCAGAAGGCCATCTCATACTATTGATTTTTTAACCAAACTCTGCACTGAAATCAATGAGGAGACCTGCTTAAAATCAATAGTACAATAAAGAATCTGCAGAGCTGTTTACAGTACGACTTTTTCTAATTTTTGTTTGTTTTCTTCTTTGACTTAATCATACTCAATCTGGCATGTTGATACTGGATGATAAATATCCCATGCATATATCAAATTTGTCAAAAATGAGAACAATATGGATGCAATAATGTTAATATTAACTTTTCAGGGAAGAAAAAAAAAAGACATTAAGGAACTAAAACAGGGTGTGATATCACTCAAAATTGCTATCATCTTAAATCCCAGAATGGGTTCTGATAGCCTAGGAAGAAGATTCTTTCAGTTCACCCACACAGTAAACAGAACATTCAAGTCTGGAAAGGAACAAACATATTACAAAGGGGATTTATTGCTCAGAATAAAAACAGTTTGGAAAGTATATCTAAAATTCACATGGGAATCACAGTTGATCACCTTGAAAAAAGAGGGAAAGTTACTCACAGCTGATGAAGTTTCTGAAAGCAGGGAACAAAGGTAATTGCTTATTTCCACCAAAGAGAAAAGTTCCATATAGATCCAGAGTGTTGATATCTTTTCACATATTTGTAGAGTAGAGAAAGGAGTAATAAAGCCAACAGAAACCACTGAGTTCATTTATATTTGAGAATAGATTGTTGTCGCAGCACTACAAAACTAGCCACCTGCAACAAGGCTTTTACACACAAGGTTCCAAAAGTTCATCTACTGTCAGTGCTGTTTCTTCATCCTCTTTAGGCCAGTCCACCCTGCCTCTTGCCTCTGCTGCGTGCGGGTTCCTGACTTCTCCTCCAGCCAGCCTCTCCTCATTCAGGCCCCCTTCTTCTCTCAGCTTCTCCTGGGGCCTATCCTCATCTCGCCTACACCCCTGGGTTCTTCTTCATCCAGTCTCCCCTCTTCACCCAGCGCTCCTCTTCCACCAGTACTCCTTCTCTTCCGGGCTCCTCAGTGCTATTCAGCTACTTAACCCAAGCAAGCCACAGCTGTACATTATCCACATTAGCCAACCCACCACCCCTGAAGCAAGCCCACAACTGTATATAATCAATGTTAATTAACCCTCTACAGATTGTCTCAGGATATTAATCTGAGAGGGACAACCTGTATTCTGCTATGCACCTTGAAGAAGCTCCATAAAACTTTGAACTCTTGGGGGAAGAGAGAAGCTATACCCCTGTGCTTAGCACTTCTTGCAGAGTAGCTTGAGACTGCTACCTTTTGGATTACCCTTCTGAGGTGCTATAACTTTTCCGATGTACTGCAGCACAAACCTTGAAATCCTGCTTTTAAACTACTCTGACAGTGTACACAGGTAAGCTTGCAGTTCTTATCTCATCTTCATTTTGACTGCTATTGTCTTAAAATATATTTTGTCACCCTTTCCAAAATGGCAAATTCCAACCAGTTTATGAAGAAAATCATCAAGATTTAACATACAAAATAACCACCTAAAATGTTTCAAATCAGTCTAGAACAGTACACAGCCAAAAATATCACGGCTTCAGTTTCCCATCTGTAATACGGGCATAAGGGTATCCCTTCAGATGTGTTCTGAAAAGATAATTATAACAGTAACATTGTTCAGATGTTACAGTACAAGTATTGCAGAACAAACTGTGAGAAAGATTGATTAAAGAGACATGTAAATTAACAATACTGCTGTACTCAATTGAGTAGCAAGAGTACCTTCCACTGGAACAATGACCAGTCAGTCAATATTCCATCAGTATCCTTTAAGGTTAGAGACTGGGTTTGACAGCTATGGAGGCTGACCTAGCCCATCAGCCCTGCTGTCTCCTCTCTCTGAAAGAATACTTCATGTATTTTCTTTTAAATATTTCTTTTGAAATAAATTCAACCTGGATCAAACCTAGAAGAGTACAAGACATGGCGGAAGGCAAAAGAAACTGCATGAAAATAGAAAGAGTTTAGGCCTAGGGTACAACAGACAACATACAAGGGACATATACTAAAGGCTGTACAGTGGAAATTAACTGTACAGACACAAAGTGACATCTCCAAACAGCTCACCACATTGAAGCAAGTCTCCTTTCACATATCTAAACACAAACATGTATACTAGCTGCCCTAAGAGTGTCTGGGATGTAGAGGAGGGATGGAAATATTAACTATGATTTGCCCTAAGAACACAGCTTGAAAATGTACTAAAATAGCCCTTTTTTCCCATACATCTGCTTATTAATAAAACAACAGGTTTGAGGGCTTTTTTTCTTTTCTTTCTTTTGTTTCTTTGCTTTTTAAGAGGTCAGAAACTCTTTTTATATTTCAACCATGCTGCTGCCCCCAGCTTTTTCCTACTGGCAAATTCCAATTGAATTTGTAATGAAAACATTGCAACTCAGACTATACTACCTACTGATTATGTTTCACCAAACAATTACAAAGAAATGAAATTCCTACCTCTTTCTCTGCTTTTCAAGCTAGCTTCTGATTTTTCTTTCCCATGTTGATCTTTTATTTGTGTACATAAATGAGTTGAAGTGTAGGCCAGGATACCCATGTAAGTTGTACAGCTTTATCAAAACATTTTTATATATAATATCAGTACTTCCTTCTCATGTAGGCATGAATCTACCGATGCACATACACTTAATACATCATATATACAAGCTCCCATTTAGGGAAAGTGTATGAACCATACAAATATAAATCTCTTTATAACAATAAGAGTATTCACATTATGAATGGTAACAGTATTTTGGTTTAAAAAAAATGACGCCCACAGTCAAATTGATCCATGTGATAACTGTGCAGCTTGGATCACAGCTTCTTCTATCACCGAAATAAAATACATTTTTAAAACTTAAAAAAAAAGTTAAACAAACTAATCTGAGATGAATGCAACTAATTAAAAGGGTATTTAATCTTAATTCAGAATAATTTGTTTATGCCATAGATCATACTTTACAGTTCTTAAATGTCATCTCTGGTTCCTAAATACCATCTCTTTCCAGCTCAGCCAAAGAACCTATTTTCCATGTTTTTGATAATGACTCTTTCTCTAATGATCACTTTCTTGCATGGGTACAAGAGGAAGAAATCTAGATGAAGGCATCAGTCTCTCCCAGCTCTCACAGCCAGAGGGATTAAAATGCTAATCAGGTCACTCAGAGATGGCAAGTAACGCCAACAAATACTGTAGCATATCCTAATCTTGGAAAAGGAATTACATTCCAAGCAATGAATGACATTGATATAAAGCAGCAAAATTCAGAAGACCATTTTGGATGTCTATTTGAAAAACTTTCCATCAGCAGCTACTGGGGGCGGAAAAAACAGAAACCCCATAAGCAAAAAACAATGCCCCCAAAACCCTGCAATAAAAATACTTGTTCTGTTTGGAGTGAAATAGTTGAGGGTATGACAAACTCATCTCTGAAGTACTGCAGGTTGTCCGGCGCTTCTTATTCTGCCTGAGATTTGTAGTTTGATCTTGACAAATAAGGGGCTATTGCTTTACTGGTTGGTTTGGATAGATGGCAAGTCTTTGGGTCTATTGGTCTGGGTTGATGGCAAGTTGAACATGAGTCAACAGTCTGTCCTGGCAGCCAAAAGGGCCAACTGTGTCCTCGGGTGCAGCAAGCACAGCATAAATAGCCTATTGAGGGAGGCGACTGTCCTACTCTACGCTGCACCGGTGTGGCCCCACCTTGAGTAGTGTGTGCAGTTTTGGGCACCTCAACATAAGAAGGACATCAAACTATTAGAGTGTGTCCAGAGGAGGGCGACCAAGATGGTGGAAGGTCTTGAGGGCAAGACTTACGAGGAGCACCTGAAGTCACTTGGTTTGTTCAGCCTGGAGAAGACTGAGGGGTAACCTCATCACAGTCTACAGCTTCCTCAAGAAGGGCAGCAGAGGCGGAGGTGCTGATCTCCTCTCTCTGGTGACCAGCAACAGGATATGAGGAAATGGAATGAACCTGTGTCAGGGGAAGTTCAGCTTGGACATTAGGAAAATGTTCTTCACTGAGAGGGTGGCTGATCACTGGAACAGGCTCCCCAGGGAGGTGGCCAGAGCACCAAGCATGCCAGAGTTCAAGGAGCAACTGGATGATGCTTTAGTCATATGGTTTAATTTTAGGTAGTTCTGCAAGGAGCTGGGAGTGGATTCGGCGATCCTTATGGGTCCCTTCCAATTTGAGATATTCTATGATACTCAGTAGTTCACTATGCACATCAGTGTGGGAAAGCTGAAAACAGATGGTGAAGGAAAAGTTTGGATGCTGCAAAGTAGCTGACATGAAAAATCTATGCATGCTTGCTGAGATGGCCCCCAGCGAATAGCCAGAGAGGAATAAAGAGTGCCAATGGCTGTTGATAGACTGCTAAACGTGACAGACTGGAGGTGCAAAGGGGTTCACTTCATGTACGTGGGTTCTCTGCAGCTGTTGTCTCCTCAGGAAAGAGCTCTCCTGCTGCACGGAAGATACAAACGACTCAAGGTTACACAACCGAAGCCTGGTGTTCACAGTTCAGTTCATTTAATGAGGACTGAAAATGAATATTGATGTTGCTGAGTATCTATGTGCAGCTACAGAAATAGAGTGCTCAACCTAGATTCGTTTGAATTACCTTGTTTGAAAGTGAGTTGGTAGGACATAAAATAGTGTGTGGAACTGTGGCTACTCTAATGACAAATAATGAATGTGAGGCAACAGTCTACAACATACCCAGTGGTCTGCACAATTTAGGAAGAGCTGAGCAATCCTGAGGACCTATCAGAGCTACAGATGGGTCACAGTAAGTGCCTGATTTTGGAGAACATTATAATTCTAGAGGAAGGACCTAAGCGGGGGGGGGGGGAACCCACCTCAAAACAAAAAGGTTATCTTGTTATGATGCTCTACTTGCTAGATTATTTCACTCTCGGTGATGGATTTCCCCTTCAAATACCTAATTATAGCCTTACACTTAATCGGTAAGAAGAGGGTGGGGTGAGAGTAATGCACAAGAAGTGTTGGGATTGATTTGTTAAGGTTGTTGTTTGGTGTTTGGGTTTTTTTAGGTTTAGATCATTCTACTTGTTTGAAGAACTGCCAATATTTCTGGCTATGAAAATTAGTGCCAATTAAGGAAAATGTTAAAATAGTTCTAGTTCTCTTTTGTTTGGTTTAGTTCTCTTTTGTTCTGTTGTGTTTTGTTCTTGACAACATAGCCTTACTGTCAAACTGTCTCTTCAAGAAAATTAGCTCTTGAGAAAATCATTCCTGTATGGCAATGTTTTCCTAAGTGTAAAGCCCAATATGACACTCCCTTGTGGAATTGCCTTAGCTTACAAACGGTAGTGAGAAACTAGAATACGGGACCAAATTTTCTCAAATATCCGCCAGCTTTGGCTGCCCTAACCTCTGATATTCAGAGGAATACTGCATCCACCTGTAGATCTCAGTGAAAACCACGGATCCTTCCTGCCTCTGGAAGCCAGGCCCGCATCTTTGCTGCCGGCTGCTGCCAAAAGATCAGTGAGTCTGTGAACTCTTAAGTCCTCAGTGCTTGGAGAGGCAGAAATTTCCTCGGAAATTACAGTGAGCAAGGCTCATCCCGATCATTTTCCTTCACATGATTTATGACACTACTTCCCCTAATGCCATGTTATCCTTTGCTCGGAATCTGAACAACGGAGCCAGCACAGGCGGTCGCTGTGAAGAGGTCGGTGCCCAGGAGCAAGCCGGCCACCCCGGCCGGCGCACGGTGGAATCCACCCACCCGCCGCCCGCAG
>JAVJGI010000040.1:59393806-59423143 GCA_035590275.1 Ibycter americanus
GGCGGGATGGTGGAGGGCCTGGATACCTTTGCAAGCTCGGAGGAGGTGTTGGGTGTCCTGTTTCAGCCTTGCTAGCAGCGAACAGAAAGCACAGTTCAAAAAAAAAAAAATAATGGTTGGTAAAACGGGTGTTTGTGTTGAAGATGTTGCGTGTAGGGAAACAGAAGTGTTCTGGGAGTTGAAAAGTTGCACAGTGTGTATTCAACATAGTTGGTGGGACTTCGAATGCTCTTCCAGACCATAGTCTGATTAACTCCAGATCGCTGTTACGCCTTCATCAAGAACTAACACACGCTCACACCCCGATGTTTTAGATCTGAGGAACCCAATGTTTTGTTTCTTGAAGAATAGCACCTCTTGAGCACACCGCATGTTTTGCTCCTCACACAACTCACTGGAGAACAAACTCCCAGTTCTGTAGTATGCTGTCTTATTCATGGTTTAGTCATCTGTGTGGCTCTTGGAGTTAATTTAATGCCTGCTGTCTTTTAGTACGCAAAACATGTAAAGGGAGGAAAACAAGCTAGTTAGTCTGTGTTGTTATTAGAGTCCTGTCCTTGGAGTTGAACTCTTTGAGTGTTGCAGCAAGGCAGTTGTTAAGTCTGTGCCATTGGAAAATATGTCTGCTTAGCTTAATTGTGGCTTGGAATGTGAGGAAGCTTATAGCATCTGATCGAATGTGATTGTATTGCCTTTTAGAAGCTGAGTTATTAGTATCCAAATTTATCTTACCATAAGAAAAATAATACCGTTACTTTAGTTTTAATGTGTGTTTTATCAGTTTCAGTATTTCCTAAGCCCTCTAAACATACAAATCTGGTAACGCAGATTAGCCCAGTTAATGTCAATATGGTTGGGTTTTTTTGTTTTGAAGTTGGTAGCTTAACCTCATAAAAGTTAAAGACAGTAGTAGCATATCAGAGGCATTAATCCTCAGGTGACATGTTGTAATGAAGAAATGCTTATGGCTTCTCTAGATGGACAGGTTTAATTAAATATATGGTACAGCTGGGGAAGTAGAACTAATAATGGAATGTATTCTTCATAAATTCTCCAGGTCTATGTATTGTTTTGAACTCATGTGCATCATCTTTGGGTTGACCTACATTAAGGGTTCCTTCAAGGCTGGGCTGCTGTCTGTAACTAGGGTTAGATTCCTGATTCAAATTTTAAGAAGTAGAGGAGGTACTCTAGACCCTGGTCCAGACTTCCAGGCTGGTGCCTTGTAAGCAAAACCGATCTGCTAGATAACAGAGCCAGTGACTGAAGCAGAGAAGTTTCCTTATTTTAGAAAAGAAACAGGAAATAAACGGTGGTGAGCTGCTAGACAGAAGATTATGTAATGTTTGATGTACAAAGTGTGCCAACATAAAGCAGCATAGGGAAATCAACTTGTGCCAAAATACATGTAGAAAGACTTGACAGTAATGGCATTCTTTCAGGCTCTTCTGACTAAACTTGAGAGCTGTTGAGATTCCCCCAGATCCTTTGGCTGCTAAATGAAAGAGCATTTCACAGTCAGCTTGCACCCTGGGTTTTTTGCACTATAGACTAAGAAAGAAAGTAACCTCTGCTATTTACATTTCATGTAGATTGAAAATAACCCACACTTCAAAATGACCTGAGGTCAGACTTGGATACCCAGTTGAAATCTAAAGCTGGGCTGGTTCTTTGTCACCACTTACTGCAGTGGTTTTCAAGAATTACAAGTGGAGAACATTGTTGAAAACCCTGTGACTGATCCAGTTTCAGAGGAAGTTATGTAAACTGAATAGACCTTGAGATTAAATTTGAAAAGGCAATGTAACCAAAGAAATGACTAAAATTTGCTGTATCTACCTTATGTTAGCGAACCTGTGTTCTGAACGGAATGCTAGAATACATATTTTACTCCCTTACCTTGATACTAATGGTCTCAACCTTACTTCTGTGGTTTTATACTAAACCTGTGGAAGTATGGGCCAAACAGAACAGCATTTCACACCTTAACCGTTTGTATGAAAGTGGATAGGCTACTCTGAGGTCTTCTCCAACAGTGGAGGAATTGCAAAGTCCAAAACCTTTGTCCGCCTCCTGTCCCCAAGTACTGTTTAGGATAATAACACTGTATCATTGAAGAGTGGAGTGTTTCTGCTGAAAAAGGGAGGTGTGGATTCAATTAAGACAGATACAGTATTTTGATGCTGATTTAAGAAGACTACATTGCCAGATTGGTAAAGTAAATTCTATAATAAAAACACATCAACATGTCCTCAGTCTCATCTCAAGTACTGAAGTTTTTTGAAAGTGTTCAGAAATAGCTTGGCAGATTTCAGCACATTATTCATAACGGCACACGATGTGTTGTTGATCTAAAATTCTTTTGATGTATTTATTTTGGGCATTATATTAGTTGCATAGAATATTGTGTCTACTTATTCTGCTATTTACATAGTACTGAGAATACTCAATGTGCTCAAATATTTACTGATTTTTGCATGTGGTTGTCAGATGAGAAATAGATGTTGCTCTTTCCAATTTTTATGTGCTAGGTCTGAATGTTTGTTCTTACTATTAGGTTATAAATTATTTTTATTACTTATTTGGGCTAATAAATTGTTTTTAGAAGTGTTCCTCTGTATCTGCAATGATGTAAAATTACTCTCTTCATGCCAGTGTTAAATCCAGGGTAGTTAAGGTTATTTCTTTTCTATAATGGAGTAATGCTTGTGCAAGGGTAATATTGGCATCATATTAGCTTTGTCAACAAAAGTAAATATACACTTTTTCTTTTAAAATAATTTTTTTTCTCAGTTTATGGTTTGTTACCTGACCCCCATGCACCTGTATTATTTATATGGGAGCAGAATCTAAAACTGTCGCTTGGAGGTTTTTCAGACTTTTGACAATTAAAAGGAAGTAAGCCAGATTTGGTGTGACAAAGGATGATCTTTCCAAAAGTATTGGGTGAATACTCATTGCTGCATTTGTGAGAAGATTCAAAGATGAGTGGTGAAGAAAGAGTGTTTACCTTTGCTGCTTTCCCCCCTCCTTACCCTGCCCCAAATAGTTCTTATCCTAAAAGAAGTACATCTTAATTCAGATCTGCATAGTGGTGATGTTATAATTTATATGTGTATTTTAAAAGATGGTGCTCTCTCACCCTCTTTTTCATCAGAGTCCCTTTATTTAATAGTCAGGGGCCTCTGTTTTCTTCCCAGTGTCTAACTACTGCTTTGTCTCACAGTTGTCTGCCCTAGTTGCATCCACCAAATCAGCTCATTCCCAATCTCTGCTGGTTTTCTTCCATGACAGATCTACAAAATTCCTGGACTCAGCAGTATTTCCTGTCCATCTAATTTTGCTGCAGGCATTATGCTTCCGTCTGGCTTTTAATCTCTGAACTTAAGGTTCCTGCTCACCCAAACTTGAGGCCCTGCACTGACTCACCACCTCTCAGGCGACTGACTCTCCTGCTCCCTCAAATCAAATTGAGCTTCTCAGCTTTTAAGTGCTGGCTTAGCTATGTACAGTTTCTAAGGCCTAGTCTTACTCTTCAGCTCTTTTCCACCAGGCCCAAAATCATCCCAGGAAAGAAGCCTTGCCCTTGATATTATCAGAGCAGTTTGGCCTCATGCTTTGCTGAGTTCTTGTAGCAGCTATTCACAGGGATCTACGGCAACACTTGTAGTAAACACTGAAGCTTCCTGCAGTCCTGGTTTACAAGCAAAATCATTGGTAGAGCTACTCAGCTAAGTTTGTAATGGGAAGGGTTGTTGTGGATCAGGTTGGAAATGTCATGATCTGCTTTAGACTAATTGTAGCCTGTGGGATCTGGATCAGTGGCATGCAAATGCACTGCAGTGTAAAACTCCTTTGACTTCACAAAAATGCACTTTGACCTTGTTTCACCTTACTGGTGTTAGCATGAAATGGCATGTAAGTTGGGAACTAATTAGATTTGAAGAGCTCCATAGCTTTTTCTTCCAAGCAGTCTTTTCTGTATCAATTCTTTTAAAAAAATACCCATGTCCTTACAAGATGCCTATATCCATCAAATAAACAATAGTAACAGTGACAACTCCAGATTTATCTTTTATTAGAGTAATCTTAAGTAAGGCAGCTTCTGGTTTTAATATATGTATACATATATACAGGATATATAAATATATACAGTTATATATATGTATACATATGTTTGGGGTTTCTGTCACGATTCAAACCCTTTCTTCATTCTCTGTATCCTTAAGGAATGTGGGCTAACAACACAAATGAAGTTTCATTCCCATAAGCTTGTTATATAACCTAATTATATTAACTTAAGTATCAGCCTATTCGTTTAAAAGTGTCTCCTCAGTTCTATAGTTACCTAGTCAGTATTTGTGCAAGCACTGTAAACATGGTATGTGGCTTACTAACCATTTGAAAAATATTTTTTTCAATAAATCATAAAGTTATGTTTTAAAAGCAAGTTTAGTAATTTGGTGTAATCTGAGGTGAAAAGCAATCTACATAAAATTTTCAGGAAAACGTCCTGCATCAACTAGAATATTTATCTTTTTGTTATACTTGTATGTGCTTGTGGACTGTTTCTGAGAAGTATAATTAGTTTTAATTTTTCTTTAATTTTTTTTTTCCTCCTTCCATAAGTTGGCACTGAAAACTTGGGTGGGGAGAGGAAAGAAAGGGTAGAAGTAGATGTCTCTTGCTTTACCACATCATGATAAAGTAGCAGTAAGATGTGCTTGCTTTATACCTAAAATCAGCTCTACTCAGACGGAGAGATTTTTGCTGTTGTACAAAAAAAGGAAGAAAGTTCTGATCAGTGACAAGTATTTCTGTGCGGATTGACCCTTTTTTCTTATCTTCACATGTCCAGGGTGTTAATATGAATCTGTTCTTATATATTGGCTTTTTGGCTAGTGCGGAATATTTTAAATAAAACATATCTCATTAATGATGTGCTGCAGTTACTTGACAAACTACAAATAGAGGAGAACAGGAGACTGGAAATTTGCACAGAAAACAATTTTATCGTATGTAAAACCTTAAGATAATTGGGGAGCCTGTGTGAACCTGCCTTGTCTGTCTTCAGTTCTGCAACCATAAGTTTAGGGAATGCAACTTGCAACAGAAGCTTGTGTTCCCTGCAAGCTGCCTTTTACCTTTAGGAGCAGTTGTTGTCACTTGTAATTGACAATGGAGACTACAGCAACTGAAAGCACCTGGCAAGCCACTGTTCGCCTCAGATGTGTCAACTACAAGTATTTTACAGCATTTGGTGTAGTCAGCAATTGGGTTTTTATGCGTAATCATTTGAGTCCTCATAAGGTGATAAAATGATATTCTAAATAGGAAAATGTAGTAGATAGATGATACTGATTATCAGAATTCAGGAATAGGGTTTTGGGGAGGTATGGGGGGTTTAATTAACAAGAGGTTACGAAAAAGGATAAATTTGAGATTGACTTTGTTTTCTTCATTTCTAAACTAGATGTTAACTTCAGCTGATAGAAATATTCAGATACTGGGTTATATCAACACTATGAACTGTCAGAGTACCTTGTAGTCCCTAGTCAGTACATATATGAGAATATGCAGGTAAAACAACAGGCAAGATGAAGAGGCCACTTGAATGGTGTTGAATGCAGAGTTTAGTTTGCAAGTAGAGTGGAATGCAGCTGTCAAACTCAGTCTTTGCTGTGAACAGCTGAGCATGTCAGTAGCTAAAAGGAAAAAAAAGTAAGGCCATATTATTCTCGGTTATGGACTTTCTTCTTTCTGGGAGTTGTGAGCTTAAATGTTCATTTAATGAAAACAGTGCATGCACTGTGCAGAGTAATTATGGTTTAGCAAAAACTACAAAATGGAAGAGACAGACTCTTCAGAGTGCCTTTCATCAAAAAAATCCTGAAGTCTTTGTGAAACTATTCTTCACTAGGCTGTCCTTAAACAACAGATTAGTATTACCCCGTTAAGATTGCAACTATGTAACAGCATATAGCAACACTTATAACTTATTTCTTCTGATATCCCAAGGAGTGGGAGACTTGATAGCCAAACCAAAAAGCCAGACTCAGTCTCACTTCGAAATAATTCTGCCTTTTTAAAATATGGATAGTGCTTCTCATGAAATAAGTTTAATTGTTCTTCACATTCAGTTTTCCTTTCGGGTCAGGTAGTTGTAGACCAGTAGCTCACTGTGTTTTCCTGTTCTGTAACGAAAAGTTTTGAAAATAAGTCTTGTTCAAGAAGGCACAGAGTCTTATTGCTTCCAAGCTCCCCTTCCACCTCATTCTGTTTATCAAAATTTTGGTGCATGCTTTGAACTCAGTACTGTAAATAGTGTCAAAAGCCTACATTTTGTGAAAGGCTTTATAATTTTACTGTCCATGAGAATGTAAAGAAATGGTAACTTTCTCCATTCTCATTGAGTTTGGAAGCACCAAGCATCTGAGATCTTTAAAGGTGTATATTGGACATCCCAAAATGACTGACAGTTTCCTAAAAACTCACTATAATTACACCTTCAAAACTTAGTCACTGCATGTATATTACCAAAATATTTTCTTCTTTTTCTTCCCCCCCCCCCCCCCTGTTGTTGGTGTGTCTGTTTCATTCTGGTCTGTAGCACAGTTGCCAGCTGAGATACGGGTACACTTTTATTTTAGGCAAGCAGTCTCAAATGTCTGCATGTTAATCATTCTAGAATTACACACTGACGCTTTGTGGACAACGTACATTACCTGCCTCTAAAATAATCCCCAAACTAGCTCATATCTGAGTAACAATGCTTCCAAATCTCTCTTTAAAATCTTTAGGTGTATAACATGCAGTTTGAAAGAGTTATTTCCACTTTAGCATGTTTTAAAATTAACTGCATGTCCTACAGCTTCAATTAAAATGATACAATGGTTTTATGGGTTTGTTTTTCTTTTTGTTGAGACAGTTTTTGTAACCCTCCCTTCTTCCCCTGTCCCATGTACCTTTTGTTGTTGCTTGCTTCCCCCTGCCCCCAGCAAGATGGTAGAAATCAGTATCAAAGCTATTGAGCATCTTTTCATTGACTTCAGTAGTTTCTTCATAGGTGTAAGTATTGTGCTTAGTTACAGACCAGGACTAACAAAGATGGTTCTTGCCATCAAGAAGCATGTGACCTCAGTCATCAATTGTAGTGGAAGTAAGAAAGTCTGTCTTTATAATGCTATCAGATGTCCAAATTAAATAAACTGTCATAGTCTTTGAATTACGTCTGTTCTAATGGTTAATTAGTGTAAAACCTCTGAATTTTTAAACTGATTGTGTTTCCTTAAACATGGTCTGATTATTTTTCATTGATTGAATTTCTTTGATGGAAATCACTAATAGGCCTCTGAAAATTTAATCTATTGGAATTGATTTTGGCTGGAGGGAGGTTTTTGTGCTCTATTTGCATCTGTTTTCCCGGTTCCCACTTTAACTTAGTTATCAGGAATCTTGGCCTCCAAAAGGTCACTCTGTGTGCATTAATCAAAACAGTCTCTACTTCCTTTTTCTGCCACTTAGGGAAGAAAAAAAAAATAATCGAAAAAGTAAATGCAAAAAGCATAGTAAGAAGTTTCTTCATCATTGGCTTTATTTCAAAACAAATTCTTTTACCTTTAAAGAGAGAGGCTAGACCCAGTTCCTGTGTGTTTCATTTTGTGCTTTAGTAGATAACTTTTAGTTCCTGTTTGGGATGAGAAATTAATATATTGTCTGATATGGGCTAGACTTCATTTTTATTGAATTTCAGTCTCACGTTTGGTTCAGTGACAAGATACGTCACCCTCGCTGACTTGCCCTTATCTAGAACTTCATTAGTGCGCTTCTATTTTGAGTGTCTGTTCTCTTTCTTTTAAGGCTGTTTATTTTTGAAAGGAGTGCAGACAGTTTGCTTAGCTGTGTGTTTAATATGCTTCTAAAAAACACTTCCATTCTACTAGCCCTTTGTTTTCCCTGGAAATGCATAGTTTCACTTGAGCACATGTTGTAATAGATGTTCTCATTTGCATGAGGCATAGTTTTAATCTGAAGTTCATGTGCTATTAACAAAAGCAATATGCTTTGTATAAAATTCTGAAAATCCTTAACTAATAATCTTATCTTACACACAACACATAAGTACTGCTGTACTTAAGGCCTTATTTGACATATATCTAACCTGCAGGGAGAGGGCAGCAACTCATTTGCAGTTTTAAGTGCTAGGGCAAGCTGAATCGCTATACTTTGAAATGCTTAATAGATACAAAATCATAAACCCAAACCAGAGGCTGATAACTGTATTTTTGTGCCTTTTTCATTTGTTCCTATATGTGTGTGGGATCTGTTTGGATACCTGAAAAAGGTCTTTCCAGGGAAAAATGGGGGTCAAAATCTGGCATCCAAAACACACACCTTTAATTCATAAAAAGAGAGGTGATGGTCTGGATTAACTCATGGTGTGAGTGTAATAATTTTAGAGAAACTGAATGTATTGATGGCCTGTGGTCCATGCAAGCCTGCTGTTTGGAGAGGAGGCTGACCTTTTTATGGGGGGGGAGATTGCGGTAAGCCTTTTTGGTTCCCCTCGCATCACTGTGAGCTGGCAAAGGGCATGTATGATGGTAAACACATGCACTTGTTGGCTTCGCTGGCATGTGTACATTTGATTATTCATTGACAATAAATTTGCCAGCAGACATTTGAAATGCAAACTAGGCAGCATGCAAACCAGCAATAGTTTGTTGGTGGTGTAGCAGCTAAAGAGAGCCTTTTAAAAACATTTCTTTATATAAGATACGTTTTTCAGATTTAATGCAGTTGTCAACAGTAATTATTGATTCCTCTATTTTATTGACTATATATATAAAACCATGCCTTTGGTTCTGTTTGCATAATTAAGGACACAAGGTGTGGAAGTGGCTTGTGTTAGCTGTTGTTGGCATCCTGTTAGGGGATACCCGTCATAACTGTAGGCACACGGTGGGAACCTGATGTTATAGCTCTGCTACTAGATTGTTATGCCAGGGCTAGTAAGTCCTGTCTGTCAGTGGACCCATTCTAGCGCACCACTCTTTGTGCACCTATGTGGCTTCAAGACTGGGGCAGTTTCTGGCAGGATTGAACACAGAACAAATGTAGAAGCTTAATAAACTTGAGTGTTAGTTGTGTTTTGGGATCTGGCTTAAGGGAGTAGTAACCGTGCAAGGATTGCTAGTATCATTACAAACAGCACAAAACTTGAAAAAAATCTGAGAATTTGCGTGTACTTAAGAAGTCTTAGAGTTAGGTTTAACAAGACTGAGAAACATGTATCTTGCTTAGAGGAACTGTAAATTGTTTCTTGAAGCAAGGATTTTAAAGAATTTATCAGATATTGCTGGCATCAACACTGTAGCATTGCAAAGCACTTCTTTTTAAAAAAACACCATTTTCTAAGAGCAGACTTAATACCTTCTCTATCCTGTGCTGAATAGAGATGCTTAAAAGAACTGCTTGCAGTTATTTTGCTGAAGAATGGGAGTTTTCACCAGGTGATCCAAATCTTCTGTTCTACAGCTGCAAGTAAAGAAACATGTAAGACTGGCTTAGCATACGTGAATGGAAAGGGGCAGTTGTCCAACTTTCAATGTCATGCGTGACTAAGAAGTATGTTATCTGTAATAGTGGAAAGTGTTAGTTTCCTGATTGACTTTCAGAGAATATTAACAGGTTTTCCTCATGTCTTTAATAGCTGGAGTAATTGTATGGATAGCAAAACTTTTCATTTAGGTATTTTCATTGACGTAATCAAACTGTATAATTTGTTTCATTGAACTTTTTCTTAACTCAAGATGATACTTGAAACTGAAGTGTAAAACAAATTATTGTGTTGTTTTAATTAAGTTACTAGTTTGTATGTAAACTCAAAGCAGTACCTTTGGCAGGTCTATGGGGAAACATGGTAATGAAATGGGACAAGCTTAGGAATTTGTTTCTTCATGTGCAAAAGGAAAATTGCCAGATTTTTTCCTTCAGTATTGGCAGACATGAAGCTTTTGGTATTGTGTTGATGCTTGCAGAGCATTACTAATTATAAAAAGCAGCTGAACTACCTTTGCTTAGTTCTGGCAAGCTATCTGTCTTAAGTGTTAAATGATTCAAACAGTTCTGTAGAAGAATCTGTTTTTCCAAAACTTTTACTGGTTTGCATTGTTTGTTGCAAAATTTAACAGTAGAGAAGTGTTTCATGGTATGACTTTAAGATGATTAATAGAAAGATCTACCTTTGAAATAAGAATGCTGTGGACATTATTTATTTTGAAACCACCTCTTTAATATATAGGGGTTTCTCTACTTCATTTCATTCATATATTGTGCCTACTAGTCCCAGGAAGTCCCAGTTTGAAAATTTACTTATTAGAACAGCTGGATTTTCTCTCCATAATTAATTTTCCTTTTTAAAAATACAACAAAACCTTTTTGTTCCTTGGATTGTGTAAGACAGCAGTGTATAAACCACTTCTGTAAAAATAAAAATATTTTGTGATGGAGTTGTTGAAGCTTACATGAAATTCCTGTGATAGCTTTTAATACACAATTTTGGATCAGAGATGCTTTAGTCTTCTTTTTGTGTGTGTGACAATAGGACTTTTTCTTTACACAGCAGAGCTCAGATAAAGCTCCTCTACAACTGTTAGCCTAAAACAGGTATACCCACCTGTATGAGCATCATAGATTCTTTTTTCTATTTATGTTTCTGTAGGAAAGAAAAGCAAGATTAAAAAAAAAAAAAATTAAACCAGAGTTCTCAGATGAATGACAAATTGTATAGTATGTTGTGTATTAGATAATGGCAGGATTGGGAATTGTGGTTGGGACTGTGGGCAATTTTATTCAAACTTCCTTGAGGAAGGGAGAGGTTTGAAGCAATTTTGGTTATTACTGATTATCTCCTTAGCAAGTAAAGTTGCTGTCTTCTTTTAGACAGAGCTGTGACCATTAAGACAATTGCATTTTATAATATAAATGCATTTATATAGAGAAAAGCCTTTTAGCTGTAAAATGGGTGTGTGTTTCTTTAAAAATAAAAATCTTGTTAATAGAACAGCAGTAATTACAAGAATTCTTTTTCCCCACGTTTTGGATAGAGCACAGCTCGACTGTTCCACCTTCTTCTGTTTTTGCATCAACACAGATGGTGGTTTTTCAAAAGTGTAGAAAAATATCTCTTAAAATTAGGGTTAATGCTCTGAAATCTTAATCATTCTAATATTTTTTCTCAATTTGCATATGAATACTTGAAAATTGCCATTAAAATTGTGGACTGTATAGTACAAATCAGTTTTAACACTTTAACTTCTGCGTTGCTTAAGAACCCTACTGGGGTTTGAACAGGATACATTTTGGTAAGTGAAGTATAAGCATCATGTGTCCTGAGTATCTTTCCAGAAATTGGTGAATAAGTGTGCTAGACACTTTTAAGGACATGGAGAAGGACAACAAATGTCATGGTGATAACCAATACTTTTATCCCTATGTAATGTGTAACTGCAAGCTCTTTAAAGGGATTTTTATTTAGGGGAATGAAGATCACTGATCCTTCCATTTATTTAGTCTAGCTGAAGAGTGACAATCTGCTTTGCAAACTCAAAATAGAATTGAGTGTATCCTTTACCTTTCAATTAAAGCGTATCTAGCTTTTTAAAACTTAGTCCATTTTATTGTCTCATACCAACAATTGTACAGACGTAACTATCTTTAAAAGCACTTTGAAATAAATGCCAAGTCAACAATGTGTAGCTGGTTTTCAGAATGTAAAAGGCACTTTTTTTCCTACCTAAATTTTCAGGAGTTTTGAAAGGCTTTGCGTAAGGGCCAAATTCAGTCCTTTCTGTCAAAGTTACAATCCAGTCTTGACTCTAACAATATCAGCAGGGACACTTGGCTTTTACCAAGGGTAGACATTAGGAAAATGTGTAGTTTTTGTTAGAGAAAATAATATTTTTTTCCCCTCTTCACTTTCATCCCTATCTTTGGTATACAATTGTATGTGAAATAGCAAAAGTGTTTCCAGCACACTATGCTTCTACACTTCTGTGTGAGTTTAAGTGTACCAGTCTGAACCATGTTCTCTTGTCTTTTTATTTCCCTCCTTTTTGATTTAGCACTGTTAGGATGGATGGTGTTCAGAAGGAAGAACTGAAGCAAAAATCTTCATGCACATGTATACTAAAATAAGCAGCTTCACAATCTACAAATGCTATGATATTCTAGGACATTCATACCCTGAAATATTCTTGTAGTTGAGGTGGTAATCTTTTGTGTCTAGGTATTGTTTGACCATAGTATGTCTTACATGTTGACTGCCAGCATTTTTTTTTTTTTTTTTTTTAATAGAAGTAAAGTCTTTCTGTATAACAAGATCTTCATGGTTCTGTCTTTGGTATTTAGCGTGCATTCAAAATCTGCCTGGAGTTTTGAGATGATGGGTAAAGGTAGCACACAAATATAGAAGAAGTTCTTAAATTCAAATACCCTCTCTAAATCTAAGCAGTTTGCTAATAAAGATTTGCAGAAGTTGAGAATGACAGTGCTGACAAACTTCTTCATGAACCAACCACAGCTCCAGCACTTCTACTAAAGCACTTTACCATATGCTAAGGCATCCAGCCTGGAAACCAGATGTGTATTGTTTCCACTTCACAGAGAGCAAAACTGATGTGGAGGGATAGGTTTCACTCCTCCAGGGCACCTGTGCCAGTTGTAAATAGAACAGGCTTGTCCTTGACAGGGCAGAAACAAACATACTGTGCCTGTTGTTTTACTGTTACGTTGGGTTTACCTGCTGCTGGAAGCATTGCACAAAGTGGAAGGTTTATGTTGTGATGCTGCCAAATTGGATGGCTCACAGACTATAGAGCGGTTGTCAAATCCCGTAATGTTCCTGAGGTGACCCATAGTGGTGCAAATCCTTCTGCTTGTTCACACTGTTACAAGTTGATAAAAAAAAAAATAATAATAATTACACCCTCATTACTTTTGCTTCTTATTCCTCCTTTTCTGTTTACTGTATTTTATTTATAGGTGTTGATTTTAAAATCAAAACAGTAGAGCTAAGAGGAAAGAAAATTAGATTACAAATCTGGTAAGTAAAACAAACGCGCAACCAGCAGTATGTGTTAATTTTATGTTCTAGCATGAATTAATATGCTTGTCTAATACTATTAACTGTTATAAGCTGGTTTAGCTCTTACCTTATTCCTCCTCTCTATTGCCACAAGACTTAAGCAAAACCAAACAGCTCTTAGGTTTTTGTGAGAGTAAAGAAGGAGAAGGAGAGAGAAAGTTAGAAATAGGACATGAATGTAATTACTGAAATGTTAATGCATCACAGAGGTCTCAAGCCCCTTTTCCTGAAAGAATGGTATCACCTACACAAGAAATAGGAGTTCTACAGACAGCAAAAGGTGACTGTGTTAAATAGACACCAGAGAAAGTACATTTTGGGTTCTTTTATTTCCTGGGCTGTTTAAAACCAACCGTCATTGTAACAGCAATTATAAAAAACTGTGAAGTATTTTCTAAACTGTTTTTCTAAAACTTGGTGTAGACAGTGCTGTTTCTTTGACGCTATATTAAATAACTTCAAAGTGAAGGACATTCAAGACTAAATTATATCCACTCTAAACAGTACTGAGAAGTAAAACAATCCCATACAAATAAGACTTATCTTAACTGGTACCGATGTCCTACTACAGAAAGCTCAAAGTCTGAGCTAAGCTTTTCCTTTCTGTAGTAGGTTTCGTGTTTCCTGATAATGATTCTCCATGTCAATGATTAATACAATTTTTATTGTTCAGAAATTACTGAGATTAAAAGCTCCTTTGTTTTGTAGAGTGGTACAATACATAAACATTGTTATGAGAGAATAAACCAGCTATGTTTTATACATTAATCTTACATACTACTATGTAGAAGCTTAGCTTTGGTTTATTAACAATGCGTGATGCATAATTGGCATTGTAGTTAAACTGTTAAAGCTGCTAACAATACATAGAGGGTGAAAAATTCTCTAAATGTACATGTTGTTACACTTCTGGGATTATTCTGTTGGTTTCTCATTCTTAACTACATGGATGCAGTGAATTCAGCTTACTAACTCCTCTTGGCAGGTCACCATCAACTCTGTTTGTCACACCATGTGTCTGTCTTGCTCCCCTCTGAGTTAACTGCTGCTTCATCTTTGGTATCATCAGTCACCTAACACTTGAATGTTAGTGGCATGTCTTCATCCATCATCTGTCCCTGTTTGGAAACCTATGACCACAAGGCTGGCAGTTGAGCCAGCAATTGTTAGCCAGGGTCTGCTGGAGCTGAGAGAGGTAACAAAAAATTCTGATGTGTAGGTGCTACTGTATGCCTGATATGAATTCTTGTTGTGAAATATGCTAAGCTTATCAAGCAATATCTTCATGTTGAATAAATACTTTCTAGGAGAGACGTTTTGTTGGAAAAGAGACATTTAAACCATTATTTTCCACATATTGAGAATATGCTAGTAGGATATAGGAAACTTTTAAAACTAAAAATCAATAGGTTGTTAAAATGTGACCTTTACTCGTGTGTGAAGGCCTGTTAAAATGGTGGAGAAAACACAATGCAAAGAGATAATATTTTAAAATATGATAAAATCCATGAACACAACATCCTGCTCCTAAGAGTCACTTTCTCTTCAACAGTGGCTCTTAAAATGTTCTTCTTAAAACTGTCTTGGCATAGGCATACTTACAGTTTTTTGGAAAAGCAATTAGATAGGCAATCCTTTTGCTAATTTATCCTGAATCATATTGTGTGTGTTGTTGGGCCTATTTATAAAATCTTATCATAGGATCATAAAATCATAGAATCATTTAGGTTGGAAAAGTCCTTTAAAATCATCAAGTCCAACTGTAAACCCAACGGTGCAAAGTCTACCACTAAACCAGGTCCCTAAGCACCACATCTATATGTCTTATGAATAACTTCAGGGATAGCGACACCACCGCTTCCCTGGGCAGCCTATTCCAATGCTTGACAACCCTTTCAATGAAGCAGTTTTTCCTAATATCCAATCTAAACCTCCCCTGGTGCAGCTTAAGACCATTGCCTCTTGTGCTGTTGCTTGCTACTTGGGACAAGAGACTGACACCCACCTTGCTACGCCCTCCTTTCAGGTAGTTGTAGAGAGTGATAAGTTTTCCCCTTGACCCTCCTTTTCTCCCGGCTAAACAACCCCAGCTCCCTCAGCTCCTTATTGTATCTTCAATTGTTAGATTAAAAGAGGAAAGCAATTTACCAAGTCAGAGCACTTGGGAGTTTAGAAATGTAGACTTAATTGCATGGCTGGTCCTAAGTCAGTCTCCTTTCATACCTACACAGAGGCAGAGTTACGGTTGCCTCATACTTCCTGGTAGTCTTATGTACGATTACAGTAACTTTAGTAGAAAAAACTGTTTTATTCAGCAAACAGATAATTTCTAAAGTTATATGCTTATATGTCTTAAAATTAATGAGGTTGCATTTCAAAGCATCAAAATTTGATATTTTTGTTTAGTTGATGATTCTACTTCAAAAATCAAACAAGAACAGTTGAAAAAAAGAAGTTTAACTTTGATATTTTTATGGTCACTTGTGTCTCTCCACTGACCGCTATCAGCAGGTGGTTCTCCACAGAGCTCTACCACTTGAATTTATCAAAACCCAGCAGTACTATGTAGAATATATCAAGAATTAGGTGTGCAAGACGTCCTTTTGAAAGCAGCTTTCACATCTGCTGCTGTTAGTAGAGTAGTATACAAATTGGACTTGTAGCCTAAATTCCTCTTACAATGGGATACTGTGCACTAAGGATCACAGAGGTGCCTACTCTCACCTCTGGCTTACTTGTTCCTGTCTGGTCCCTGCTGCCTCACAGTACCTCTTCCCTGATTTCCCTGGCTTTCAGTCAGGAAACAACCTTCTGCACCTTAGATTATGAAATGGTAGAGCAGCACTGAGGACACAGAGTAGCGTCCCATCTTTTTTGTGCCACCTGGAACAGTAGTAGTGCCCCTTGGTGTGCCAGAAGTAGTAGACACAGGAAATCTGCTTCTGCATTGCAGTTCTTGGCTGAAACAAGCTTGTATGTTCGTGAGAAGTAATGCATGGACACAGCTCGGGCCATGGGGTAAAATAACCAGAACTACTGGATAGTGTAAGTGTCCAAGTGAATCCAAGCATCTGTGACTCGGTCCTTTTTCAGGGCTTGGAAACTAAGACCAAATAATAGGAACCCCAATTTCATGCTTTGAAGCATAGGTGTGCCAGGAGTTGCTTGGCAGGACAGAGCAGGGTGTCTGACTGTGCCCTCTCACCTGAGTAATCGGGGCACTCAGCTGACACAAGCAGCCGTCACTTCTGGCTTTCGAAGGACCTGGCTGCTGCAAACTGTAGTGCCCCACCACTGTGCCCGGTTCCCTGCTGGGGAGCCGAAGGGGCTCTCTGGTATCTCTACAGGTTTAATGCCCAAGGAAGCCAGTGATGGCAAGAAAACAGTCTTGATATGCTTCTGAAAGTTTTTTAAATTGGTGTGTTCTTGTAAAAGTTCATGTTCTGCCAGCTCAGTGTTTTTTAATGGGCACCTGTTGTCTTGGAAAATCTCTGAGATGAGTAGTCATCTGAGGAAAAAGATCACCTGTCCTAGAATATAGAAGGAACTACATTCTGTTGTTCACTGCCTCTGAAATAAATCATTTTACATAATAAAAGATCTTAAATATATTTGTGTTTTATGGGAGGAAAAAGCTTAGCTTGACAAGTAGAATTAGCCTCTAAAATGACTTAAACATTTTTAAATGTTGAATTAAAAATTAAATATTAGTGTTACATTTTTGTTTAAAAGTATTTTCCTTTCTGTTGCCACTTCACATCACTGCTCATTAAAAAAATTAACTTCAGAGCCAGGAAAGTTTTGAGTCTGTCCATGTGTTTGTTTCAAGCAACTGTTCTAGATAGACATAGAGAACATTTATATAAAACAAAAATTATCCAAACTTATTTTAATTAAGACCAACTGTATCTGTGTTGTATTTTACGCAGTCTGAAATAGTAAGAATATGACAAGTGAACACTTGAAAATGGGCTTTGTTTGGGGGTTTTTATTTGCTTTTGTTTGGTGTAATGTTTCTGGTTTTGGAGTGATGTCTAGTTTCTGTTTTGGAAGTAGAAATACAGTCAAGCAGTGGGATGTTATTGCAGATTGTAGATGGTCAAGGAGTCATACACTGTATGTTTCTGATTACAGTTTAGAAATACCAGTGTGTTTCCATTAGAACAATTTCTTTTAAAAAATCAGTAACAGAAAACTGCTTTTAGCATTCAAAAAGGAGTAATCTGTTGTATTTTTTTCAGTGATGCCAAGTCCTTGATCAAGTTGTAGTAGTTTATTGTTTGGACTCCAGGAGTTTGAATTAAATTGGACTGACTTACTCTATTATGTTGATTCTGACCAGAGCAAATAAAGAACTAGCAGCACTTGGTATCACTTTTGAAATTCATGAAGTTGCGTACTGTTAGTCCAGTTAAATAATGCTCATCTTTTCTTCCAGCTTTCCACTAGTGCTTCAATAGCTGTCCTTACTAAAATACTTCAGCTGCAGGAGTGTAGTATATTAATGAAAATAGTATAACAAACTTGATTGCTCCAGCACCACACATGAAAGGAATGCATTTCAAGTTGGATATGCTTTTAATTTTAGCTCTGCATTAGGGATTGTCATTTTTTCCTCAATATTGGAAGAATTTACTACATATTTTCATGAAAAATAAGATAGCAGCTGGTAGAAGATGAGATTTTCCATGTGAAAGATCAACTTGATACTATTCTCAAACTGAAGCTTATTTAGGTAGCTTGGGGTTGCATTCTAAACTTACTTATTGCAGAAATAGTTTGTTTTCCAATGTTCACCTTACTGTTTGAAGGCTAGTACAATGTTAATGTAATGTTAGAGACTGCAAATTCAGCTTATTTTCTTCCACTTTTCAAAGGAAACAAGGATTAAAATATCATGCTTACAATCAGAAACCTAGTGATTAGTTTCATTTTAACTGGCTGCGGCAGCAGAGGCATTGGTTGTGTGAAGTGGGGGGAAGTCAATGACTTAAAACAAGGCAAAGAAAGTCAACCACAATCCACTGTAATTAGCACAACTGGCAGGTGACAGTCAGTGGCCATCTGGTCATTTAACATATGTACTGGGCAACCAGCTGTCCATGGGTGTTTAAAAGTGGCCACAGTATGTGGTATGTCTCGAACAGCTAGCAAGCCAGATTACAAGTTGTGTGATATTTGGGTGAACAAACTACAAAAGGGGGAGTACAGGACCTGAAGGTACAACAGCCAAGAGGAGCAGCAGCCTGGGAATACTGTAAACTTTTAAAGAGCCTGAGATCGTTGTGGGTTGAGGAGGGGCTGATAGTACCAGGTAGACTTGGAGATACAGCACTTGGCAGGTTAAGGAAAATGTGGAGTTGGAGGTAGCTGGGGTAGCAGTGTAATGTTGCATAGTTGGCTCCATCACCTACCCCTAGGCTTATCTGGTGTGTTGACTGTCTTCAGGGAGGGTAGCTGAACATCAATGTGTTTATTTCCTCTCTTTTTCTAATGTATGAACTGAGTGATCTGATAGCCCTTTTGCGATGGAGTTGCTAAAGGTCCTTAGCACTGAACTGAGGGCACAGCCAGGTGACTGAAATAGCCCCTTTATTTCTGTGTTCCAGTAGAGGCACAGAGAAGAGGGGGAAGACCAGCTAACAAAAAAACTAACCCAACCTTTTCCATTATTCTGGCCAAAGCTAAAATTGATGCATTCTTGCACACCAGGTGTGCCCTTCCACCTGCCATCTAGTTATGTCTGTTCAGAATGAGGAAACTAAAGGGAGCCCACCCTTAATACCCTTGATCAGTAGGCTGGATTAGCAACAGATGGCAGGGGCTGCTCTACAAGGTCATAATTCTGTGAAGTTTGTTCATAAACGCTAAAGCAATGTTATCCATATGTGGAAAATCAACGGTTCATAACTAGAATTTTAAATTTTTTCATGGAGTGAATCTCCAAAGGACCTTTCAAAAAATAAATTTGACCATAGCAAAGAAGTAATGGAAGAGAAAGCAAAGTTACTTGCTCTGAGTAATACTTCTATATGTAATTTCAGCTGCCAGAACTTGTATTGCTTTAATAAAAATGCCTCATTAGTGATAAGAAAGCAACCAATGAACCATTTAAAACTGGTCTGAAATACTACTAGAGCTTGACCTTATTGAAACAGGCTACCTGTTTTCACCTTCTGTAGGGTCCCAAAGGTTTTTATGAATGTAATTCTGAAGTTGTGAGTAGAGAATGGGATTTGGGTAAAAATAAAATAAAAAAGGATGTTATAAGAATTTGTTCTTTGTGCCCCATATTGCAATGCCATTGGCTTGCAGTGAAATATTAGTCAATATAGAGGTTTCAAATCTTTTTCTAGTGGACACTGCTTTGCTTTGTGAAATCACTAGCAAAGATTTGTTGCTATCAAGACACTTGTGGCAATTTAAAGGGAAAGTTGAGTACTTCACTTTTAAACCTGCTTGGTGGAAATCCTTAAAGATTTTGTGAAGAGGAAGATAGGGTTGTGGTAGTTTATTCTACTACTTGTTGTGTGTAGACTTCAAAAGAATTAATTCTTCAGGATAATCAATGTGGCATTTTGTGAACATGACTTTTTTTTTTGGTAACAAGTGTTTCAGGTCTCCATTGTTAATCTCATTCCTATATCCATCCTCCTCCTCCTTTTGTCTAAAATGTGACTGTTAAAGAGTTCCTTTTGAACTTTTGAGTCCCAACACACATGCACACATTTTCCCCCATCCACTCTTAATTTTGGTCCATCCTTTGACTTGCTGTAACTGGAATTTCAAAATTATCCATTGACTCTGGAGCCTTAACTCAAGCAGCAAATGCTTGATCGCTTTGGAGCACCATATAACTTACTTTCCAGTTGTGATACCAGTCACATTTTAAGACTTAGGGTATGCACCAGCTATTTTTTCAGTATAACTGCCAAAAATCTTCCATGAGCAGGCTTGATGATAGGATTAAAAGCAGTTCACAGGTTTTCATGGTTCAATAAAAAACAACCCTTCTGTCTCTTCAGCTTTGGAATATAAGACACAGCTAGTATGGGCAATATGTTGTCATTGCTGGAAAATAGTCTCCACTGTAAATGCACCCTGTCTGAAATACCTACAGTGCTGAAAGTAAGAATGGAAATGTTATTTGAACACCTCAGATTAATAGATGTAAGCATGAAAGCCAGGTATCTACTTTTGAAAGCCATACCACGTAGTGGTTGTTCACTCTTTTCATCACTTCTGCCAGTAGCTTCTGCATTAGTTTTAGAATCATGGCTGAATTGCTGTGGTTGATGAAAAAAAGCTCTGAAAGCTCAAATTGTAATGATTAGTACATTGCACATTTGATAGTTAGGTGTCCAGCTGGGTTTGATAAGTGTGTATCCTTTTTTTTTTTTTTTTTTCATTTTTTCAGGGCTATTAAAAAACAAAACAAAAAAGCCTCACCAAAACCAAAAAACCCAAACCCCAATAACACAAAACCAGCTTCATCTGCTGGTACATTTTCATTGGACAGCTTCATTCTCAGACAGCTGTAGAACTGCTAGGTGGCCTTTCTTGGTGAAGTTAGTATAGGATAAGTAGTCCTGAAATGAAAACATTTTATGATTGAAAGTACTGTTCCGGGGTTTTTTTGCCTAAAATTCACATATATAGAAGGAAATGTTCAATATAGAATGTCTAATGAGGGGGGGGGGGGGTGTTTATTAAAATGCAAACAAAGTTATTCTGTACTTTGCAAACTGGTGAAATATTTGTGCCAATGTTTGCTGCTGCTTCTTAGGGACACAGCAGGTCAGGAGAGATTCAACAGCATTACCTCAGCTTATTACAGAAGTGCCAAGGGAATTATTTTGGTGTATGATATCACCAAGAAGGAAACATTTGATGATTTACCAAAATGGATGAAAATGATTGATAAGGTAGGCCTTAAGTATTTTCTTTTTACATGTTTTTTTAAGAAGAGAGGGTTTTTTTCTTCAAAGGTACCGTGTAATACTTGTAACAGCACTGATATAGGATTATTAAAATAATACACGCTAATTTTAACTGAATTCTTTTAGCCAGGGTTTAACATGAATGTGGTTTTGTTGTAAAGTGGTTGTCCATTCCTCCTTCCTTGAACTAGGATTGTCCTGGTTAGAAGTGTCAGTGGAAATCTGTAACATTACTCATTTACCTGTGCAGTGGGAGGGGAGGGGAGTTTTATTTGCTGTCTGGGAAATAAGGTCGTTACATTCATTCTTAGATGAACTAGAACAGCTAGTTCTTAAGTCAGGTTTTAAAAACGGAATTTAAAAATTTAAGTTGAAAATTTTTGAAATAATGTTTGGGAAGAACATTTCCATATAAACTATGTAGGTGTGGTTCCTTAGTAGAGGAATTACCCTTTATTAATATTGCATTTGCATTACAAAATCTAAGGTTTCTAGGTTTAGTTAATTAAAACTGTTTTAATTGCAGTATGCTTCTGAAGATGCAGAGCTTCTATTAGTTGGCAATAAACTGGACTGTGAAGTTGATCGAGAGATTACTCGACAACAGGGAGAAAAGGTAAGAATAGGTCTAACCAAATTCTTAGTTACTGTTAGAAGCAAAACTGCTGTGGCTTTGCTGCTGATGGCCCATGGCTACTCTTGTTCAGACTGTTAGATCTAAGGAGCATATTGAGAATGGTGCTGTTCTGTCAAAATCCATATGGTATTTACTTTTACAGAATGTGCAAGTATGTGCATTCCTGCTGGAGCAGTTATGTCTTTGGTGTAAAGAAAGAGTAAACCACAAATTTGCTTACACTTTTAACATACTTTTTTTTGGGCTCTGAAAGAGGATATAGTGAAGACTTGAATCACAAATGGAGATATTTCTACTCAGGGCATCTTTGTGAGCCTTCTTCCAGACGTTTGCTTTTCAGTAGTATTTTAGGACAGGCAACAGCCCTGCTCGATTACTTAGCTCACCTATGTTTTCATGTTTCTTTTGTTCTCTTCCAACTCCAAAAGTGGTAAGTAACCTGACAAGAGAATATGCTTTAGCATGACACTCATAGCACCATCTTGACCAGGACACTGTCAGTAGGACATACACATTTTCCTTCAGCTACCCGTCACGTGTTTGGAAGTGAAGCATTTTCTGTTAGGCAAGACTAATTCTTTATAAATAAATCTGTACTTCTCTTTTTTGTATTTTAATAATAAGGTTAAGATTAACTCTTCTGAAAAGTTCTTACTTTTTGGCAATCTGCAGCAATCCATGTCAACTGAAGACAGGAATTTCTCAGATTCAAGTCTGGAAAATGCAGCACACTTCCAGTAAACTAATTTGAAGTGTAAGGTAGCTATATGTGGCAATATTTACTGTACCTTGGAGATTCAGGATTATTAATTGAATTATACTTCATTCACAGATTTGGGGAAGATTGTGGGTTGGTGGTTTTTTTTTCAGGTTTTATGACTGTATATTTGCTGTTTGTTGCTGTTTGTGCATATCTTCATGTAGATATTTTATTTTCTCTTCTGTCAGTTTGCACAGCAAATAACTGGGATGCGGTTCTGTGAAGCAAGTGCCAAGGATAATTTTAATGTGGATGAAATATTTCTAAAACTTGTTGATGACATTCTGAAAAAGGTAAAATATTCAGGTGGTAGTTCCTCTGACAACGTAAATGGCCAGTATTTAAATAATGACTGCAAGTACTTGTTGGGAGGACATAGAGGGTGAGTGTACACAGTTAGTTAATATATAGTGGGCATGATGTCGTTCACAGATTCTGATAGACACTTCAGTTAATAAATACTGCTGTTGAATCGGGTAAACATCTGCTCCTATGTGCTATACTTCCTCTTTCCTATAACTTTGTATCAGCAGCTGACTGTACATTTGCCTGCTTTCATTTGTGGGCAGTTCTGTTGTGATTTGTAATTGGTTTAGGAAGTGGCTTTATTTCAACAATATCTTGTCACTTTTTTCTGAGAGAAATTCTTAACACAACTTACTCAAATGTAGTTCATTAATAAGAACAAAAGATCCTTCTTTTGAAGGCCAATTGAGGCTTTGGCTGACAGTGAACTCTTGATATGAGCTCTTTGTGCTGAGTTCTATGCAGATAACTGTTTACAGGTGATTTTTCTTTTCTTTAAGATGCCACTGGATGTTATAAGAAATGAGTTGTCCAACAGTATCCTGTCCCTGCAACCAGAGCCAGAAATCCCACCAGAACTGCCTCCTCCAAGGCCACATGTCCGTTGCTGTTGACTTGTTACTCCATACAGAGTGAAAAATAGGAGTGGGAGGGTAAAGAAAGTATCTGTACTACTCTGCACTACAATCATTTGGCAGTTTCTCGTTGCACTTTGTTATTCAAGTCAGAGCTACACACTAACTTGTAAATATGCAAATATGCAATCCTGTGTAGGATTCAGCTATAACATTTAATTATTACCCCTCTCCCTCACAATGATGTTTTGTTCATTGCCCCAGTGTTATAAATACTGTACAGTTGGTGGGGGTTTACCGCACTTCCAGGCGAGGAGGAGGAGAAATTAAATCTATACCTATTATTGACATAAATGTTGTAATAGTTCTTTGTTATTATAAAAGGCAGGCAGAAGCTCTTCTGGTATGAAGATAAGTATATGGTGCTTTGCTAACTATTTTAAAGACAAATTTTTTAAAAACAGAGGACTTTATGTACAAAGCTTCCATAATCAGCATTATGTTTCCTTTTAATGTAGTGAGAACATTTTTGGCTGTAGCATCCTTTGCTGACTGGATATATTGAAAAGCTAAGTTTAATTTTTGGCAGTCTTTTATTTATTTTGTTTAATGCTGCACCCTTTCTTTGTGTACCAAGACATCACATCTGGTGCAGAACTAAGATTGCACTCTGAAATAGCATATATCATTTTCTGCGTAGGCATAAACTTGGTTGCAAGAATCATTGTTTCAATAAAAGAATGGAGATATATTCAAGCTCTAAAATAAGGTATAAAAAGCAATGCTGCTGTCCTAGACAAATTCTTTAAAAAAAAAAAGATGATACATTTTCCTGTGTTAAGGAATATATATGTGTACTTGTCTGGACATCGGTAGGGTTGGGGGGAAGGGAACCTAAGGTAAAATTATTTTCTTTCCTAATGGTGGAAATTATTCCCATCAAGTAAATACTGTGTTAGGTTTTTGTCTGATAATGAATTTGTGAATTATATCTTTGGTATATCTTTTATTAAAATGCACTGTTTAGTTTAGCTGTGGTAAATCAGTAGTTACATATTTGAATAACTTGGTGTGTCCTGAATGTTGTGGTATTGAAAAACATTGTGGTCTTTCTAAACTAATGAAGTGCAAATAAAATTTTGTATTTATGAATGACAGTGGAACTGCACCTGTTATTAGAATGGCAAGTATAAAATGATGGGTAAAAGGTAGAATCTGGAACAACACTTAATTTTGTTATGATTTAATTTTCAGTTTGACAGCTCCTTTAGGTGTAGTTAGAAGAGCAGCAGATGTTAGTTGTTCACCTTCATCACTGCTCTGTTGGGAGAGCAGCTGATGACCTAGCCCAGCTGATATCTTCAAATAGCATGTGACTGCTTGTCATGCTATCTTAGCAGGTGGTCGCCAAACTATTAATTACTCTGGCAACACAAGTATGAACCAGTCTTTTTCACGCTACAGCTTCTCTATTTCTCATTCTCTGGTGCTGGAACCCATTTTGTCACTTGCTACTCTTCTAGCCAGAACACTGGCACTGACCAGTAAGGTATGCCATGGACTTAAATAGCTTCTCTGTTTTCCGGAAGGAAAAAAGACACCACAAACTGTTAACTTTTAAAATAAGTAAGTAATGAGCCCTTATTTCACAGAGTAAGCTCTGACATTCTGAATACAATACCATGCAAGTCTTTAGCACACCCAAATTTCAACTGACAAATTAAGGAAGCATGGTTGATATTTGTGCTTATGTCTTCTGCCACCTTGTGCCTAAACAGTTTGCTTTTTTACATAGTAAACGTATGGTTTACTATCATATTGGTAAGATAAAATCAATTTTTAAAGCATTTGTAGGATTTCTGATGGTACTGTGGGCAATACAAAGGAAGGGAAAATTATGGAAAATGAGTTTTAACTTGACAACCACTTTATTTTAGCTGATTTGTTTTTATTTGTACTTAGAAACTTGTGATTTTTTTTCTGCAGTTTTTGAATTTAATAAAAATGAAGAAATTTGACTTAGATAAACTTTCTTTTTGTAATTCTGTGCTGTTTGTGTATAGGTAGGTTGGGATCCCAGTCTCTTGTACCAAAAATTAGACGTTATTGCATTTGAGAAAGACATATTTATGTAGGAGTGCTTGAATGTATTTGATTATTCACTGGAAATCATAAAAAGTTCAGGAAACGTATTTCCTTTGCAACCATTATACTATGAGACTGAAGAGGGTTTTGTTTCCTAATTTTATCTCTGCAACTTTTATGAGTCAAAATACTTTTATTTATGTCCTTGTTGTACCTAGCAGGTATTTGCAATGTGGCATAGGAAGATGGGTGGGGAAAAAAAGTTATTTTCTGCTTCATTGCCTCATACGGAAGTTCAGCAGTCAGCCCAACCTGTGCAGACAGCTAATGATGGACTGTGTTTGAATGGTCTGCGCAGCCATCGAGAGATCACAGAAAGAAAAAAAAGGAAGATGGAGGACTATCTGCAGCTTTAAGTCCGTTCTAGCTTATCTTAGCAGATTGCTGTTCTTTGGAAGCCCTGGTTCAGGGTAGCCCATTCTCACTCTTCAGGGTGTGCATGGGGATTTCCTTCTAACACTGAGCCCAACACGCTTTACCACTAAATGCATCAGATGCTGCCAAGGTCCTCTAGTCCCTGGCAATTTTGTCATGCTGGAGGAAAATACACAGGAGTATGGCAAGCAAAAATCACAAGAGTGTCAGAAATAGGATAGTAACATCTGCTTCAAAGTAGCGGTGGCTTCTTGACTTTCATGAAATAATGGTAGATAGATTATAGCCATTGAATGGTGGTTTGCCACTGATTTCAGTGTGGTTAGGATTTAATCCAGTAAATTCCTGAAATCACACAATTTCAGTGGTATATCCAGTTAGCAGCACATCTTATATCAAAACCAAAGTTCATATCTATCAAAAGGCTGATACGATATTTGATTGTGTCCATAAAGTTCTACATCTACCTATCATGGACATTCAACCAGTGAGCTGAGTTAACAGGTCGTTTCTTCATAGGTGAACAGAAGGAAGGTAGGAAGAGTGGACATTTCTCTTTTGTGTAATAGTGAGTCATGATATGGAAAAAGCTGAAAGAAAACACCTGGCTTACCAGGACACCTTAATTTATGCACTGTTGTGCTGTGTGCAGTAGAGGAAGAGTGACAGTTACATCTTTCACCAGATGTTCTGCTCCTTCAGAGCAGAGATACTCAAAGTCAACGTTTGGTACTTCTGATGGAGGAGATGAGAAGGTGGAAAACAGGACTGGAAGCTAAAAGGCAGGGTATGGTGACTTGCTAAAGCAAATTTGGGGCTGTGTGTTTGTGCCCTTGCTGGAGATTTCAGCATTCCCATATTGATAGAATTATAGAATCATTTAGGTTGGAAAAGACCTTTAAGATTAAGTCCAATTGTTAACCTAGCACTGCCAAGTCCACCACTAAGCTATGTCCCTAAGCACCACATCTACATGTCTTAAATGCTTCCAGGGATGGTGACTACCACTTCCTTGGGTGGCCTGTTGCAATGCTTGACAACCTTTTCAGTGAAGAAATTTTTCCTAATATCAAATCAATCTCCCCTGCCACAACTTGAGACCATTTCCTCTTGTCCTGTTGCTTGCTACTTGGGAGAAGAGACCGACACCCACCTGGCTACAGCCTCCTTTCAGGTAGTTGTAGAGAGCAGTAAGGTCTCCCCTGAGCCTCCTGTTCTGCAGACCAAACAACCCCAGTTCCCTCAGCCGCTCCCTATAAGACTTGTGCTCCAGACCCTTCACCAGCTTTGCTGCCCTTCTCTGGACACACTCCAGCACCTCAATGCCTTGTAGCGAGGGGCCCAAAACTGAACGCAGCATTCAAGGTGCAACCTCACCAGTGCCAAGTACAGGGGGACAGTCACTTCCCTAGTTCTGCTGGCCACACTTTCGGATACAAGCCAGGATGCTGTTGGCCTTCTTGTCCACCTGGGCACACTGCTGGCTCATGTTCAGCTGGCTGTCAGCCAGCACCCCCAGGTCCTTTCCAGCCAGGCAGATTTTCACCCACTCTCCCCCAAGCCCGTAGCGCTGTGTGGGGTTGTTGTGACCCAAGTGCAGGGCCCAGCGCTTCTCCCTGTTGCACCTCATACAACTGGCCTTGGCCCATTGGTCCAGCCTGTCCAGATCCCCCTGCAGAGCCTTCCTGCCCTCAGGCAGATCAACACTCCCCCCGCAGCTTGGTGTCATCTGCAGACTTACTGAGGGTGCGCTCAATCCCCTTGTCCAGATGATTGATAAAGATATTAAACAGAACTGGCCCCAATACTGAGCCCTGGGGAACACCGCTTGTGACCAGTCACCAGCTGGATGTGACTCCATTCACCGCCACTCATTGGGCTCGGCCAGCCAGCTTCTTACCCAGCACAGAGTACACCTATCCAGGCCATGAGCAGCCAGTTTCTCCAGGAGGATGCTGTGGGAGATGGTGTCAAAGGCTTTACTAAAGTCTAGATAGACAACATGCAAAGCCTTTCCCTCATCCACTAGCAGGTTGTCACAGGAGATCAGGTTCGTCGAGCAGGACCTGCCGTGTGTAAACCCATACTGGCTGGGCCTGGTCACCTGGTCATCCTGTACATGCTGCACGATGGCAGTCAGGATGACCTGCTCCATAACCTTCCCTGGCACCGAGTGAGGCTGACAGGCCTGTAGTTCCCCAGATCCTTCCTGCCCTTGTAGATGGAGGTCACACTGGCTAACCTCCAGTCTTCTGGGACTTTCCCAGTTGGTGAGAGCTGCTGATAAGTGATGGAAGGTGTCTCAGTGAGCACTTCTTCCAGCTCCCTCAGTACCCTGGGGTGGATCCCATCCAGCCCCATAGATTTGTGTGTGTCTAAGTGGTGTGGCAGGTCGCTGACCATTTCCCCGTGGATTATGGGGGCTTCATTCTGCTCCTCATCCCTGTCTGCCAGCTCAGGGGGCTGGGTATCCCAGGAACATCTGGTCTTAGTATTAAAGACCGAAGCGAAGAAGGTATTAAGTACCTCAGCCGTTTCCTCATCCTTTGTCACTGTTTCCCCCCGCATCCAATAAAGGATAGAGATCCTCCTTAGCCCTGCTTTTGTTGGTAATGTATTTATAGAAACTTTTTAAATTGTCTTTTACAGCAGTAGCCAGAAACTGGCTGTTCATTAGTTGGGCTTTGGCCCTTCTAATTTTCTCCCTGCTTAACCTCATGACATCCTTGTAGTCCTGAGTTGCCTGCCCCTTCTTCCAAAGGTGGAAAACTCTCCTTTCTTTCCTGAGTTCCAGACGAAGCTCTCTGTTCAGCCAGGCCAGGCTTCTCTCCCACTGGCTTGTCTCTCAGCAGATGGGAACGGCCTGCTCCTGCGCCTTTAAGATTTCCTTCTTGAAGAATGTCCGGCTTTCCTGGACCCCTTTGCCCTTCAGCATTGCCTACCAAGGGACACTGTCAACTGGAGATTAGTTTAATTTAATCTGTTTTTTATGTCACCGCACTGAAGCGACAAGAGTTTTTGGCAGCCAAAGGTTTGCCTTCATGGGCTTGCCTTTTTATCATTAATATTTGTGAAAGTGGTGTCATAAACTGATCATTACTTAGAGTGCTAGCTTTAAGCAGGGTTTGGAATTTGGTATTTCTGCCCAAGTCAGAAATTTGGCCTATTTCTGACTT
This sequence comes from Ibycter americanus, assembly GCA_035590275.1. Classification (NCBI taxonomy): domain Eukaryota; kingdom Metazoa; phylum Chordata; class Aves; order Falconiformes; family Falconidae; genus Ibycter; species Ibycter americanus. Next base: position 59,422,868 of record JAVJGI010000040.1, read on the forward strand.
GGGCAAGGTTTTCTAGTTAATCCAGTTAGCCTTGGAAGCCAATAGTTGTCTTACAGACCAGTGCTGTCAGTTGTCCTCATGGGGCTGTTCTGCTAGCTGTCAGTGCTATGCCTTTACCTTTGTGTGTGTCAAAATCTCACAAAGATAGGAATATTTATAGCATGTACATTTCTGAGGTGGGAAGAAAAGCAAGGTACGGAAGACAAGGGGAATCAAGTTAGTTGTGGTTTAACCTCAGCTGACAACTAAGCCCCACGCAGCTGCTCCCTCCCTGCG
>JAVJGI010000040.1:59423243-59436751 GCA_035590275.1 Ibycter americanus
CCCCCCCCCCCCCCCCCCCCCCCCCGGTGGGATGGAGAGAATTGGAAGGGTAGAAGGGAGGAAACTCATGGGTTGAGATAAAAGACAGTTTACTAGGGAAAGCAAAAGCCGCACACGCAAGCAAAGCAAAACAAGGAATTCGTTCACCACTTCCCATCGGCAGGCAGGTGTTCAGCCATCTCCAGGAAAGTAAAGCTCCATCACATGGAATGGTTACTTGGGAAGACAAATGCCATCACTCCAAATAGCCCCCTCCCTCCTTCTTCTTCCCCCAGCTTTATATACTCAGCATGATGTTCTATGGTATGTAATATCCCTCTGGCTAGTTTGGGTCAGCTGTCCTGGCTGTGTCCCCTCCCAATTTGTTGTGCCTCTGGCTGGCAGGGCCTGAGAAACTGAAGAGTCCTTGACTTAATATAAACATTACTTAGCAACAACTGGAAACATCAGTATGTTATCAACCTTACTCTCACACCAAATCCAAAACACAGCACTGCAGCAGCTACTAAGAAGGAAATTAACTCTGTCCCAGCTGAAACCAGGACACTAGTAAGGAAAGAACATGAACAAAAACCTTTTCTGGAAGGGGAATGGGGAATACAGCCCGTTTCCAGTTTGGTCACTTTCCTGTATTGGGAATTCATTCACATGAGTTCATCTCTGCCATTTGTGAAAGACAAAAAGAAACTGCACCAACCAGCATGAATTCATTCTCCCTTCTTGTGTTGGCAGTTTTTCATTCAGTGGAAACAGTAGTAGTTTTGTTGAAGCGAAAAATCCTTTCCCTGTAATGAAAATGGCTCATTGCTGTTCTAATGGCAGCTATAGTCTCACTTAGGGAGAAAAGGCAGAAATACTTGGACTGTGTCTTTCAAATTACTACTGCCAGTTATACAGACTCTTGATTGTGCTGATTGCAGATCTTCCTTTTGAAATAGTTTCAATAGTTTAAATTTGGGGTGTTAGTCCTTAACATTTTTTATTTCTTGTTGAAAGATGTAAAACCAGTTGTCTCGAGTTTTTAAAATGTTGAATTTGCTGTGTCCTAACTCGCCGTCAGAATGGCTGCCTTAAGCATAGGCTTTGCTCACCTTTCCCTTCCTTCTGGCTAGGAGCATTGCAAATGGTCAGAATACGAAGGTGGCATCCTAGTAGGTACAGTCGCCTTCAGTGTAAGCTATAAATATGCTCACACTAACGAAAAGCCGAAGTGCCAGAGTTCATATGAGGCAGAAACGAGATGTTTTGAGCCCTGCCTGTTGGTTTGGCTGGGTTGGGTTCCTGCGAGGGCAGGCGCACTGGTGGCAGGTGGCCATTAGGGGTCACTGACGCTCTGCCAGGGAAGGCGCCGGTGACCTGTGCTGGTGGATTAGCGATCGCTTCTTGCTGCTTCCTACTGAGTAAACGCCTCTTTTGTCCAAACGCCTCTTGTTTCCAAAGCAGCAACTTGATGTATAATATTGGTGAATAGCCGTGGGCACTGAAAATACAGCCAAAGAAATGCATGAGTCTGTTGTGTTGATCCAAGGAAGGAACTATTGAAGGATTAAAAATAGACACTTCTCTTTCTGTATGTGAAGATGTGCTTGCTTAAGTATCTTTTCTGACAGAAAGGATATTTTTCGTTAACTTCCAGTGATCTGCATGATAGATGCAATTTGTTTAGTTGCACTTCTTGAGGATCCTCTTCGATGACTTACTCTAAAATCATTAAGTATCCAGATGGACCTTATTAATTTCCTAATAAATGAATCAAAATATAAAAAAACCCCAGTGTGATTTATTACTTGTGTTTGTGTCAGGATTCATAATATCTTTTTTTATTCTTAGAATTTCCCTAAAATTTGTTCTTTGTACTATTACTTGATTAGGTGGTCTTGATTTCCTTCCAACTCTGGTCAAAATATACATAAGCTATTTCTGGTGAGGAGTATTCTTCCTTAAAATTGTAAAGGTCAAATTTTAATTTTAATTCTAAGTACTTCAGAGGTCCAGTTGTATATGTTAGCCTTCAAGGATGCTGTTCTATCACAGAGGATTACAGGGTCAATGCTATTAAAACAAAATTCTGTGTCAGTCTGGGTAAGTGCCAGCCCTTGCAGAAGAATCCAGCTTTCTGTAAATCCTAACAGATAGTTATGAAACATTTAGGTTTTATGTTATTTATACTTCTAAATTTTTATTTCCTGAAGATTATTTTGGTCTCTTAGAACGGAGTCATCCTGTTTGGTGTTGGCAATGATTTTTGTTCTGATGAGGGAATTAAGATGCTTTTTTAGATTAAAATATGTTATGTTATGTTATGTTATCTTATCTTATCTTATCTTATCTTATCTTATCTTATCTTATGAACCCAAAGTTCCTTATCACATTCTCCAAAACTTTTTCATGTTGCATATAAGACTTATAAAATCTACCATGTGTATCTCAATGTGTTAGTACACACAATCATACAGACACCTTCCCTAGCTGGCATAAAATTATGGGGCCCTAAAAGCTGGCTAGTACTGAAGAAAGCAGTCAGTTTTCTTTCTCAGGGACAGTCATGCAAATTCACAGTTGCTGTGTAAACACAGACTTTATGGAATTGTCCGAGCTTGCATGAAAAGCAGGAGGGAAGGCAGTAGGGCAACCAAAATGTGTTACCTGCCAAGTTATGAAATTACTTACTTTATGCTACAGGTTTCTGACTATAGTCACTTCTCCTTGGAGGATACAGCAGCTGCCCCTAAGGGGGTTTCTAGTGACATGTCAGGAGGGGGACAAAATCCAAAGAACTCTGATGACCACTGGGAGAAAGAGGAGACCAAAACATCCATCTGCAGCCAGTGATGACCTCTGCCTAAGGGCATTGCTTTGTTTGCTCCAATGCAGTTTGAGTTTTAAAAACAGAGAAGTGGAAGGGGCTGCTCAGGCCTCAAACTTAATCCCCCGTGATTATAGGCAAACATGAAATAGAGGCTTTTTCCTCACTGCCATTCTGTAATAGGCAAGGATTAAAAGAAAATAAAGTTTTTCCTCTGGTGGGTAGGAAATCTCAATGGTAAACTTCTGCTGTCCCTGAGCTGATGGATCGTAATAGCACAGTGGATTTTTCTTCCAAGAATTGGTCTGATTGATTGATTGCATATTTTTAGACCCATGTGGATTATTGATATCTTCAATATACTGTGGTAGTAATTTCTACAGTATAACAATAAACTATGGGAAAGACTGCTTTCCTTTGTTTTGAACCTATTATCAGCTAATTAATTTGACCCCCCAGCATTCTTTTACCAGAAGAAACAATTGAACAATTGTTTCCTTTTTTTACCTTTCCTATGCTTCCCATAATTTTAAGATCCTTTATCAAATGTTTCCATCAGTCATATCCTTTGCGGACTTGACAAATCCTAATATCTTCAATTCTTCCTGTTGTCTAAGCCATTTCATACCTTTAAACACCCTTACAGCCCTCCTTTGTACATTTTTTCTATTACCATCTTTTTTTCAAGAAGCCAAGCACTGCATTCAGAAACGTGGTCTCAGCATAGATTTACACAATAGCTTCTTATCATTTAATCAGTAATTTATCCAGAAGAGGACTTTTTCTTTTATCCCATGGCATCTTAGTATCTCTTAAGAGCCTTCAATGAGGGATGTGGTTGAATGGCTTTTACAAATCCGGGTAAATTAGATCAAGTGGATCTCCCTTTTCATGCAGTCTATGATGGCTGCATATCACAGATATTCTTAGATCCCCAATATAATTTTTCTATGTGTCTTCTATTCTTTGATTACAGTATATACTAACTACCCCATATCAGTGTCAGTCTGATGTCCCTTAGAGAACTCTCTTTAGTGGAGTGTGCGTGGGAGGACAGACAAGATGGGTGTTTTTTGCACTAGATATGTATAGTCATCGCTCTGAAGAAAGCACAGGCAGGTTGCACTATTTCTGTCAGCTTAAGAGCAGACTGAAAGCAGTTTAAAAGCAGTGAAAATCTCTGTGTTGATACATTCAAAGGTTTAAACTTGTTTACAGTTAACTTGCACCACTGGTGGTGTTCTGGATGCAGATCTGTACTGAAATAACTTGCCTTTGCAGGTTCTTGTGAACTCTGTGCATCCAGATAAGGATTACTCAAAACGGTAACAAAATAAATCTTAACTGAAATCAGTTTGTTATTCTCAAAATCTTGTCATAGGCAAAAATGGGGACATACCTTATATGCAAAGTCAAGAATTTAGTAGATTTAAATAAAATGCAATAACCAGTTACTATGATTACTCTAGTAACTAAATTTCACAGTCCCAGTTATCTAATGAAATGAATACTTCTCACTGTTTAAAAAAACAACAGTTTAAATTGTTGCAGAGAAACATACACAGGCACATGCACACACACTGGGTGGAGTGTAATGTCAATGACTGGGTTTCCTCCTGATCTTTGCCAGGAGGAATATGATGTTGGTGACATCTTTATCGCTCTAGGTTCCACTTGGGGCTAGTTTGATGTTTGCTGACACTCTCATACAGCTTGTTCCTTCTTCAGTGGTCTGCAAGTACATTACATCTGCGCTTACAGTATACAGTGCATTGTACACATGTTGGATACTGCTGTTTTGTTCTCTTTTACTCCTTACACTCATTTTGCTCAGCTCCAAATGGTGTGTGTCTTTAATTGACCATGGATGAGTACCTGCATCCTTAGTGTTAACCCAAGCCCTCTCTATTCAGCCCAAGCCTGTATTTGTCTAGATTGCATCCAGTGTCCCCACTTTGCATGCGTTTGCTGTCATACCTGGCCTCTATTCCTATGTAATTACACTGGCCACTGTATGTTTGAGTCCTAAATATGTCTTTCTATGTAGAATAACGAACTGCCACTACTATCTCTATAAAAATGGTTACATCACATGATTAAAATAAGCAAAAGTACACAGAATGGGTAGTACCTATCTGATCACTAGAAAAAAAATGTTATATTTAAGCAAGCTAAACCAAGGTCTCCAGTCAGGCCAGGACAAGTTCAGCCAAAGGGAAGCAGACAACTACTCTAATCAAACATCAGATTAAAGAGACACTACTTACAACAAAAATATTAGCAAAAAAACATTATTGTTTTCTATAGATAGCTGCAGTATCTCTGTAGGTTCTTGCAAGACATCACCAGATTAAAACAATAGAAAGTTGTGTGTGCTTATGTATGCTGTCGATGCAATGTCAATCTTGACAAGTAATGTGATCCAAAATGAGCAGAACTGCCCAAGTGAATTGGTGCTGGGAATCTACATGGACGGTGCTCGGGAAGGGATTGCTTTGGGCTTGCTCTGGTCTGGCCTTGGGCACTGACTGCTGATAGCAGTTGGAATTCATTACCTGTGCGCCTGAAGAACATCTGGTTTAGATGCCTCTAGAAGAAATCCACTTAATTTTCTGGAACACAGGTCTGAGACATGCACCGAAGCGCAGTAAGAAGGGATGATCCTGATCTAAATTAAAATACTAACGTAGGCGTGCCTTGTATGGGATCAGAACCATGGTGATTAAGCTCTTAACTGGCATTTTTTGTTTACTGAAGCATCCTCTTCCAGTAGCAAAGGAAGAAAGTAAGAAATTAGGACTGGAACCAGGAAACTAAACAAAACAAGTTAAATGTGAGAGTAATATGAGGTTGCATAATAAATGCACTCAAACTAGTGAGATACGTCTGCAAGGGCAGAAATGAGATATGAAATGTAAGAGACCAGGGTCATCTACATTTAGATCAAGCTGAAAAATGCAAAAGCTCTGTCCACAAGCCTGGAAAAGCGTGCACTCATGGTTCAATGGGAGGAAAAAAAATGGAAAGTAACAATGTTGAAAGACAAGTGCACTTCAGACTGAATCTCATTCTGCTAACTCGGGTCCTTATTTGCAATGTCTTGATCTCTTTTGTGACAGTTAGGGCAAGGGATGCTAGGCTATATAAAATGCCAGCTAACGTCTTGAATTGCAAAAGGCAGGGAGAAAACCTAGATCTGATTCTGCAGTGTAACCATCCGCTCAGAAAATGCTTTTCAATGCAAAAGTAGTAACTACATGCTATTAACTGTAACCACAAACCTAAGTTAATATAATATTGTGTTTATTCCCACTGAGTGGGTTCCTGTGAGTCTGATCTTTTGCATCTCCTTAATCCCTGCACATGCCACTTTATGCATTTTGCTTTCTAATACTCTGCTTTGCTACCTGCTGTCTGTGTGCCACATGCAATTTTTGTAAGCATGCAGGATTATCTTTTTAGCAGTAGCTAGCACCGGCTGGCATTTGCATGCTACCCTGATTCAATTCAATTACTGACTGTCCACAGGGCAGTAATTGCAGTTTCAGAAAGCTAAGGTTAATGAGTAAATTGAGTTTTATGTCTTCCTGGGTCATAAGATACTGATGGGTAAAATGAATTTGGATAGGATAGATTTAAATCATGGCAGTTGTGCTAGGCTGTGCTAGCAGCTCGTAAAGAAAGTTTAGGTGTCTGCTGAAACTGAAAATGTCATTGATAACGATCCTTCCAAAGGAGGATGGAAGACAGCTATCCTGACCAGTTCAACTTTTCTTTTCCCAGTAAATGGACACAGCATGCACTTAGGTCAGTGGGGAAAAAAGAATTTCAGTTTTTCTGCAATAAAATCAACTTTTGCTATGTGTTGCCTAGCTCTAAGTAAGTGTCATAAGTAATTATCAGTGTTTGAGAGACAAAAGGCTTGAAAGAGGGTTTTGTCTGATGTAGGGGTCCAAATGAAAATCAGACATTTGCCTCCAGGTGCCTGCCCATCTCTGGAGAGGTCAGAAAGCGGTCCCTGGAGTACATCAGTTATCAGCTTGATCAACAGGCATCAGGGTTGATTAACTGAATCAGCCATCCAATTCTAATCAGCCACCATCTAGAAAGTGAATTCCCATCAAATTAATATGGGGCTTTTTTGTATGTTTCAGTTTTTAAGAAAACTTTAGCAAGTGAGTGGTTCCAGAGAAAGTCTAACTTGTCCCAGCTCTGCTATGAGAAGAGCAAGAGGAAGAGGTTATGCTGCTGTAATGGCTTTCTGAACACAGTATGCCTTTTAATAAAGCATTGAGGTTCACGTTTTCCTATATGGCAAAAGATAAGAGTAACTAAAATTAATAGGAGGGAGAATGCAAATGCAGGTGGGGATGTGGGAGAGTCACACCTCACATTTCCAATATTGCATGCCAAGTAGTAATTCAGCTAAGAGTCAGATCAGCCCTGTGTTGCTTGGGGTGTTCAGCGCCTTACGCTTTCCATCTTTCTTTCCATCCCTCAGGCTCCCGTGAGGAGCTTCAGCAAAGGCTGACCACAGGGAGCTAGACCTGTTCCACTCCTCCTCTGGCACACTGCGACCTTAGCACACCCGGTCAGCCTCATCTTTGATCTCCCTTGAAAACTCTTCCTTACAAAGTATCTGAGCTGTGGCTAGCACCTTGACCTCTCTCCTGAGCATGTATCCCCTTCTTTCTCATCTAACTCTGTACAGGGCTGTGTTAGCGAGGGCTTGGAAGCCCAGTAACCCCTTATCTGGGCTCTAACTGCTCAGTGCACTTGGCCACTGTTGCTTTAGGCAAGAGAATTAGGGGAGCGTTTGAGGAGAAAACAAAGAGAAAATGGAGAATGGATGGGAGTATATCACAAGTAGATTGAATTTAGATGAGAAAGTGGAAGTGGGAGAGCAAAAGAAGAAGACATGAGACTAATGAAGCAAATATTAATGAGGCACTGGAAGAGGAAATTGTGCTTGTTAGTATTAAATGTGTATTGTCAGCCTGTCAGAATTAGTGGGGGTGATGCCTACCTTGTCAGCACTAGCTGAGCGGAGCCGAGCTCCTGGTGTGCCCAGATGAACCATCAAAGCAGCCTCTAAGCCAGCCAGAAGCAGGTAGCTGAGCACCATACAAGCTGCACACCAGCGCTCTGCAGGCAGCCCCAGCAAGCGAGCAGGGCTCAGATCCTTGGGCCAGGAATCCAAGGAGCCGTAGCACGAAAGTCTCGGGCACATTTCATACCTATGGGACAGGACTGACAGGAGCCTGCAGAGCACTATTACAATGGGAGCAGAAGAACTGGAAGGGATGAAGAAGGAAGAAAGAAGCAGATAGGCTGAAATGGGAGAGAGAAACTGAAACAATTGTTGATAATATTAAAAACATAGTCTAAATCTTGCCAACAGAATTGTTAGCATATGAGTGGAAGCATCTTTCTACCAGCATCCACCTGTATGTACTGTGGTTGTTTCTGAAATATGTATGTAAGGCTGCTTTGGTGGTGGCATACAAAACTAACCCTCTGCTTTTGCTGAAACTGTGCCAATAACCTCTTTCTCTGGCATTGCAATACTTGATTTGACATCCCGTGTGAAGCGCAAGACAGCAGAACCAAAAGGGAGATGGGTTAATGTATGTGTTTTCTGCACTGGATAAACCTACTTAATGCCATTACATTATACCTTCTTATTCCTTCCTGTGAATACACAAGCGCCTAAACAGATGTCAAATAGTTTGAAAATGTTGCTAACAATCAGAAGGGCAGTATCTGTGACCATTCACCTCTGGCAGAGCCATAAATAAGGAATTCCTCAAATTCTGAATTGGAATCACGAGAGCATTTTATCCCTTTTATTTATATTTTTATGGTAATGCAACACAACAAAGGTATATCTTGGTCTTTCTTTGCCTTCACAGCCTTTTTCAAAAAATTTTCACTTAGTATTGCCTATATTCCACATCATATTCAGATGAGGGTGCTCTCTTCTAATGACTAGTAGTTATTTTCTAATAATACTAGTATTCCCATAACCAAGATGGATGTTTCTAAGGGAATGACTACATGAGTGCTTGCAGCTGTGTTCAAAACATAGTACAGCCAAAGGCTGTCGTGAGTGTATGTTACACACCCAAAATTCAGTTCCAAACAGTGTTGGGGCTGCATTTTAAGAGATCACTTTAGTTCCTATGCTTCTCCATGAAAATCAAAATTCTTGATGTTGCAGGATTAGTCAATGGCAAAACCCATCTGGAAGATGATTTTTTTGTCCCACTGAAACTGTGGGTGGAGATCTGTGTTTACGTCCTTGCTCTCTAACTATTCTCTGTTCCTGGCCAAAGCAGAATTGGTTGGGATTGTGATCCTGAGCCTGTTTAAATAACCCTTTAATAACAGTTCTGGTTTTCTCATTACAGAAAAAAATCTCAGATCTGAGGTTCTGGTGTCTCCATAGCTCTTTCCTAGGATCTACATGATTATATTAGCTCATGGCTCTAGTCCTGAAGAGAGTGTAATTTCATCGTCACATTTCAAAAGGTTAATCTCTTCTCATTAGTAATAAGGGGTCACATCATGTGGCTAAAAAAAATAGTAACATACATCTGAATTTCCTACCCATGTGGGCAGTGGAAAAATGAACAGGAGTGGGAAGGAGTCATCGCATCATATACTTAACTCATTTAAATCTGGATGCTTAAATTAGGTTCCTCCACCAAGTGGAGGCAGGAGGTGTCATCTCTCACTGTTAGGAAAGTTAAAAGAGATTAGGCTCCTAATTTATTTATCAAAATATTTGATTGTATTTTATTATGTACCAAATACCTTCAAAAGGTGCTGTGAATATTTCGCCTTCTTCCCAGCCTCTCAGCTTCTTAAGCTGCTAGCTTACTGATAGTGCTGAACATTCAGAAGTACCCCAGAACATCTTCTCTTGGGCTCTAGACCAACAAGAAACAACAAAGAAGCTTGAAGAAAGCTGAGAAGGAAAATTTTTCAGAAAAAAATCCAGAGCTGAAGAGAAAGAGCCGCAGATGCGTGTTGCAGCCACAACAGTAGCTGCTGCATTTGGGGCCAAACTCTCAGCCTACGTGAACTGTGAAAGCTTAATGAGCAAAACTGGCCATGCACTTAATAAATGTTTGGACCGAAGCACTGAAGAAGGTCATGTTTGAAGATCTAAGTACAGACAATCCCATCATGATGGGGATAACGAGGTATTTCTAGGAGGCAAAGGTGTGACTCCAGCAGAGTCAGGTAGGCAGGAGCTGTCTGGGAAGGGCCACCAAGCCCACGGCCCTTGCAAGCCGGTGCCCAGCGTTCCCTGTGGGGCTGTAAGGGCCCCACTGCTGGGACACACTCCCTGCCATTGGCTTCAGCAGTCCAAAGGTTGCAGAAACCTCTAATCTGAATCTAGCTAGATGAAAGCTGCTGCAGGTATACCTAGCCATGCCGTAATGGCAACTTTGATTACAGTGTAGGTATCCTCGAAAGTAGATGATCTTGAGAACCGAGGTCAGGATGTGATTATAAGGATTACAGACTTTCCTAAAAGTGCTGAGGAAAACAAAACCACAAACAAACTGAAAAACCCATTGATTCTTCTATTTTAATCCTGATGACCAGCTACATCAAAACGATCTGCCGGGAGCCATCGCAGCCAAAGCCACAAGAAAGGATCAGCAGCAGACATCAGAAACCTTCCTAGAGGAGAGAAGAGGTAAGGAATGTAGGGCTGGCCTTGTCACTTCTCCTTTGGCAAATGACTAGCTCTCAAAAACCCTAATTGAATTTCTGTCTTTAAAATGTGATTTCCATTGGCTCTCTAAGGTTTAAAAATAGTGAAAAGATTTCAGCAATTGATGGCACTCTCAGTTGTACTAAATTAGCACATAGGGGAATTAGAAGTTGCTGCTGTTGGTTTCACATAATAATGGTCTCCCCTTTTCTTCTCACCCTTGCACCAGAACGCTGTTCCCTGCCGCCACCCTCCCAGGCAGCAGCCACATGCCAGAGAGGCAAATCACCTGACGGGGGTGCCTGATGGTCAGAGTAAGTTTTCTGTCACTTTTGAATTCACGTAGCCTTTGGAGTCCTTTGTTCAGGTTTACCCACGGGCCTGTACCTCCAGTTTTTCCTCACATATGCAGTCTTGTGGAAGTGGGAACAATTTTGCCTGTATGACTGTTTTTGACAACAGCTTAACTTCACTCGCTGCGATGGAAATCCTCTAGATTTGCACTGCTGTGAACTAAACCGGGCTCAGGGGACTCATGTGTGTGGGTTATAGACTGCTTAATTGCATGTGGACAATGTTGTCCTATGACTCAGAAATATCTTTGCCTTGGGAAAAAATAACATACCCCAGAAAAATTCTTGTCTTTCTCCACTCACAGACATCATCTCTTTAATGTTGCCCTACATTTGTCTTAACACAATTTATTGGATAAATGGCAAAAAAGGCTGTTGTTTCCACTGAAATCTGTGAATGATAAACACATGTGTTTTTTACTCCTGTATTGTTTTACTCCTGTACAGTAATTGGGCATGTTTGTGATTAAATAGTCCCTAACTCAAAAGCATCTCACCTGCTTTTGGTATGATGGCAATAAAAACATAGCTATGTGCTGTGTTTCTGGCATAGTTTCAGCTCTTCCACAGAACTTAAATAATGACCATATATTCCAGTTAGCTTAGGCTTCAGGCTTTAAAAGCTCAATATGAGTGATGAAGAAAAAGCAATCTGATTAGCTGGTGGAGCTGACTAAAAGACACCTTCCTGACAAAGAAGCTTAAAAAAGGAATAAAACTATACAAAATGGATTAAAGGTATAATAATTATAATAGTATCAAACAGCATAACAAAGAAAAATGTCTGCATTCAACTGAAATTAATATTTAATAGATGGCACAGTGGTGTCTATGGCTTTATATTCTTCTATTTTAATGATCTTTACCACAGCTTGAGGTCCTTTGTCTTGTCCCCTTCTACTGACATCAGCTGGAAGAGACAGAGATTAAAACAAGGGTAATTTCCCCATGGTCATTGCTTGGCACTATTTCTGCTTTGCTCAGCCATGAACTGAAGTTTAAAGGATGAAGTACTGTCACTCAGGCTGATTCTTCCCTCCACCCCTTCTTACCAGGGTTAACCACTCAGCCAGTCACCAAGGAAACGTGTGGCTCCTTTGCCCATCTTACTGCCACCCTACAGCCTCATATTGAGAACGTCACCATAATCTCATTAGGAGGTTGAATTTGCCATTGAAGCTTGAATTCCCATAACAGGAGGGGAGTGGACTAATGCAATTAAGCAAATTAGTGTTTTGAGCCATTGCATGATATCTAATACCATGAGCAAAGACTAAGTAGTTTTCTTCCTCTGTTAAAAAAAAAATAAATAAATCAACAAAACCAATACCCTAGTCCTCTTCCCACATTATGTTTGGGGAAATACTGTAGTCCTCTCTCAGCTGTAAAGGTCTTTATAAATGGGAAGATAATTGTTCATTTGATCAAAACCCTGAATTACTTCCTTTTCCCAGTACTCCCACCCCAGTAGTTTAGATTGTTTTTGTCTGTGTCACATTTATGTTTCTAAAGGTAAAGTAGATAAAACCAGAACATTTTGTTTTGCTCCTCTCTTCTAGTATGTGACTGTGGTTACCAGATCAGAACAAAACTTCTATTGGTTTCAAATCTGTTTTGATGTGAAGTGCTTCTTAAGTGCTATGAATAACTGTTTTAAAATACGCCAAATTTTCTGGAGATAATCCCCGCATATTCAGTAATTCTCTAGAAACGCGGATTATTAAATGCCTAAGGCAGAGCTTTTCTGCCTTTTGTTGTGGGGTTTTGAGGCTAATCCTGTTCCCTCCTCCCACCCTCACCATGCCAAGTAAACAAAGCCGCAAGAGCGGACCGTAGTGAGAATCAGGAACCATAAATCTTTGAATAATATCCTGGCACGTGAGTTTCAAAGGCAGTGTATTTCTCTGGGAGCCTGGGGGACGGGGGGAGGGAAGGAGCAGTACCCTCCTGCGGATAATGCTGCCGTCTCTGTCACAGCATTTCTTCCTGGGGAGATGGAAGATGGAATGACATGGATAGAATCTAGAAGCCTCTTACACATATAGATTACCAAGGAGGTTACACTGCTGACTGCTTGCTGTCTTCAACTTTGAATGAGAAAGGCAGGAATAACAAGTGTATTTTAGTAGATGTTATTGTGCCACCACACATCTTCTCCCGAATAAATCCCAGTCTGCCACCAGGCACTACAGTCAGGAGTGAGAACATGGGTTATTGCTAAATAATGGCATTGGTTATACACTCCACTTTATATAATACATGGTCCCTATACTAAGCAGCTTACAACATAGATATATATTATGTGGACAGTATATATAGTCCCAAAGGATAGTGTAATCTTGGAAGCAAGGACAGGTAGCCTGGGAGGAATACAGAAATTGTCTGAGCAGCCAGGAATCAGGTTAGGAAAGCTAAAGCCCTGATAGAATTAAATCTGGCTGGGGATGTCAAGGGCAAAAGGAAAAGCTTCTATAGGTACGTCGGTAATAAAATGAAGACTAGCGAAAATGTGGGCCCTCTCTGGAAGGAAACGGGAGACCTGATTACCCAGGACATGGAGAAGGCTGAGGTGCTCAACGACTTTTTTGCCTCAGTCTTCAGCAGCAAGTGCTCCAGCCAC
>JAVJGI010000040.1:59438408-59450688 GCA_035590275.1 Ibycter americanus
GGCAGTGTTCAAGGCCAGGCTGGATGGGGCTTTGGGCAACCTGGTCTAGTGGAAGGTGTCCCTGCCCATGGCAGGGGAGGTTGGAACTAGATGGTGTTTAAGGTCCCTTCCAACCCAAACCATTCTGTGATTCTATGATTTTTGCCTGAAAACACAGGTAACTTCAAGACTGAGTCAGTACTGAGAATATCTGTCACAGGCTTGAAAATAGAATGTAGTACAGATAATGGTGCAGTTATTTGAAAAGCATCAGACAGCTAAGTATTTCAGTGGTCACAAACTCTCAAAATGTCAGAGCTGAGCTCATACTGAAAAGAAATCAAAATGTGCTGAAACAGAACATACAGGACTGAGGCTCACAAACAAAATGAGCTCTGCGCTGTGATGGCAAAAGCCATACAGTTTGGATTAAAGTATTTTAGTATTTATGGTATTGGATTAGATAAGGACAAAAAAAAAAAAAATTAATGTTTTAAAATGACACCATTACAAGATAGAACCAGGGGATGATTTGTTTCCGTATGTAAGTTCTTACGTAACATCGCTATAAACTAGTCATGTTTTGCCTGTTTGGTTTTTCCCTTTTATCATGTTTGGATTTAAATGTAGCCTTAATCCTGCATATCCTGCTTTGAAAAGCTTAGATCTGTAAAGTATTGTATAGTGTTCTTTAAAAGGCTTTGCTCTGTAGTGTGCGGTAGTCTTGAGTTAACAATATAGATTTCAGTTCTTAACCTTATACTTGATAGTTTTGCTTGGATAATATTCCTCATGTAATACAATGTAAAATTTTGAACATGCACACTAATTGAGACAAAGAAAACCCAGGAAGAACACCACCATTATTTAATATCACTTATTAGATAGAACATGCAGTAGCAACACAGATTCATGGGCAAATTCACCAGGATACCAAAGAATACAAAGCAAAGCATACAATCTAGTAATGCTGAATGTACAGCTTATATTTTCCTGTGAATTTTTCCCAATAGCTTATATTTTTTTATGACTTTTTTCCCATATTCAGAAGAACATTACCAAGCAATTGAGACACAGCCTGTGAATCCGGCCCTTAGCTTTAGAGCTGATTTCTGAGATTGCAGGACTATTGCGGTGAGACCAATATTATATGAAGTGAGAGCAGCGGGGCTCAAGTCTGAGCCTTCATGGTTGTAACAGTGGTTCCCCTATAAGTGTAAGTCACTGAAGGAAACTCTGGACTCATCGCAGGGAGCAGCACTGTTGCAGGCAATTAGCTCGGAAGTAGAGAAGCAAGTACCTGGCTTATGTCCGATCACACAGTGACCACTGAAGAGTTACCTGCACTCTTGTCCTGAACCTGCCCGTAGTCTGTACAATCACAGCAATTAGCCAGAACAGCATTTAATAACTTAGGAGAACTGTTACCTGATTTCTCCATGCATGACACAAGAACAGGTACCCATGCCATCATTCCTAGTCTTTAACTAATTTTACATCAAGGTAATCAGTACATATTCTTGAAAATTCTTGAAGGGCAAGCACCATAAATGTGGCATTTTTGGCACAAGAGAAAAGGCTGAAGCTGTATTTTGTATCCACCAAAAAATACAACTTTGTTTGCAGGGCTATGACCACTGGCCTCGTGGTGGATGGATGTTACTTTTTCTGGAGGAGGTAAGGTAGGAGAGCACTGCCAAGCACCTATGACCAGGTTTTCCTGGTCACCTTGTTTCATCCCACAGTGAGGTAATGAGTTCACTAAGCAGCAGTTACCTTTTTCTCCCTCCTTCCCTCTTTTCCGATGATTTATTTTGTGGCACTGTGATTTTTTGTCACAAAAAGTTTCAACTGGTAGTTTACACAGCTCACCTCTACTACAGGTCAGGCATAAAATATATACCAAAATGCAGCTTTGCAGCTGCATCTCTGCCTTGACCCACTGTCAGACTTAAACATAATGGTTTCAAACTCAGTGGTCCTATGGCATCTTTCCTACCCCTGATCATAGTTTATGCTTGGAAAGAAGCAGGCAGCATGGGTAACCCCACGAAGATGGGAGGATAAGACCTTAAAAATTACACTGCAGGCAAGAAGGGTTTGAAAAGAGGAGTAATGTGGCCCAAAGGGCAAAGGGGATTTTGATACCCTGAATGAGCAGGAGGGAGAAAAGAGAAAAGAGAAAAGAGAGAAAAGATAGAAGAGAGAAGAGAGGAAAGAGGGAGGAGAGGAGTGGAGAGGAGAGGAGCGGAGACGAGAGGAGAGGAGAGGAGAGGAGAGGAGAGGAGAGGAGAGGAGAGGAGAGGAGAGGAGAGGAGGTGAACAAAGCCACAAGCATCCTTCAGGGACAGTGTAGTAAAGGAAGAAAAACTTAATGCCAAAAGTGAACCTGCCTTTTTATATTCTGGGTGTTGATTTCTTTCATGCAGTCAAGTCAGCACAATAGGTGTTCACCTAGACTGCAGGATCCATTCATACCTTTTTCATCTGTTCAGGAGTTTGTTAAAATAGTAAATGGCTTTGCCTCCTGAGATGGTGGACTCTTTTCTTGAATGGAAAAAGGATGGTGTACAGAATTCAAAAATCAAAACAACTAAAGAAAGCTTTAAAGTTACAAATAATGATAAACTTATAATTAGTGACAAGTACCGATTTAATAGATATTAAAGATCTTCCTTGGTCTTTAGGGGAGAACAGAAGTGTTATAAAAATTGATGCACATCTCTGGAGTGTGGCAACAGATTTTTGTACAAAAATCCAGAAGACGTGAGGACACAACCTGTTGTGTGACATGCAGAGACACTGCCACATCCGAATCCATTACTGTTGAAAGACAGCAAAAAGGATGAGTCAGGTGTGTATTCTTCTTGATTCAAGTGGTGGCTGTCACACCATAATGCTTTACATTATTGTTCACTGTTTACTGCTAAAGGGAAGTGCCCCGATCTTAATATCAGCACTTTGTGTGAATAAATCCCACATGCCTGTTTTTTTGGAGAAGCAACATTGATTCATTTACAAAAGGTGACTAACAGCAAAGCAGAATGGGGGTGGAAAAGGATAAAAATAATGGATCCTTAGTGTTCCTTTTGCAGGAAAGGCTCTATTTGTGATGCAAATGATACAAAATTAATGTATCCGTGAATTAAAAATGAGAGATGGCACAAACATAAACTCGCTCCCTGGAGCAAAGCTGCTTACCCTCAGAGGGATGAATGGCTTCTGCACCAGTGAGCGCAAAGAGCAGAGGGACATTCCAGTGTGACAAAGGCCTGCGATGTGTGAGGTGGATTTGTTAGAGGGAGGCACAGCCACCAGACATTGTACATGGCCATGGTGTCTTGTGGGGCCTCCACCAGCCCCTTCCTCCTCTCTGCCCTCCATCACCCGGCTCTTCTTCGCTCACTTGGAAAGGACATGTGACGGATGGGAAGAGTGGGAGGTACAAGTCATTGTCAGGCTGCACTGGGACAGTTTTCCAAACATACTGTAATGGGAAGTATGTCCTAGACGTAGAGGTATTTTATTAATTGTTGGAAGGTAATTTGACTTGTAAGCTTGCTTCTCTTTTTCTCCTCATTCAGATTTTTTTCCCTTTTCCCTGAAATTCTCCACGTTGCTGAGTGATGGTAGATTTACAGAAAACTGGATGTGCAATATAACTTACGATCCAATGCTAGTTATCTGCAATGTGTGTCAAAACAAGCTCAGCACAGATCTTCATAGAATGGTGAAAGGTCAATCCAGTTCTCATCTCTGAGTTGTTCTCAGCACACACAGTTACATTCCATTTTGTATTTGTTAGCTTAGTTTTTGCTTATGCTGAGCTCTCACGCAGAGTGTTTTAGCTTGTGTTTTTAAAATCCTGTAGAGTTCCTTCTTGTACAAAACACATGAAGAAAGACTGATCCATATTCTGTGTCTTACCATTACATTTTCTAGTCTATCGTACATTTCTCTCACTTCCCTTGATTTAGCTTATTATAAATTTTTAGAAATCTCTCTTTATCATTTTTAATTTGTGCATAAATGAAGGATGCTCTGGGGTAAAAGCACAGAAATCAGCTTGCACTGCTATTTTCAGATACCACCAACCTGGAATCAGGAGCCAGGGCATGTGTTTTGAGGTCCTGCCTAATGAAATGGCCAGAACTTGCCATAAACAATGTATGACTTGAGAATTAATCATAGCAATTACATTGGCAATACCTGAAACAAGTAATGAATTTTAGAAAGCCATAAATGGATCTTTAGCATTTTGCAAACATATATAAAAGCTAAATATGTTGAATATGTTTTAGGAAGAATTATCTACTCATCGCTAGTCCCCAGTCTTGCGTGGGTCTAAATTTAATTTACTACAAAATTGTCTATTACCTAATTTCGTTAAGGTTTTCCTGGAGTCTGTCACACTCTTGAGCCACGAGAATAAAATTTTGCTATCAGCAAATTTGTTGAATGAGGACATTCACTTCATCTTCTAAATTGGAAATAAACAGATGGAAAATGTCAATTGTATTGTGATATTCCTTGACAAATTCAATGATTAACAGCATTCCATTTTTTCCAGTTATCCCTATTTACTTCCCACCTTGCAGTAAGTTTTCAGCTCATTACAAGATGCATCATCAACAACCTCCAAAGACAGATTTTATCAAAGCCCTTCAGAAAATTTTAAATAAATGGCAGCTACTGTTTGTTGTGCATTTCATAAACTCATGGTATTTAGAAGAATGTTAGTTGTTCTAGGAAAGTCTCAACGGTTTCATTTTACTATTTTTAATTAATGCCTATGCTACACCCAATGCTGAATCATCTTCTGCCCTCTCCCAGAGCGATAGCTGATTTGAGATTTCACCTCTGTGCTGACAACCCCTCTTGGCAGGGGATGTCTTTCTCCTCTTTTTTTTTCTCTGGGTTTAATCTAGTCTTACCCAAGCAGTCACAAGCATTGCTGCTGTAGTCAATGGATTTAACTTTCTCCACGGACACAAGCAGCAGAGCTAGGGCATACAGGGCTCCAGCTCACACCCCAGCCCGCACTCCTGAATCATCCATGCAACCTGGCTAAGTAGAGATGACCAAACCACCAGGCTCACCAGTCCCTCCTTGGGGATGGGTAACACAAAGCCTTGGAACAGAGAGCCAAGCCCACATCAGTGCAGATGGGAGAAAGGGTGGAAAACTGAACTCCTGTCCTGTCTCCTCCCAGCTCAGGTCTGAGGGGCTGGGGCTGGGGCGAGCACCTTTGCCTGCAGATGTGGGCAGCATTGCCTGCACCCCGCTGTGAAGGGGGCTGGTTCTCACTCCTGTGGCAGTAATAACACTCCTGAAACACCCGCTGCCATGGCATCCCTCTGACAAGTGCCTGTTCTTACCCAGGGTTAGGAGAAATTAATTTAGGAAGTTGCAGCATCGGTGTAAGAAAGACAGCAGCATGAACTTGTAATCGCGCCCAGACCAAGATACACATCCACAACACAGGTTTTGGTTTACCTTGTCTTTAATATAAAAAGATCTTCATATGAATATTAGGCTAATTATGCACAGGTAAGCCATTCAAATACGTTTAACGTCTCAAGACCGGTCAGCGTTAGCACCATGCTGTCACCCCACAATTTTAAATAGAGAATATTAGAGTTTTAATTCCATTGCCAGGCAAGAGATCGAACAAAAAGATATTTCTTCCTTCAGAAGCTAGAGAACAGATTCCAAACTTTCTTAAAACTAGAAAACTCTTCTTCCTCCCCCTGGTTTTCCTGCCCTGGCAGGACATTTAAACATAGTGCCAAGCTCGACCCTACCGACTGAAATGCAGTAAATCAATGAGTTATCAGATTTTGTCTTATTCTTTATAAAATTCAGACATTTCCAGTACTAAATGACATAAAGAACTAGCCTAAAAAAAAAAAAAAAGAAGAGCCCCAAAGTGTTGTAGACATATAACAGGTGTCTAATTTTTCAGCCTTTTTTGGAATTCTAATAATTTAGTGCTAAGGACACTTCTTGATTATGCTACAGGCTTCTGCTGATCTGAAAATATTTTTTAGTGAACATTAACTCCCTGTTTTAGTGAAAATCTCCATTTGTTACACGTGCAGGGAAACAACACTCTCTGTTCTGCTACAGATCCAAAACAAACTGTAATACACTATAAAACAAGTTAAGAAAACAAGCAAAGCTTATCATCAACTTCTGAATAGGAGGTGCTAACAGTATTTATTTCAATTTACAAATTAAAGTGAATGATTTATTTACTGAAAGAGCATGGAACCCTGAACATATCACTAGTGTTGTTACTGGTGACTTATATTGTGCTTAGATTGTACCTATATTGTGCCTCCATCTTCCCCCGCAATCAATTGTCCATCTTCCAAACATCCTTCTGATATATGGAAATCAATCTTACTTGCTTATGGTTCTCTTTATGTCAGGATAACACATTCCCACTCATTGGCTTCTGCTTCTTCCAGGCCCTTATTTTTTGGTACTTAAACGCTGATGGGCAAGAGTTTGCATGTTCCTTAAAAATCACTGATTTCATAATTGTTTGTGGAGCCTCCTTGGCTGAGTCTAAACCACAGGAGGTAACTATGGGCTTGCCTCAAAGGTGCTGCCTAATCAGGAGCTTGACTGTCACACAGGGTTGCAATGACATGCCCCAAATTTGGATGGGAGAGTTGGAGAGGAAATTCCATGTGGAAGCACAGGGCAGGCAGTAATCAGCTTTCCTGATCCCTAACAGTATAGCAGATGCACTGAGAACAAAGCAACTCCTAAACCATCACAGTCAGAGTATTTGTAAGAAGCAATTGTTTGGGATTTTCAGAGGCAGGAAAAAAAACTAGGGAGCAGCTGTCTCAAAAAAACAGACTTACATCAAAAACAGCTACAGCTTTGAAGGGAACTGGCACTAAAGCCAGAGGTCCTAAAGGTTTAGGAACAACTGGAGGTAGATTAATTGAAATTACTGAAAAGAGACAAAATAAAGAATAAAGCATGCTTGCCCATGGCATCTTAGTAGAAATTGAAGTGGGAATGAAAAAAAATATGGTATTCAGTTTCTGATGGGAACAGACTCCTTAATCACGGGCAGAAAAGAAATAGCTGAAGAGGTGCTAGGGGTAGGAGGAAATAATACACTGGGAATGAAGCACTGTGGAAAAACACTGACTCTTTAATTGCTAAATTTGGCACAGATATATCTAGGAAGTTAATCCTGCTGAATGTTTGCTATATTGGGATATCAGTTAGTTATTAGAAGTATTTGTGTGTGTGCAGAATATGATATTTTCTGCAGCTTTCTTCAGCCAACTGTACCATTAGAAATAGATAATTTATAATATTCTAAGACTGATGTTTTGCTTAGTGTAAGGTGACACTTTCCTTGCAGACTATCCAAACTAATAACACTGCCAACCAACAGTCATCTTATTAGTCTGCCTCCTCGACTTTTAAAATATGTTTCATAATTCTGTGAAATATTTCTGGTGTTGAGATAATATCAAACTATGTCTTACAGACAGTATATCCAGTAATGCATATCAGTCTCAACAACCAGAAACTGTGAAAAGTATCTGACTTCAGTAAGTAACAAGTATGTGACCCATCTTTCTTTTTCCTCATTGAATGCCTGATAAATTAATGCTACCTTTCTGTGCCAGCTCCCTACTGTCTATGAAAAAGACCCAAACTGCGCTGCTCCTCTTTGGTGCCTCTGATTAGAGCCAGCATTTGATTCTCAATGATTCTTGACTTATTTGGTCTCTCCCTTCTGAATGTCACCAAACATCCAGGGGTTCAAAACAATCAAATGTTTTATGGCTTTGAAAGTTTTGATTTAGTACAGTTACCCCCTCCAAAAAAACCCAAACCCTAAAACAAACAGTAATGGTCAGCTGGGTTGAGAAGCACGTGTATCCTGTAAGGGTTAGCCAGAACAGAAGTTGTATCAGTTCTACTTTTAATGAGAGACTCTTTGAAATGTAACAAATGATCCCTTGAAAGTTAGGGAGCTAGAAAATGAGTGGTATACAGTGCTATGCTACAGACAATACCAGATTCTAGGTACTTGTGCCTACAATGGGGAGCAGATAATAAATTTAAAGTGTGCATCTGGGTGTTTATTGAGGTCGCAGGTGGTTTGTGAGGAGGAAGAGTACAAATTCATTAATACTGTAAACTGTATGTTTGCCTTGTTTAGTTCTGAAATAGGCAGTACCTCTAATAGCGTAGTATGTGCTCCTTGGTGTTTGAGGTTCACAGATGCATGATAGCATGATATATTAATTTTGGAGGTTTTTTCCCTTGGACGTGACAGTTGGCTGTACTATGCAAAGATGGGACAGTGGGTAACAGACCAAGTCAGGCCTCAGCATGAACTTCGGTGACTCTCAAGTAGGCACCAGACTGGGAAAACCCTGCCTTGTAATGTTGAACACATAGGACTTTACATTCTGGCTCTTTGGTGTTTCCTTGGACATTGAAAGAGGGATCATGCATACTTGGGAATGCCTGCCCATAACAGGGTTGCAGATTTCAGCCTGGGCAGGGGTGACTGACCCAGAGTTGGAGGAACTGGGAGAGGGGGTAGCTCCATGCTTGGGAAGGGTAGGAGGGCTTCACCCATGGGAACCACCTGCTGCTTGCACATGAAGACACAAGCTCTCTCCCCAGCAAGGGGACAAGAGCCATGTTTGCTTCCCAACCATGATCGCAGGAGCTTTCACACACACACATGAAGGCTCAGCATCAGCAGGAATGATTGACAGCAGTCAGTGAGCCCCATCAGCCCCTTAGTATTTGAGAATTTGGTCTTTAATCCCTGAAGGCTGGGGAAGGCTTCAAAGCCAGATCTCCCACTTGCTACCCTGCCACATGGCCAGGCCCTCTGCAAGGGGTGAGGAGCTGCTGTTTTCTCATCAGAGCTGATTGCCACTGTGTTTTGTGTGGACCCCCATCCCTACCAGGTAGCATTAGTGGTGACCACATGATGCCCAGGGGCTCCATTGCTGGCTCCAAGTGGACAGGCACAGACAGACACAAAGCTCTGGTAGCTCATGGAGCTTTATGGCCAAAATTAAGACCGCCAACAGAGCTAGGATTCTGTGGGGTTGGATGATGAGTTTTGGGGGATCATAGTTTTGGATGAAGGTGCCTAAAGTCTCCCTAAGCTCTTCTTCTGCTGCTAAAATCCTTTATAGGAGCTACTCATGCAATTATTTCCATTCCCTGATTGAATTCCATTCCCAATCAATAGTATTGTTACTGTAGGACAGAAGCTCCGGCAAAGAACTTAGACCTTTAGTAGTCAGGTTTTGTACAAATAAGGAGCAAGCAGCCACAATCTAGATATAACTCCTGGGACCAGGAATAAAGCTTTAAAAATGGCTTTGGGGCTTTGAATCCCCCAAGGAGAGATAGCAGTTGAGGGAGAAATTGCAAAAAAAAAAATAGGGTTTATGAACTTGAAAATGTCACACATTTTTCTGTTGAAGCGATGCCTCATTGCTGTTGTTAACGTGTTACTGTAACACCTGCTGGCCCTGATTAGGATTCCTTTGGGATGGTATAATCACAGAGCACAATGCAGCCACAAAGAAATTACAACTCATGATCTGCAACATAGAAAGGGGGAATAATGATAGACTCAACCAGATATATGCTGTTTTATCCATATACGTGGCCTGTATGGATGCATTTGTGTCTTCATTCGCTGTTTTGTTTTGTTTGCTCCACAAACATCAGTGCTCCCTAATAACTCCATGCCCGGCCATTATAAGTTGGCTGCTCTTATGGTGTCATTGAAGTAGATCTAAAATAGGGATTTGAAATAGGAGAAAATAACAGCTTAGGCTTAGGCTACTGTAAGCTGGGCTGGCTCAGGCACAAATTTACATTTAGATTGAGCCTCTTCACATCTTCTCTAAGTAATTGTAAACTCTCTTGTGCCTCAGCCCTAGAAAAGAATTTAGGAAGCCCTGCACTGCCAAAAACTGTGCCTTATGCTTTGTTAAGATGTGTGATAGCTAATCTAAGTAGTCAGGCTTAGCATCTACTTTTCATAATTATTTGTGCAAATACAACTCAGTTATCAAATGTCTGCATTAATCAGACAAAGGATATCAGCATTGCCAAAATAAATTTGTTGTAGAAGTGTTATGTCTGATTATTTGTATTATTCAACCAACACCCAGATGTCCTATTATGTTAAGAGCTACACAAGCATGTAAGAAACCCTTCCACCACCAGGGAGTTTGTGACTAATTTACGATAAGCAAAAACAATTCAACATTACAAGCAAATAAAAAGCAAGGGAGAGGAGAATTAGGGTGGGCATGATAGTCTGTGACTGCATGTTCCTGTGAGGACCATTAATGACTTTTAAGTAAAGGAAAAAATGGTTTGATATAAATAAAGAAGAAATACGATATCAGTAATCCTTACTGGGCATTTGCCTAGCCCAATGGAGATTTCTGTGGTATGTACTTAGCTTTCACATTAGAGTCTTATTCTCATTTGTGCCATGCCTATTTACACCACTCTCATAGGGATCCCCAAATGGCATTGCACAGACAGCAGAGGACAGAGGAACACAGCCAAAATACTACAGCTGGCCTCATACCGCACAAATCTACCATCTGCACCCAGCCAGGCATGTGCCTAGCAAGGGTTACATGGACTGCATTTCTTTGTTATTAAATGCTTTATACTGCCAGCACAATGTAAAGGGATCTTAGTGCGACTGAGCATTCATCTCAGTCTAATGTGTTTGCTGCTGCGTATTTTCAGTTCCACAGCTATTTTGCTTGAGCATCAATGTAAATAAATCACTTCATTAAGATGCCTCGTTGAACTGGTACTGTGATAACAAACCTTACTGTGTGTTTCAGTGAGAGGAAGATGCACAGAACGCAAGGATACATGCTTACAGAGTTATCTGCTCTCCAGTCCCCTTTCTGATCTGAGGTCACCCTGCCATGTCATGGGCCTCTATTTATTGAGGGCACCTCCTCAAAAGTCAGGCTGAGTTTTGGTGCTTTCTCCCTTTAAGAGCCTGTGGTCAGTGATGCACAGTGATATAACAAGACATCTTAAAAATAAAGCATTTAACATTTGAAACAAAGCAATTAGTGGAAAAAAACCCATAAAATTGCAAAAAATATACTTATTCATGTATTTGCAATGTAAAATTTACAAGGTACCCACAGGAAACGGGGCTCTGATAGGCACTTAAGTGCCTCAGACTAATTCTCCCAAATAATTCCCAGCCTTTTGTGAATGTGCTCCTTTTTTACCTCCCTAATTCTTCTCCCCTCCAGTGCAAAGAAGCCTGGCACTGTCTCTCAGCTATTGTTTGTAGAAAAGTGGCTTATCTTGAGCCATACTTTTTCCTTTCATTTTCCTTTTGAATTGAACCATTTTGTTCGTGGGGCAAAGTCAAAACAGGGTGCTCATAAATTACCACAGAGCAGTTCCCCTTTCATCACAGGCATAAAATATGTTGTAAATCTAGTAGGTGAAGCTGGATTTCCCGTCTGTTCTTCAAAGTTATAACTAAAAACAAGTGAAAGTGGCAATATAGTAGGGCAAAACAACCTTCCTGAGATCTCTCATCTTGGGCAACATTCATAATATTTAGTATTCCCGTAATAATTACTATTTCTCAGGATGAAATACAGCAATTACCATCTGTTTCACTTTCTAGCATTCTTGAAAAGGAGGATTGCTTGAACTGACCAGCAGCGTATTGCCAAAAGAAACCCCAGCTAAGAGCACAAACGCTTGGTAGGAAACGTTGATAAGGGGTGATGGTCTGACACAAATGCTATGTCATTGAAATGTAATAAGAGTATGTTCATAAGTCAGTTCTTCTAGATCAAAATTTACCTGTGCCACTTCATATTGCTTCTATAGACTGGTTATGTCTCCCAATCAAGTAAATTACTAATGTTGTAGATGGAGGAAGAATAAGGGGGCTTACACCTGCAAGGGAGTTTGCTGCGTTTTCCTTTCCTCAGAGTATTTTGTATAATTTTTAAAGGATTTGGCCCAGCAAAATCCTCTCGGTAGCTCTACTGGACGCACAGACCGACAGCAGCAGAGCCACGAAAGGTACTTCGCCGTGTGACCTGAAAGGCACATCTGGGTGCGGGAGCCGAGCCGCACGGCAGCGGTGCCGCCGGGGCGGAGCTGGGCGCAGTAACAAGCCGAGTTTGTCGAGAGATTAAAAAAAAACAAACCCACGCAACGACAGCACCAAATGGCCCGATGGGTGCCCTGGAGCGGGGCTTTCATCGGC
>JAVJGI010000040.1:59453663-59474646 GCA_035590275.1 Ibycter americanus
CGGGAGAGGAAGAGGGGCCGGGGGCCGGGGAGCCAGCCGGGCGCCGCGGCGCTGCCCCGCAAAGCGGGTCCGTGGCACGGCTTAAGGGCAGACAAGGGACTCCAGCGTGAGATCACGGCTCCCCGCGGAGCCCGGCTTGCGGGGGCTGGGCGAACGTAAGCCCGGTGCAACGCGTCCTGTAGCAATGTCGCGTTCGGTTGGCGTGGTGGTAGCTCAGCAAACCCCGGCTCTTTCCAAAGCACCGCGCACACTCTGCTGCTTAGCGAGACCTTGCTTTCCAGGAACTGTTTTCCCCAGTAACACCCTTTAAGAAAAGCCAAAGAAACCGGTTTTCGCATGTAATGTGAAAAGGATGGCAGCGTGGTGTTGTCTGTTCATTGTGTTACTTTATCGCTGGGAAGTGAAGCCACTCGTCCGAAAGGACTAATAGTATAGCGAGAGCAGCAACAAAAAGTGTCGTTGCATCCTTGTGCAGGTGGAAAAGTACATCTACGTGCGTTTGTCCTCCGAGAAAAGGAAAAGCTAAAGTCAGGAGTGCTCGGAGCTGGGTTGACCTGCGGGAACCTTTAGTTGGACTTGCACTTACAATCTGATCTTTTGGCACAGCAAAGAGGCTGCATCCATAAAGATCTATAAATAAGATAAACTGAGATAATTGTGTAACCGCACCTACTGTACTGTTCGACTCTGCTGCTGCTGAGAACAATCTTTGTTCCCTGACTTTGCAAACACCCTGTTGTCAAGGAAAGCTGACCATGGAAATCCATGGGAGTTTTTCTCCGATAGGGACTGGAGTTGGTTGTAACCTTGGGAGAGAAGAGTGGTAAAGATGTAGACTGGGCTTGTTCAGGGGTTTTGGCTAAGGGATAAGAAACAATG
Source organism: Ibycter americanus (assembly GCA_035590275.1). Lineage (NCBI taxonomy): Eukaryota > Metazoa > Chordata > Aves > Falconiformes > Falconidae > Ibycter > Ibycter americanus. The sequence goes on from JAVJGI010000040.1 coordinate 59,454,543, forward strand.
TTCAGCTTAGCAAAAGGTTAACAGCAGGGGTGCTGCAAGGTTCTTTGCTGGGTCTGGTGCTGCTTAATGAACTGGAGAAAGGCACAAGCAATGATACAGCAAAATTTTCAGATGACATTAAGTGACTTTTTTTTTTTATCTTAAGTCAAGCCCAGCAAAGACCAGACAGAACTTAATTGTAGGCTTAACCCCTGAGAAAAGAGTGAAAAATGAAGGCAGAGGATAGGAAATAAATCTCAATATCGAAAATTTTAAGCACTCGGGAGAGGAGGACTGAGTATGCACTTTTCTGGGTTTTAAATGTGTTGTGTTAACTCAGGAGCATCATGAGAGAAGGCGCAATGAAAATCTCTTCTCAGCGTGAAACTGCAGGCAAAAATTACACTAGATTTCAATGGGAACTGACCAGAGAATAACAAAGAAAACATTATAATGCTTTATAGATCTGTAGCTGTTACACAGATGAGTGGGTGTACCTGAAATACTGTTGGGCACTGCTGGTCATCTAGAAAAGGATAATACAGATCTAGACCAATAAAAATTATTGGTGCATAGCAAAACTTTTACAGCACTCACTGGAGGGAAACTCCGGAGTGTGCCAGGGAAATGTGATAGTCTCTAAAATGATGAGCAGCACAGAGAACCTTTATCAGAAGCTTCTGTTTTATTTGACAGCCCAGAAACAAGAGGAGATGTAATGAAATCAGAATTGATAATAGGAATTGCTTTAGGAGAGGTAAACTGGCACTGCCATTGCAAGTCATGGAGGCCAAAAGCCCAGGAGCATCTCTTTGCATTACAGGACTTGCACAGTTATGGTGCTTTAACCCATTATGAAGAATGTATTAAGCCTCTTGTTCCATATTGAAAGTAATCTTTAACTCTGGGAAACTGAGAAAAAGGGTTTGTCTGAATTGTCTAGGACTGACCGTTGTTAGGGTGTCCCACCTGAGGGACTTTCTGATGATGGGACCCAACTGACATTGGCTAGTCCTAGGTAAAGGACTTTACATGATTTCAAACTTCCCACCCTGTGCAAGTGTCTTCAGGTCTTTCACCTTGATGTTTTCATCATCTACAGCAATTGTGTACCAACCCTTCTTTGATTTGGACTATGACTTTCTCAGGCTATGAGTATTTCTGAGACCAGTAGGATAATACAGATGGGTTTCTCAGGGCTTTGTGTCTCAGCTGACTTCCAGTGGGCATGTGCTGATCCCTGGAAAGCCACAAGCTCACACTGTCACCTCTTCTGAGGGGAATGAGTATGTGTTCTGTTTGCTCTCCTTGGCCACCCAGATGCATGAAGTGTTAGCAGTTCTGCTCCTCTCTCGAAATGGTTGGAAACAGCCCGGTAGCGCAAAAGTTATCAGGAGAATTCCCAAACTTCATTTTTCTTTCCTAGGGAGCCCTATAAACACCTTCTGCAAATTAAAACCACAGCATCACAGAAGTTGTTTACTTGTGGGTTTGTTCCTCACATGTTTTACAACGCAGTTCTGGTTGGTATTGGAGCGAGCTGTGTTTCTCCTTTAACTGGAGGGGACTAAGGGATAACAGGGAAGCTGTCAGCTGTAAATAGACAAATGATTAGATAAATCCCAGAAGAAACTGTTAACTTCCTAAGTGTGGCCATATACCAAATTTTGTAGTTTTCACTCTTCCTTATCCCTCCCTGCAGCTGGAGTGCAACAGTAAGAGTGCATACTTTTAAAGCGCGTTTCAGGGAAATTTATCTTTCACATAGGAAGGTTTTTCATGTGTCTGGAACATAGGTTGTAGAACATAGTGTGTGTGTGTATATATATATATACACACACACATACAGAGACCTAGTGCTAAAGATTACTGGAGATTAAAGGGCTACCAGAAAAAAACCAAAACAAACACTATTGTTTGTTTTTATTTCTACTCAAGAAGTGCTAGAAACTCTCCCAGAACGCTCCATGGAAGCCTTTGCAGAGCTCACTGTCGGTGCTGCAAATGTCTCAGACTTCATGTACTGTGAGCCAGATCTCAGGCTGATATCAACTTACCACCTTTTATATTTCCAGGGACTGTGATTTTACCCTGGATGAGACTTTGGCTCCGGCAGTGGCCAACTATCTCAACTGTCTCTAAAGTTAAGCCTGTAGGGGAAGTGGCTGGGAAGAAGTGTTTACATTGGGAAGGCTCTCTTTTACTACCTCTGTGAAATTTCATCATTGATTTCAGTTTCATATATTTCTTGCGTAACCTTATTTCAGTTACATATGGGGGAAGACTGTAAAGGTATCGCTTATTTGTTGACATGTAAGAAATTATGTCGTGGTGCCTGACTCTGTGGAGCCAGGAGGTCATCAGTAAGTGCTAGTGGAAGGTAGAGGCTTAGTTATTGCTAGCCAGTAATAGCAAAACACTGCCCGCACAAGTGGTTGTTTTTCAGGATTACTTTGAAGTGTCCAGCATGTAGAGAAGCATCATGCACTATGCAAGCCCTTGGGAAACTTCGAAAGAAGCTGTTTGTGGTGTAGAGCCCTCTGAAGGATGAAGGATCCTAAGGAAGAGGAGCCAAATTTTAGCAATTAAAAATGTTCTTGCATTATTTCAGCCAAAGTTTCATTCAAACTGTTTTAATTAAACAAATGTGCTAGCGAAACAGCAGTGGTATTTTAGTCATGACACATGCCCCTTTTCTCTTTACATCCTTCATGGCCACAATGTGCAAGCAGCCTCCTTACGTGAGGCATAAAACTTTATAAAGCCCTTAAAATGAAACTGGTGCTTGCTCTGCTTTGCTTTACCGGGCCTTCCCTTTGTGCATGTGTTGGTGTAAGTTCAGCATGCCAGAAATGCTGTTGCGGTGTGGAGTAGAACAAAAATATATTCTAAACTATCTTGGATTTATTAGATAATAATCTTGTTTATCTTGTTTTGTCTTTATTCTTTCTATATTCCTTTTCATCTGTGACATATGCTAGATATAAGCTGAATAAGGGGCCACTCCAGGCCCCTTGTTCCGTCTGATAGGATGTTCATTTTTGTTTGAAATCACAATGCGTGTCATATGAGGTTACATTGTATTTCTTGGCTGCTTTGAAACTAGATCTTCCAATCGGTAGGCTTGAGATGAACTCACGAGGAGTAATACCGCAGTTTCTTTTATTAACTTGCAGGGAGTGGTATATGTGAAAGGGTTTTGCAGAGCAAAAATGATGCAAAGTGATGTGACTAATTTTTTTCCATTTAGCCAGGGTCACTGGGGTTAGCAAAACAAAGCTCGTACCCTGTCTCTGCTTGACGTGCTGCTTTTCCCACCTGGTGACTGGCAGTCCCAAAGAAAACAGAGGCAATAACCCTGCCCAGGGCATAAAACCTGCGTGGCTGGGCTTGGCCTGAGGGATGGTCAGCTTTTGGAGGGAGATGTCACTCTGGGGAAGAACAGTGAGGCCATGTGCCTTGTTAGCCCCAGCTGTGTCCCAGTCACTGCCTGAAGGGGATTAACTGCGTGATGCACCAGGCAGTAGTTTCCCTCGGTGGCCTTCAATAGATGTATCGATGTTGCACCAGCAAGATGACTGCTCAAACAGCTTCAACAGCCCCAGCCGAGGAAGTGTGTTGAAACAACACTGGGGGTAATGTTGAATGAAGCAGAAAAGCTGCCAGACACTGCTCTTGCTCTCGCTCTGGGATCCTGCAAGCTTAAACCAACCCTGAAGTCAACAGGTGCTCACAGTAGTATGATTTTTCAGTTCTTATCTTGTTTTGTGCACAAGCTTCAAACAGCATCAGATTGGTGCACGACTTGTAAAGTGGTTTGATTTGAGAGCTGAAAAATAATATCAGGGGCCCAGGGACTTTAGGTTCATCAACATATTTTGCAAGAGGCAAAAATAATGATTGTTGTTTTCTTCCCAACCAAAGCCTTCTATAGCGTATTCATCCCTACTGCAGTTCTGCTGTGAAGTGATATGGGGGATGTGTTTATTCTTTAGCAGCAGCAGCATCTCCTACATATAGATAGCTTGAGATATTTAAAATACAAAAACAGAGATTATGTAAAATCACGGTTCATGAATCTTAGATTTATCAAGGACTTTCTAGAAGTTCTGGATTCGCCAGCACAATAGCAGCTACCCACTGTAACTTCTACCTCTCCTTCCTTCCTCACTCCCAGTTATTTGTTTTAATGTATATTAAATAACATTCTATTTAGAAAATAACACTGGCAAAATCTATAAATATGGCTTTTGGCTAAATTAATAAATTCTTACATTTTTTACATAATTAAATTTCATCCTTCATTTGCATTTTCTTAGATACCATACCATTTGTTCCATTTGTTGGTTTTGTACATTTTTGTTTCCAGGTTAGTATATAACTTCTGGACACACATTCTGATTCACTGGAGCATGAAGACTTTCAGTTTGCTAATATACATAACTGAAATGCATAGTAAAGAATTCAGTATCCATACATCTTTCATGCTATTTTATGCATGTAATTTCACGCTAACAGTAATTTCCAAAATTGCTTTCTTTTTTTTTTTTTTTTTTGACTCATGGTTGGGTTCCAGTTTTTAGTCTCTATTTATGTTCTGAGTTAAGAGCTTTTTTCTATATTAGCTAGTAATTCAGCTCAGTGAGGGCAGATCAGCAAGCTGACCTAGACACAGCTGGTGCTGATGCATCAGCCCGTACCTCTGTCTTTACATGCAGTTTAGGGGTCTTACTTTGGACTCTGTTTAGTCTGGCCCCTTGAATGAAACATCCCCATCATGCATGTGTTTTACAGTTGTCCAGAGGACTTAAGACTAATGGAGCACATTTTGGTGTACCCTTGGAGTGTAAGTCTCTGTTTATTTTATTTCAGAAGGAATCCGGTTCTTGTGTGCTCTGTGGGCTGCATGAGTGCGCCATCAGTGAGGGTGATTGGAAAATTTACTTTTAAACCTCATTACAGATCTCAACCTGACTGGCTGGGTAGACACAGCTCATCAGTTGTACAAGTATTCCTGGTCTTTTCTGTGGGAATGACTCATATGAGTATGGGTTACTTAGTTTAATAGCTGCATGGCCTGACTCTTTTGCTCTCTCTCTCTCTTTTTTTTTTTTTTTTTTGAAGAATCCTAAACAAGGCATATTCCTATAATTTACCCTTAATTATACTTCATTATAAATTAAATCAATAACAAACAAGCATGACATCAGTTAAGGTATTAATGAGATAATGGCTTCTCTTCTGACAGGCAAGCCTTCAATTTGCACAGTACAGATATGAAATGGCACCATCAATATATGTTTGGGCTATGCAGTGATGTAAACTGCACACGGGCTTTCCCCTTTCAGGCAATTCACCTTGGCTTGGTAGACTGACAGGGAAACAGTGAATCCTAATTCTGTTGCTTTTGCACTGAAGTCTAGGGGAATCCTGCAAGCGGAGCACCTGCGTGGCCCTGCATTCATACAGCCGCCCCATGAATCTCAGATGAGTGATCCCTATTAGACCCCAAATAGCTGGCCTTTAGGAAGTCATTTGGACCAAATACCTGAAACTGTAAGTGGTTAGACTCAGGAGCAACTTGGATTTCTACTGCAAATTTGGAAAGAGCTGCCAGTTAGAAAGTTATTTTCTTTCCCACACTTTCATTTGTTCTTTCTGATCACCAGGGTGACGTCTAGAAAGAAAAGAAGTTTAGCTTTTTCCTAAACAACATTCTTTCTTCCAGGAGACTCTGACTGGTGCTGTTCTTACTGAAAGCGATAATGTAATTACCATTAAATTAAAAGGGATCAGGAGGAGGCTCTCATCCCCTACAGGAATGTACAGCAAAGTGAAGCTTCTTATGCCAGTGCTTAACCTCCCAATTTCAATTACCACTTTGGGATGCCGGAGCAGGTCCTCCCTGTTTAAGGAAGGGAGCAGGCTCTCCATTTTTTAGATGCACAAAGAGGGATGACCGCTTTCTTACTTGTTTGTTTTAATTACTCTTAAGTGCCTGTTCTGATCTCTTTCTTCAGTTTTACAATATTAAAGTCCACAGTATGAAGCTCAATACCTCCTGAGAGAAAGAGCTTTAATTCTCACTCACAATAATAATAGTAATATGAACAATACATTTCAATGAAGTCAGGAATTAGGTTTATGTAATTTTTTCAACTGCCTCACAGCCAAAGCATCTTTCTTTTTGCATACTACTGAGTCTGGGAATTTTTAAGGTACTGGCTTTGCTGCATTTACCTTTGATTTCACTACTGATGGACTTTTTTTTCCTTCAAAGCTGTATGTTTTCCAGTTTAGTAAGCAGGACCATCAGTTTCAGTTGCAATTTCCACTTTTCTGGGTCTTTAACTTAGCTTCCTCCATTTTGTGTGCATGCATCACTTTAGAAGAGCACTTTAAGCTGCCCTGGTTTTGTTGGTGTAATTGTAACAGCTCTGACTTAGGAGATGCTAACACAAGGTTTCAGTGTCTATGGCAGAATCACAAGTACCTGCCAAGGAGAATAAACTGTTATGAGCTGGAAGCATCTACACCCTTGCTGCTGGTTTTGTGGCCTGTATCAAGAACAAGATTATGTCTTTACTGTAACCAGTAAAAGATTATCCCAGCATCCATAATTGTATGCTGTCATGCAAAATCTGAGCCATATATCATTTTCCTATATTTTGACATTTCAGAGGCGACATGCCTCTGTATATATATTTTTAATATATAAAAACAGGACTTCATCCTGCTACTCAAACAGATTTAATGTGTTGCATTTGGGTTTTTCATCCCTGGGCTGGACAGACTATGTAGGTCCAAGCCCCAGCCACTGCGGTAACACAGCAGAAAGTGGGCTGGCACTGTGTGCAGCCTGTATGGCGAGGCTTCTGCTCCTGATACGGGCAAAACTCTGTGCACCCTTATTGTGCTTGGATTGACGTTGCCATGTTTTAAATCTCGTCCAAAGGATGCTGTATTCCTAAATACAAGTGGTCGGGGTACAGTCTGATTTCTATGTGAAAGATTTGGGAGTAGAAAAAAAAATAATTATGGAAAAGAAGCTCAATTCATTTAAAAAAAAAAATAAATTTGAGAGGAGAACAGTATGAGGTTTTAAAGTACAGCTTTCTTGATTGCATCCTAAATTTTAGTTTATCTGCAAAATTATGCTAGAGAAAAGCAAACTGTATTTATAACCAAAACCAGAGGCAAGTATAACAAAAAAAATCACAGACTTGCAAGGTCAGAATTGTGCTGGTAAGGGAGATTGAGAAAACGTTAGTTTTCCTGGAGGTAAAAGACAGTCCTGTCTCCTGAAATATAGCTCATGCCAATGCTTGCAGCTCTTTGGGGAACTTCTTTGGTGGGAAGACAGATGTTGGATTCAAGTCTCCAATGGAGACAGAGTGACTCTTAAGGTTCTCCCATGCCCGCTGAGAGGATCTGGGAATATTCAGTTTCAATGGGATGACTGTTTCAGGGATCGGGTTGTTTAAAATTATGTGAGTTTCACTTTCCAAATTTGGTTGTAGTAAAAGCTTTGAAGTCAAATATTGTGGGTTATTTGTCATTAGAAACCAACCAGATCTACTAATTCCAAAACCTGATGTAGATAATAAGGAAGTTTAAGAGATGAGCAATAACATTATACTTGTTCTTTGCAGGCCACTTAATACATGAAAGCCATTGCTTAGTTCTTAAACATAAACATCAGATTATAAACCATATCCCATTAATTTGGTGATGACAGATGTTTTCCTTTGTTGTGGACTTGTATTTCAAAATTCTCAACTTACAACCAAATTATTAATCTAACATTAGCATTCTGAAGATAATATTAAAAAGTTAATTGAACTTAAATCCAGTTGAGATAGATTCAATTTCTGAGTCTGCAGACAGCCCTAAGCAATAATTCTGGTCCTGTTCATCCCAGAGGGCTGTATTAGCTCTGACAGGTAAAGACTGTACTTTTGGTATGAGTACCTAAGCCAAAATACCTACTGCATAAACTGGTAACACAGAAGTGTACTCCTTTTCTTAGGTTCAAAAGCCACTGCTACTTTTTAACCAGTTTCTAGAACCCTGACAGTCTCCTCTGCATCTCCATCTTTGCTAGGTAAACTTTTACTTTACCTCTTAAAAGCATCTATAAATGTGAAGCGTAGTGAAAAAGTGTGTACATGAAAAGGAAAAATAAGTCTCCTCCTCAGTTTACTCAAGCATACATTGCTATGTTTTTCCTTTTAAAAATATCAATCATTTATCAAAACTTCACCAGTGTGTTGGCTGTAAATTGGCCAGAGTATTCGGCTGTACCCTGAGGAGGAACAGATAGGGCCGGGACCGTAAACTGTTTTGAAAGAATCTTGCTGGGTTTGGTCTGCAGAGCTTGTTTGCTTCCTCGCAGTCTGCTATTTTGTGGTTAACTAATGTATTTGCAACTTCTAAGGATGTCATTGCTGCAAGGGTAACTTCTGTTACCGTGCTTACACTATTCCTTTTCAGTCAGTGTATGGCGTGAGCATGATCCAGCTCACGGGGGAGTAATCCTTGAGCTTCTCTATCCACACAAATATCCTACTCCTGCAGCTGTCCCAGGGAGATTGTGGGACAGGATGCTCCTCCAGCAGAAATCTGAATATATTGAGAATGTATAGCAATACAGTGGGCTTGTGAGAAAACCTAGCTGTCCTTTCTGAGCATCTAGGGAGAACTGTGCAGAGCCCTGGAGGGGCTGTACTGCTGGAGCAAAGCCTCGCTGCTGAGTCCAGAGTGGTCGTTTTGGAAATAACAAGCCTTGTGCTTACCCTAAACTGAAGTTGAAGCATAGCTGTATAAATACTGGAGTTTTTATACATGGGTGGGCTTTTGGTAGGAGTAACACTGTAATTCTAATGTAACTGCTAACAAGGCTAAAGAAGTTTGACACAGCTTCCTTTGGTCATGACTGTGCTCAGAGGCGAGATCTGTCCCTCATTTGTTTCTAAAGTACCAGTGGAGCAAGATGAATACATGGGAAAACATGACTGTCCATCCAGCTAGGCCGTGGGAAGGGGGAATGGTTGAGAGAACCACCAGGGGGATGTAGGCAGACATGTTCATGGAGGGACTGGACAGGGGTGGTCCAGCCTGGGAGGGGGGGCTTTGTCATGGGAGCTAACTCCATAGCAGTGCCTTTTCCACCTGATACAAGTGTAAAATATTGTCCAGCCGTCCTTGGTATTTCAAGTGTCATTTACAGATCTGAAGTGAGTTGACAGTGCAGCTAGCCTTGGTGCAAGTTATCCTTGAATCTTATTTAAGCTGTGTTTTCCACAGGAAATTTGGTCTTTGTAATATAAAATGTAATTTTAAAGAAAATAATTTTAAAATTAATAGTTCATTTCAAATATTGTCCTCCTGGCTCTTTTTCTTGACTTTCCCCCTCCCCATCTCTGTTCAAAGTTAGTAGAGTCATAGTTTTCCCCTCACGCAGTAGTTTAATGGCTTGTACCTCTGTTCTTGGAAGACCTTTATAAGAGTTTTAGCTCTGGAGCTTCGGTCATGCACAGATTAAACAAATGGGAATGATAGAGCTTATCCTTTTCAGCCGTAAATCTTTAAATCTGACTTTAGAGAGCATGTGCCACTCATGGTATAATGTGGAATTGGGACAGTTCATGAAGCCCAGAAAAGAATGACCAGGTTATTCCCACGGGCACAGGTTTGATTTTTTCCTGGTGGTCCTGTTATTGAAATGTGTGTGCACACAACAGAAACCCACTTTCTCCTGCGCCCAACCCATCTGTCATTAGGTATGTGCACCATGCTAGGCTCAGATGAGACAGCATTTTCGTATGGAGCACTCTGGTATTTGGTGTAAAGATTCATTAAAGTTTTCAAGGGAAGATTTCATTTTTAGGAAGTGCTGGTTGTTAGAAAGTCACATCACACAGAGGTGCTGAGGTACTTGGTGAAGCAGATTTACTGTAGTCTAAATAAAGCAAGGAATCCATCCAGAGAGTGGCAAAGTATTATGCACTCTTTATTTTAGAGGTGGTAAAATGAAGGTGTAACCAGTTTCAGGAGACTGATAAGTATCTGATCTGTTTTTAATTATTAAAGCAATTGTAAGAAATAAAACAATTACTCATTGATGTAGTTCAACATAATTAGTCAATGTTGGAATGAAACTTCTGTTCCTGTGACTTCTGGAGCTGCATGTTGCTATCTGTATCACTTCATTAAAATGGTATCCTAGTGAGCATGTTTCCTATTTTACTCCCATGGATGAGATTTAGAGGTATGATGGAGCACTGTTTTGACTTCTCGCAGGATGAGCTGGATGAACTTCGGGCTGAAATGGAAGAAATGCGTGACAGCTATTTAGAGGAAGATGTTTACCAGCTGCAGGAGCTCCGGCGAGAGCTGGACCGGGCAAACAAGAATTGCCGCATTCTGCAATATCGTCTCAGGAAAGCAGAACAGAAGAGCTTGAAAGTTGCACAAACAGGCCATGTGGATGGAGAGCTTATTAGGAGCCTGGAACAAGATTTAAAGGTGTGTGAGAGATTCATATTCACAGTGAAAGCAGCAGACTGGGATGTGGGTCCCTGCAATGGAAGGGAGGGTGACACGTGAAACAGGCAGTAGTTCTCCAAATGTTAGGACCGATTTCCTTCTTCTGTGGTGGAGAACAAATATTCAGCTTATCATCATAAAAAGATGTGTTAGTGAGTAAAAAACCATGTGCTTACATTCAGAATGAAAGAAATACGATCAAGTTACATTTCTGCATTTGAAAGATTTAAAGGGTCTTGTTTTACTGAAAACCTTAGCTTTGCAAAACTATATAAACAAAATCTGATATGCTTTTCCCAATTCATGCTGCTTCCTTCCTTTTCACTTCTTGCTTACATCTTGCTTATGCCAAACAACTGAAAAAAACCCTAGTCAAAGTTGCATTTCTTAGTACCTAATGAGTTACTTGTAACAGGAACAGATTTATAATATTTTATGCAGATAGAGAATCAAAATGCTCTTCCCATAGAAACACAAATTCCTGTAAAAATTATGTTCGTACTGCAACAGGTTTTATGTTTTTCAGAAATGTTTCTATCAAGGCTAAGCTTTGTATAGGCAGGATGCTTATCTAGCTTTACTCCTCTTTTCTAATATTGCTGCCTTGTAGCTGTTTTGAAAATAGCTTCTGTAGAGAGAGAGTACTTACCACTAGAATTTCTAAGCATTTTGTACTTAAAAATGCAAACCATAAAATGTTCTGAAACTGCAATGATTGATTCACAGCAGTGGAAATCAGAGTGACATATCAAGTCATCAAACTTTTCAAAATGTCAGGCCTAATATTTTTTTTATGATAGAAACCAAATGATAACCTTTTCATAACAGAAATGATACATTACTCAATAAAAATCTTGTTCACAGATTTGAGTTAGAGAGTTACTGAGGGTTTTTTTAGGTTTTTGCTTTGTTTTTGCTGACTTGTTGTAATTCAGTAATTCATCGTTTTGCATGATGAATCACCTTTCCAAATGTTTTTGAAGTAAATATTTATTCTTGTTAGGCTGGACTCAGAAGACCTAAGATAGCATATATTTCTGTGCTTTCATATCACTCTTGCCTAGTTGTGATTGCTGCTAGAGCAGCAAATTTGGGTGGATGAGACTGCTGCATGGATGCGGCTTTGATCGATGACCTGACAACTTTCTAGCACAATTCTTCATCTTTTGCTTTACCAACATGATATGCTGGGACTTTGATGGGCAGGCTTGGTATCTGCTTCTTTCCCTCTGCTGTTCATGACATTGCTGTAGCACAGTGTGGAGAGGGAGCTGGAGACGGGTAATCAAAGATATTTTCATTTTGGATTTCTTTATTAGAAATGAATATTCGTTTTGGTACTTGGAAGCCTTGGAGTCTTTCATAAACAGAGTCATAATTGAATTAAGAATCTCTTGGCTGTCTAGGGCTGTAATATGCTTCCTACCGTAGGAGACATACTGTAGCTGTTGCTCCTCATGGATCCTCTTCACGCATTTGTGCTCTTCTGACCAGGTAGCCAAAGATGTTTCTGTCAGACTGCACCACGAGCTGGAGAGTGTGGAGGAGAAACGTGTTAAAGCAGAAGATGAAAATGAAATCCTTCGGCAGCAAATTATTGAGGTGGAAGTATCCAAGCAGACACTGCAAAATGAGCTTGACAAGTTAAAAGAGGTAAGCAAAAGCCATGCAGAGCGGTGTTGCTGGGTTAGATGGGTAATTTGACGCAGAGATGTCTTAGACTGATTTTTACGTGAAATCCTTGCTGATATTGCTTGTACAATTGCCCAGAAGGTCTCCTTTGTTATATGTCCCAAATGCCTTGGTAATATAGAAGCAATAGAGAGGTCAAGGAGTGATGCTGGGGCTTTTGTCTGAGGCTTCTCACAGGGCTTCTGTCCCATTTTGAACCAGCTCCTTAAAGCCTTTCTTCCTACTGGAGCAAAACTATCTTTGATTTGACTCCAGCTGGCTCTGACTCTCCTTTACACAGACTGGGACTTCCACCTATTTGAGAGTCAAATGAGGTGTGCATGGCTTGTCTCTGAGAGGATGGTTCAGATAGGCAAGCTGCCGTTTTGGCTGGTGCTCCGCAGTAGTGACAGTGGGAGCCACCAGCATGAGCTAGGCAGCAGGAATGTGGTCTGTAATGTATAAATAACATTGCACTTCAGGGGCAGAACTGCTGTCTGTTGAGAAAAGGGATCACATCACTTGGTGCTGACACATAGTTGTACTGGGTGAAGTGATGATCCTTGGAAGCAAGTGAGCTGAGGAGTAGCGGACGGCAAAGAAAAGCCAAACACTAAGCATGGCTCTTTGGTGGAGGCCACATCCTGGTCTGTAGCGTTATTTCTCTTCTCCTAACAGTACAGCAGATTGGCAGCTCGCAGCCTCTGCTCTGTTTTAAACCAGATTGAGAGAGAGCATTTAAACATAATGAGGTAAGGCATTTATCCTCTGAGCCCTGGTCAGATTTAGAGAGGTGGTGCAATTATGTGTTATTTTAATCTTTCAAACATTGCTTGTGAGTCAACTGGCACAAAGCCTGACTTAGTTTTATAAGGACAACCCATATTTAATTTCTCTGTGCATTTGGGTTAGGATAAGTCCAGTGCAAGAGTTTTGGAGTATTTTGTACGTAACAGGACACATCATCAGCCAGGGTAAATATCAGTGTTGCTTAGACTACATAGGAGCCTGACACAAAAGATAAGATCTGCATAATGTTTTAGCTGTTCTTCTTAATGTTATTTGTGAATGCTGTGCTTAATGGACATGATACCATGTTACAGGGTCTGCAGTCTAGATTCCATACAAAAATACTGTGTCATCCACGTGCCAAATGCATTACTTGTTGTTGGTTGACACACAGGTCCACTAGATACTGCTTGATAGTCTTTGGGATTAAGCAGTTGGAGAAACTACATTGTGGGTGAGCAGTAGGAAAGAAACCAGTCCAGCAGTGCTGGAGTCTCAAGCTAGCTCTAACCAGGCTAAATTTACCCTGCTGCTTAGATTGCTGCAGCCTAGCAGGGCAGGGAAGCCCCACTAATTCAACTCTCTGCTGCACAGCAAGTCGAAGTGAATGTACCCTTACTTTGGAAGCAGGCTTTACCCCATAAGAGGCAAAGACTGGAGGGGAACTAGAGAAAGGGGGAGATGGCTGGTAGAATGATGGGGTGCATTCATGCTGATCTGGATGCACAGCAGGGCATAAGATGTGGCATAAGATGTAGTAGCAGTAGCGGTAGTAGTAATAGAGATAGTCTGTTTTTTATACCAGGAATGGCGGTTTCTCTGGGAGTCAGAATTTCACAAGGTCACAGTAGGTGAGAACATGGAGGTTTGGGTCCTCGGCAGGTCACACAAGGACAGATGAGCAAAAGTTGGAGAAACACAGTCATATGTGTGCTAGATAAGTATGTGTTTCCAACATTGTTGACATTGTGGAAAAAAAAAAACAACCTTGCCTTAAGATGTGTTCAAATAACTACCAGAAGCAATGCCTCTTTAGGAACATTTAATGCATACAAAGCTCTAAAAGAATGTATTATAGACGTGCCAGTGGGAAAACTAGTGCCTTATGTATCAGGAGAAAAGTGACCCAAAGGCCATGTAGCTTCTTGCCAATCCACCCTGACTACACATCTTCTCTGTCTAAAGGCTGGCACTTAGAAGAAGCATCTTTCATACCCAGTCCCAGAGCGTTGCCAAGTTAGAACATTGCCCCAAGTCCCAGTTAGACAGTATTTTCTCACTGTCACCATATGCTAATTTTCTGTAATATCCTTGAGTATTTTCAACCCTTTCCTCTATCATCCTCTGATCAACAAAAAGGTTTTCTCACATCTGCGTTCGTGTTTATTGCTTAATTCAATGCTAACTGCTGCTTTGTCCTGCTGTACAATTCCCTCAGGTACAGTTTCTCACTGCAGTGGATGGCATATATGTTGATTAGCTTCAATGTATTTTGTATGCTGAAATATCTTTAGGAATTATACACATCTGTGAAAGCACTCTAAAGCCATCTTTTGTTTTTATCATAATCTTTTGAAGAATCCCTTACATTTATGATGTTTAATGCTGTTATGTATTCTTTCACCCCCAATACCTGTTTCAATCTCCTGTGATACTTTCAACAAGATTCTTTTGGTGTGAAATATATACAGGCTCACTCTGTCTAAATAAAATTCTTATTTGTTTCAAAAAAGCCTTGCAGTTTTAACTGGGAAATTAATTTTTGCCTCCTCCTGACCATGTAATTTCAAGTTGTTGTATTAAGTAGATTTGAGATAGGCTTTCCTCTTTTGTCACTAAATAACATTTCTCAGTGTATTTCAGCTTTGCAAACAATAGAAGCAATTACAACAAAGAGGAAAGGTGACAAGAAGTCACCTGCCATGTCCTTCACAGTGCTTTTATCTCCTACCGTTGTGTCGTAGCTAATGCACTTCTCTCCCTAGTCCCAGATGCTTCTGTATTCCCAAGCATGTCCCATATTCACGACATGCTTTCAGAAGCTTTTGCATAATCTGTCAAAACCACATCTAAGACTCTTGTTTTGTTCTGGTATCTGCCAGGCACTCTCCATCATCAAAATATTCTGGTTTTCACTGATTGTTTCAGTAAGGAGCTTTCAGATCATTGGTGAGTCACTTCCAGGTTTTTAGGATAACGCCACCTCTTTCCCTTTTTTTTCCTTTTTCTGTAAGTGTGCTCCATCCCTCCAGCCTTTTGCAGCATTTCCTACAGATGTGTTTTGAGCTGAGGTATGGATCACTAAGGATTTTTCACCAATACTTGTGGATTTTATCCAATTCTGATGTCTTCCAGTTAGACACTATTCTTCTCTGAATATATTCATCAGCACTGTGGCATTCACTTTGCTTAATCATGCCACTCTACTTTCTTGTTTTTCAGTCCTCTTAGCCAAAAGATAATCTGGTGCTGCTTTCCTTTCCCATAATGCTTCCTAATTTTTTTTCAAATTTTGTTTGTTTACTGCTGTGTAGGTTCATTACTCTGCTCCTCCTGCCTGAAATACTTCCACTGATTATCTGGAAGCTACTTCTTTCACTGGGTAATAACGTTTTCTCTCCGAATATTTTTAAACTTTACTGACTGTAAAAGTTTTTCCATTTCAGTCTTTTCTAACTGCTGTAGCACTGTGGTTCATTGAATTTTTCCCCACTGTTACATTCAGCTACTTTTTCAGTTTCCATTATTCAACTCCTCTCTCTCTCTCTCTTTCTCTGAACTTTTCAACTGGTTTTGGGCCTCCCTCTGATGCTTTTTTTGTGGCAGTCTCCATCAGAGCGTCAGAGTTTTCCTACTGCTGTGAGCACTTTGTAGCATATCCTTACAAAACTGAGATGTCTCTAAGAACTGTCCCTTCTAGGAATTTGCTAGGATTTTCTGTGACTTACCAAAGCTGCTGCTTCCTTGTAACTTTAGAAACAAAGGCAGTGTATCCTCACAGGTTCAATAAGCACACATATCACTGCCAAGGCTTGGTTCCCTTTTTTCTTGTTGTCTAAGTTTATTAACATTGCCATTTGAGTCAACGGGTTTCCAGGAGAGAAAAAAATTATTCCATCACTGGCAGATTACCTCAGCAACATCCCTGCAACTGTCATTTTCCTCTTTCTAATATCCTAATTCAGCCCATGAGAAATACTGGTGTATATTAAGAATTTAACTTGGTCAACAAACAAACATTCAAAAAACTCTTTCCAAAGTTTCCTTTCTTTGCAATAATGAAAAACCCTTACCAATTCTGTCCTGAGCATCTACAAACCAGATTTTTTCTCAAAGGCTTGATAAAAGCAAGTGGATTTTCTGTGAGATCTGAACATTTTCCACTCAACATCTAACCCATCCCAAACATCGTTTCATTGGAGCCATCAGAGCATCTTTAGGGAAGGTCTTCCTTATATTTTCTCAGCCAAGGTATTTCACAACTAGATGATCTATCTTTAGTGTAAGTTTAAACAGCTATGAAATTATGCTTGGCAAGTGTTGGGTGCCTTTATGTACAGTGATCATTAATTCCCCTGCAAGTAATCCTCTCAGAGTAATCCTCTCTCTAAAAACTCTGCACCTGGGGAAGAATAAACCATTTTTGCTACTTATTGTAGAAAGGTGCAGAGATGGCACTGGACCCGCTTCTATTCCCTATGGGGAGAATGAGTTCGTTGCTTGTTCACAGCTGCTAAATGTGTATTTTCTCGCATTCTTTGTCTGAGTTTGGCATTGTCAGCCAGGGGAGAGAAAGAGGCATGGCCGTGGCAGCGCTGACACTGCTGGGGAAGGGTGTCCCTGCCAGACTGGACAAAGAGAGGGGAGGATTAGGGACAGGGGTAGCAGCTGCTGAAAGATTTGATGTGAGTGCTATGAAATGATTTAGCAAGAAATGAATGAGAATTGTATAACTGGGAAGAAAGGGGCATTTACTGCTTGTGGGATGGCCTTACAGAGCAGGTGACAGTCTCTATTGCTGCTGAAAGCAGAAGGACCGGAGTGGGAGCACCAGGAGACATTGCTTTCTCTCCCTCTTGCAAGGCCCTCTGGTGTAGCAGTTGCCTCCCCCATGACATAGGTTTTCTTGGCCAGCTTCATTTGAAATCATTTCTGCTTTGAGCCCTCCAGATTGTTGGGACTGTTAGAGGCATGAGTGCTGTTCTTCAGGCATGTTCACTCAGAAAATCACTTCCAGTTGATGGAGGACCATGGCTGCATCTTGTGTTTGCTGGTGTTTTCACAAAGAAAGAGAGAGGCAGAATGAGAAGGCAAGAAATGCTGTTTCCATTCATTTCTGCATGAGAGAAGAGCAGTGCAAATCCATTGGCTGTTAATAATGTCTCCAACACATCTCTCTAGGACATAGACTGAGGTGAAAATCAGTACATACTGTAAATGGGCTTTCCCAGGTCACCTGTGGGCTTTTTAGGGCAGTGGCTTCTCTCAAGGCTCTTTCCTTCAAGGCTTACTTGCTAATGGGGATGTTGTCATGCCTGAGCTTACCCTCTCCTCCTCCCCGGCAGCACCTGATTTTTGAGGCACAGTTCAAGAGCTGCTGCTTTTAACAGTCGAAGTAATTTTTCTGTGAAAATATCTGTTCCTTTTAACAAAGTAAAAATCTGCATTCAGATGCTTGTAAAAATGATAGAAATATACAAGATGAGATCAAATTCAGGCATATTTAGAGACAAATTTTGCTCCAAAGTGCTAGTGCACTACTCTGTTTAACATCACTAGAGATAGAGAGCATTTTGCTGATAGAAGAATTCAGCTCTATAAACATAATGTAGCAAAATGAAATCTGGAGGCTACATCTTAGAGCTGAGCATGACAGTCTGATTTTCATTGCCTTGAACCTTATAAGTAGGGCATAATACATGCAGCATGTGTATAAGCATGATTATTCCAATCTGAAATCACTTTTCCCTCTTTTCTCTCTAACATAAATATATGAACAGTCCCAATACATAACGAACAGTGAAGAAATTATTCTTGGTGAAAACACACTTGTCTGTAGAAAATACTGCCCATGTTTTCATTAGCTAGGACTTCATACATATTTATTAAGGCAGGACATGTTCTTCCGTCATTTCTCAAATGAAATTTATTCATTGGGTTGAAGTAGGGCTATGCTGTGAAAAGTCTTTGATTTTTGTAATACATGACTTTTCTTAAATGATGGGAACTTGCTGAGAAACAGGGCGAAGAGAAGACTTGTAAGCTATAGATTCAAATAACATTAAAAGGGCTAAGCAAGATCACCGTGTTGACTCAGTAACCCTGCTTAGAAGTTACTGCTTATGACAGTTATAAGTAATGAAGTCTTGTGCAATAATCATAGCTAAAACCATTAACTGCATGAAAGTTTTACCACAGCACCATTTTGTCTCCAGTACCTTTTTTTCACTGTGATAAATAATGAATTGGTACCTGAACCACAGTGAATGATTTATACTCATTATGGCATTTCAGGAGCTGTACAGATAAGTGAAATGGTCTGCTCAGTGTTGATATCAACAAACAGGGTGGAGGGAAGGCATGGGAAAGGATCTGGCTTGACCCAAAGTGTATAGCGGTTAAGAAGCAAACTTGGTAACATAACTGGTTTTTTTCCAAGGATTTATATTATACATCTTCTAATGCACTGTCCTTATTTCTTTTTAGAATTTTTAAAAATAGAATTAAACAGAAAGATTCCTAAAATTTTCAAAATGTTTTGTGCCAGTCTCTTATGCTTATACATGCCCCCCACCCTAAAAAATATCTGTATCTGAATTTATGACTTACCAAATGCATTGCCACCAAGCTCCAGCTAATCTGTATTTTCTAGGTATTTGCCATTTGTCCACACTTGCCAGCAATCATCTGACACTGCTTCCAAATCCTGTTATAATGTTTGAAGTAAGAGGTTTTGAGAGAAAGTAATAGTGACTCTGCTGATCAGATCCAGAGTTTTGTATCATGCAAAAACCCCTGCTCTTCTGTTACACAGCCTGATCAGAGCTGCTTATCCCAGGCATGGGCTTCCTCTAGCTCAGCCCCTTCATGGCCTTGCTCCCAATACTTTGGTGGACCTCAACTGGCCTTTGCATATGAACAAATTATGTTTAAGTGATGGCATTTACAGCAGGAACAATGACCTAACCATAGTTGCATGATTGTCCAGGTACTGGTTAGTTATAAGGAAATCTTTTTTGTATAGTAACTGAAATTCCTCTACTCCCTATTTGTCGTCTGTTTTTCTTATTATATAGCAGAAGTCTTTCAGTAACTAAAAGACTGCTACTCCTTCAATAACAGAGACTGGCATGGAGGTAACCTCCATGAAGCTCAAATTGTGTATCAGTCTCCCCATCCTCCACCCAGTTACTAAAAATAATCCTTCTGTCTGTCACATGGGCTTCAGCAGTGACAGTGCAAACAAACTGTAGCTTCTGTGACATCTATATAAAACTTTCATTGGGAAAATATGGGCTTATTTTCAATTTCTTCCCTTAATCTATCCACAGCATAATTAAAGGTTTTCTTCAGCAAGCCCTTGTGAAAAATTGCTAGCAAATCCTTCAAGTGCTGTTCTGGGAGGGAAAATTAGGGCATGCTCTCCATATTACAGAATGACAGGATGGTCAGGGTTGGAAGGCACCTCTGGAGATCACCCAGTCCAACCCCCTGCTAAAGCAGGGTCACCTACTGCAGGTTGCACAGGATCATGACCAGGCAGGTTTTGAATGTCTCCAGAGAAGGAGACTCGACACCCTCTCTGGCAGCCTGTGCCAGTGCTCCGTCACCCTCAAGGTAAAAAAGTTTTTCCTCACATTCAGATGGAACTGCCTGTGCTGCAGTTTGGGTCCGTTGCCCCTTGTCCTGTCACTGGGCACGGCTGAAAAGAGCCTGGCCCCGTCCTCTTGACACCTGCCCTTAAGGTATTTGTATACATTAGTAAGATCCCCTCTCGGTCTTCCCTTCTCCAGGCTCAAAAGCCCCAGCTCTCTCAGCCATTCCTCACAAGGGAGATGCTCCTGTCCCCTCACCATCCCCGTAGGCCTCCGCTGGGCCCTCCCCAGTGGTTCCCTGT
>JAVJGI010000040.1:59474794-59497805 GCA_035590275.1 Ibycter americanus
CCAGGGCACACTGCTGGCTCATGGCAGCCGCCCCCCAGCACTGCCAGGCCCTTCTCCCAGAGGTGCCTCCCAGCAGGTTAACCCCTAAACCACATTTCATTCGAGTCCTCAATGAAGACAGTACCCTTTGCTTTCCTTGCCAAGGTGTGGGCAAGACTGTTCCAAGGCAAACAAATTTTTGCACGTTGCTGCTGTTCTGTGAGCAGAAGCTGGGATTTAAAGCTGGGATATCCACAGGCGAGCATACACTGAAACTAATTAGGAATATCACTTGTCTTTATTCTCTCTGGTGAAATTCAGTTCAGCCACTGTGTGGCAACTGTTCACACAGGAAATGTCAAACAGTGTTTGGGGTGGAGATGGGTACCAAGGGCATCTGGTTTCAGAGATGTCTCATGCCCTGCCCTCCCTGCTTTCCTCCCAGGGCTCGGAGGAGCCAGCACAGATCCTAAGTGAATCTGGCTTCGAGCATATCAGGGAGCTCCAGCTGAAGGAGAAAGGGTATATAAACCTGAAAAAAACCCCGCTTCATTTGGCGCTCAGTGCAAGCTGGCATCACTGGCAAACTCAGTGCTGTGCAAGGCGCAGCTTTCCTGCTGCGCTCTGGCTGGCTCACGGTGAGCAGGCGCCAACTGTTGTCATCTCACATCGCCGGTAATTTCATCCCAGCATCTGGAGCTCTGGGTAGTGGGATGGAAAAGAGGAAGAGACAGTCTGTCAGGGTAAGAAGAGGAGCTTTGCAAGATGCATAGTTCCTTACCTGATTTCCCAGAGTGCGTGTGGGTTTTGCTCTGGTGATGCTGCATGTAGCAATACATGTCACATTGGAGTATTGGCAGTCATGGGGATGGCACTGTCCAGAAATGCTTAGGCAGGTGAAAAAAAGTCAGAGCTATTGGTTTTTGTCCTCTTTGAAAGGGTTAATTGATTATTTCTCTTCTCATATTAATTATTTACACTTGCTTCTCTAGCTCTATTTTTAAAAGAACGTAACTTACTGCACAGATAACTTATGAATTATTAATATCACACTACTCAAGCTGTCAGTGGATGAATGAGGGGGAAAGATCTGACTGTCTTGGCAAGTTTTGCATTGCCACATGCTACAGCACTGGGCTTTCCCCTTTCCCCATGCCTGGCACTGTGCTGGTAAGCCTGGCTCTGCCACCCAAAGCCTTGCTGGCTGTCAGGCAGCCCGGCTTGGCAGTGTGTCACACATCGCCTGGATCCATCAAGAAGTTTTCTGTTCCCCTGGAATCAAAAAATTGAGTCAGTTGGTGCAAGTGGGTCAGGAAAAGGTTTTAAGTGGCAAAGAGGTGGAACTGAGCAGTTGGGAATCTTATAGCAGCCTCTAGTCAGCACATTTTGCTGTTTTCTGTAAATAACCTGTTTCTTTTGTGTCACAGATGAGGATACTTTCACTGTTTTCACTCTTTTCACTCTTTTTCTTTCGCTCACTCTTTGCAAACGCAATTCATGCCAAAGCAGTGGCATGTGCAGTACTTCTGCCCTTCCTCATTTCCATAGGAGTGATCCCCATACCCCACAGATCTCCATGGGTTTTTTCAGCAGTTATATCACATGGGAGCCTGCTGCAAGGCTGGCATGTTTTTTCACCCTGTTCCTACACTCAGCCTGCTGAGCAGTGCCTGGGAATGAGATGGTTTCTGTTCTGTGGGAGGAAGCACGGTGAAGCCTTCACTTGATTTGGGTTTGGGTTTGTGCCTTGACGTGAGAAAGCCTGAAGTTTCTTTCAGTACCCATAATGGTGGTTCATTCAGTCTAGAAAAATTATTCCATCTGCCCCTAATGGGTACATTACCTCTGATTTCTGTGTTTCCTTTTCTTTTTACTGTATATTTTGTTGCAAGATGAAAGCTGGAGTGCAAATGAATGTAAGCATTGCAAGATATTCTTACCCAAATACGAACATTTAGAACTATCTTGCTCGAGTGATAGTAGCTGGAGCTGGGGAGGGTAAATTGTGTTGTTATTTAGGGACGTCAACATGTATATGTGGGCAGAAAGAGCACAATGATCCATCTGAGACTGCCAGATGTATGTATTGGTCTATTTAAGGCCTCTTTCTCAGGGATCACTCCAAAATAGTTACAGTCCGATCTCTTCAGCGTGCTCTTGCTGCATCAGCTGTGCTGAGAGAAACTGGGTCTTGTACGGAGATTGGTGAAGCAGCTGTCCTCACCATCACTGTGTGCAGAGTTCAGAATACGTTCCTGTCCCCAAGTTCAGTGGTGTCAAAACTTTGAAGTGATGAAGGAGGGAATAAAGTAATTAAATGACATAATAAACAGTTTTAAGGCAGATTTAAATCTGAAAGCCTTTAAGTTCCTTTTCTCTTTACCGTTTTTCATCATATGTAATATATTTTTCTATCAAAAAAATTGAGGATTGTTTGTTCATCTCCCTTTTCAGTTTTCAGGAGTCCGGTCCTTCACAGAATCATAGAATAGCCCTCTGTTCATTTTTGTGGCCCTTCTCTGGACCTGCTCCAACAGGTCCCTGTCTTTACTGTTTTGAGGACTCTAGAGATGGACGCAGCACTCCAGGTGGGGTCTCACCAGAGTGGAGTAGAGGGGCAGAATCACCTCCCTTGACCTGATGGCCACACTTGTTTTTATGCAGCCCATGATATGGTTGGCTTTCTGGGCCACAAGTGCACTTTGCTGGCTCATGTCCAGCTTTTCATCCACCAGTATCCCCAAGTCCTTCTCCACAGGGCTGCTCTCTATCCTCTCATCCCCCAGCCTATATTGATACCAGGGGTTGCCCTGGCACAGGCACAGGACCTTGCACCTTGTTGAACATCATGAGGTTGACATGAGCCCACTTCTCAAGCTTGTTCAGGTCCCTCTGGATGGCATCTCATCTCTCAGGCATGTCAACTGCACCATTCAGCTCTGTCATCTGCAAACTTGCTGAGGGTGCACTCAGTCCCACTATGTCATTGATGAAGACATTAAACAGTGCTGGTCCCAGTACAGATCCCTGAGGGACACCACTCGTCACTGATCTCCTTCTGGACATTGACCCATTGACCACTACTCTTTGGACATGACCATCCACCAGTCCACCCATCAAATCCATATCTGTGCAATTTAGAGAGAAGGATGTGTGGGGCACTGTGTCAAAGGCCTTACAGAAGTCCAGAGTTGTAAGTCTTCCCTGATGTCCCTTGTCCACTGACGTAGTCACTCTATCATAGAAAGCCACTAGGTTGGTAAGGCAAGACTTACCTTTTGTGAAGCCGTGCTGGCTGTCTCAAATCACCTCCCTGTCCTCCATGTGCCTTAGCATAGCTTCTAGGAGGATCTGTTCCATTACCTTCCCAGGCACAGAGGTGAGGCTGACAGGTTGGTAGTTCTCAGGGCCCTCCTTTCTAAAGGAGTCCTGATTTTCCATTGCCATGATCTTGTGTCTTCTATGATGACTTTATTAATTTGTTGATTATTCCCAAACCAGAAGATGTAGTGCATATTCCTACAGGTATCATGAGCTGTGGGCAGTTACAGGGGAAGGTTCCCATATTAGTCTAGGGAGAGACTGAAATAAAAGTCCTACATATGTGAAATGGTGGAAATCACTTGTGGGATGGAGGTTACTGTTGTACCTTGACCATTATGTATCAAAATTATAGAAGAGTAGCTTTTAGAGTCTCCACTGTTCTGGTCAGCTGTCAGGGTATGTGGACTATAGTTTCTGGATTACCTTCACAAGGGAAAGGTAAAAGAAATAAAGGTTAGCTTCCTAAAAAAAAAAAACCAAAAAAACAAATATGTCGGAATGCATCTTTGAAATGCTCAGCACACCAGTCTTCACTTTTGGTGTCTGTCTCTTCAGATGGCCAAACATATCAGCTTTCCTCCCTCCCCTTCCACTGGTCCCTTCTTGGGATTCTCGCATTTTTTGTTCCTTCCCTGTCTTCTTCATCCTAGGCTTTTCCTCTGCTTATCACAGATGCAAATGCTAAGTTCGAGCTCACAATTATCCAGTATACGCAAACTAGCCCTTGAGGTTGGAGACAGCTGTGATGGGCAGGACTTCAGGCACACCTCGGGACAGCAGTCTCTAGTGCAGGGAGCTGAGCTACACCATTTGAAAAGTTACTTTACAGCTGCTGCCAGAAGTTTTTTCTCCCCTAGGTCAGGGCTTCAGGCAATCACAAAAATCTTTAAACAGGAAGCCTTTTCTGAGCTATTTCTGGTTCCACCTGCGCTCAATTTCCCTGGAAATATTGCAAAAACGTTCCCTTGTTGCGTCAATTTGTCACTTCCATTCTGGTCCTGACTGTAATAAGTGCAAAGACCAAACAAAATGAAAAACAATATGCCAGTGAATATCAAAGTCAGGGTGTTTTTGATCCTACAGTGTTGATTTCACTCTTGGGTACAATTTTACATCTGTTTAGTTTTGTTTCAGTGGCTAGTTCATCAGTCCACACAGCCATAGAAGAGACAGTAATTCAGGTAGCTCAAAATCAGATATCCATTGCTTCTCTTGGCCACAAATGTTGTAAGAGTAACCATATGTAACCATTTGTGTATTCTTCAGGGGGAAAAATATAGAAAATAGGGTTTTATACAGTTCTGCACAGGAAGATTAGGCATCAGCACTCCTTCAGCTGCCTTTCATTGAACATGGTTTTGTGCTGTCTGGTTGTTGCTGTCCTTCTGAGCTGGTATGAATAAGCACTGTGGAGAACTTCAAAATTGCTGTTTCTTTGCTACAAGATGATGATGAGAAAATTTGGCAGTAATTTCCTGAGTCAAAGGGAAGGAAGAGGAGCCTTGTGGGGATGAGCATTGCTGGCATGGACATTTCACACATGCTTCATGTCTTCATGGATGCTTTTCTTAGAAGCAAGGGTAATAGAAAGGCTGTGGATGTAATACCCCACAAGTACCCACAAGTGATATTCCACAAGCATCCACAACATAATGTTCCACAGGAAGTACAATACTTTTTCAAAGAATCTGGTATTAACAGAAAGAGCTCCATAACATTAGTGCATGATTTTTCATAACAAGCACAAACCAAGAGAGAGGGAAAAAGAAGGCCTTTCTGTATGTTGTCTTCCATTTCCTAAACCAACCAGCATGTAATCCTTAGCATATAAAGACTGACAGCACTTTCCAGGATTCACTGAGACTGGTTACTAATAAAGGCATTTTCACAACTGAACCTGACAGTCTGTTAACTGGTTTTAAATGTGGGTGTTGATTGGATCCTAGCACCTTTACTCCAGGTCATCAGCCAACATAATTGAAGGGGATGGGAGCACTAATTACGATGCAAAGGTTGTGATTCTTATCATATTACAACCTGGTCTTTAAAACTGAAGCCGTCTTTTCATCCCTCTCCTGGTCTGCAACTGATTTGGTTCCTCACTTGCTCACTCTGGCTCTTGCTGTGAGGTCCTGCAATTGAGTTTTACTCAGCAGTTCAGAGAGGAGAAGGGGGAGAATATAAGATTTCCACTGGGGCAATCAGGAGAGGAAATAGTTCAGATAAATCGCCCACGACCAAAGGCTCATTTTACTCCTGTCCCAGAAGCGGGAACTGCTGGGTGAGGAGGATGTGACAGTAACCGCTTGGAGACCTGTGATGGGGGAATGATGAATAGAAAGCCTTGGAATACTTCTGATTTAGCTTTAATTTTCTTTTCAGGGGCTTCTTGTGTTGCAACTGCTTGTAGCTGATTATCCGTAATCAAGACATTTCAAAAAAAGCCATTAAGAGTAACATTTCTACTCTCCCTCTGAAATTCTTCATAAAGGTTTAAAACCTTAAACTAGATTGGCAGGTTGACATGCACAAGAAGAATTGTTTTTACCATGTAAAATGGCTAGCATAAAAGAGACTAGGCATCATTAAGGATTTATTGAGTTTCTATTTTCTCCATTAAAGTACCGACTATTATTTTCAAATGAAAGATTTACCATAATGAAATCGTTAGTGACTGTGCATTTACGGTTTTTT
The DNA here is from genome assembly GCA_035590275.1 of Ibycter americanus. NCBI lineage: Eukaryota > Metazoa > Chordata > Aves > Falconiformes > Falconidae > Ibycter > Ibycter americanus. The sequence continues at coordinate 59,480,792 of JAVJGI010000040.1, forward strand.
TTTTTTCTTTGACAGCACTCCTAGCTATTATAACCAGGCAGGCAGAGTCTGCCTCTGTAGCATGAAGAGCAGTGACAACTTATCTTTTCCTCTTTGATAGGAGACAGAATTTGACCAGAAGTGAGCAGATGTCAGAATGATCATAGCTACCTGCAGTTCTTTTTTTTTAAGCTCATGGTGTAATAGCTCTTTGGCTTTTTATTTTGTTTTCTTTCTTTAATTGCAGACCTAGGTTTTTTTCATGACTGACTGCATTAGAAAGGTAGCCTTGGGGAGAGATGCAATGAAGAAATGCAAAGTGAAATATCACATTACTGCCTAAGCAGTATCCTATCAGTCCACGTTAAGCTTTTTAGGACTTTAGCATTCAGTTCACGGGAATTTTGAAATATAGGAGAAACTTCTGGCAGTATTTATGAGGGATTGGAGGTAGAGGAATTGGATCACTGGAGGTCTCAAAGGTCTGATTGCTGTCTGCAGTTTTTAAAGAAAAGCTGGCTACGTGGTGAGGGCAAGTCAAGCCTTCCCAGGTAACAGTGACAATTTCTGGGAGGCAGACTGCCCAACAAAAACATTTTATTCTGTCTCAAACCATTGATTATTCTTACAGACCTGATGAATTCTTTAGACTAATACATGTGCATCAAAGCACCTATTATTTTGGTTTGACATTCAATAGTAAACAAGTGCGTAAGGTTTGATAAGGTAATTTCATTACAGCCAAATAAAATATCAAGGTTTCAGTATCTTGCAATTGTGGATACGCTAAATAGTTGCCTTCAAAACCTCCAATTAGCATCTGGTGAAGTGCCTACTCCTACCCACATGATGTGGGATCCAGCAACCAGGCAGTCCCTTTTCCCCGTCTGCGGTACCATTTTGTCAACTCCAGACTGTCAGTTCAGCATTGTGGCAACAGGTAGTGAACTAAAAGCTGGACTAGGTGAGGCTGAGCACACTGCCTTAAACGGGTATTCCTGTTCTTGAAAATGAGATGTAAAGCAGTGTCTGGGGCTCGCTGTTTGATCAAGCAGACCTTCAAAGTAAATCTGTTTAGTGTACTTTTTGATTACCGGTCCTGAAATCTCAACGCGGGATGAGGGTTGCTCATAAACAACAATAAAAAAATGCTCTGCTGAACAGACTGTATTCCTTGGCATGGATCGACAGTTCTCTGCTATGATCAGGAGAGGTAGCCTCTTCTTACAGTAATACATCTGAGGGTACCGGCCAACCCACAAGTTTCTGCCTTCAGTAGCAGATGCTAATTCATTTATCTGCTAGGAGGAATAGAAGAGAATACATCTCCTTTCCTTTCTTTGCCAAGCATCGTGGGGAACTACATGTATGATTGTTCCTCTGGCAGAACAGTCGCCTGGTCTGCGGTGCAGCTGGTGCCTGGGCAGTTGCACAGTGCTTGCCTGCTTACAGATAGATCAGCTGCAGGTTGCTGCCTCCCTTTCTGCTGCCTGCTTCTGCTCTTAGGTGAGTTTGAAGCATTTGCTAGATGAGGGACACTGGAGCCAAAAGCTCTGAGTGAAAATTCACCTGTGACAGTGAAAGTATGTCTTAATTCTCAGAAGATTTAATAGTTATCTGGGATTGTGTGTGCCCTCTGTATTTTGTCTCACAATTGTCTGTGGAGTTTTCATGAAAGGGAACCAGGAGGGGGAAGAAGATTATAATGCCCAGATCTTTAGAGAGTGATGGTACAAAGGGTGGGATTGTGGAAACAGAACAGCTCTTTCAGATATAAAACATGATAAATTGCATCAGCATAACGATGCTCAGCAGAAGCAAGTGAGTAGCAGAAAAGGAATGTAATTTCAATTATGCCATAAATTTACTTTCAGCTGGCACAGACAGCTATCAGAGAGCAGACAGATTTTCCTTCCTAACTAATGAAATACAAGCACTCTGGTTTTAATTTGCAATTGGCATTTCTTCTTTGGTGCAGTAGAGGTTGGAAGACACCTTCCCCCTTTTTTTCGGTATGAAGTTTATTTGCCTGTAAGCATTCATTGTTTGTATTATTCATTCCCTGCTGTTTTACGATGTGAATTTCCTGTGATGATCTCATGATGTTTACAGCATTCCTTGCAATGGTATAAACAGAGATTGATGCCTTGTTTTCATATTTGGGTGTGGTAGGGAATAGCCACATGCAAACTGCTGCTCAGCCACATCCAGTAAGTCCTATCTGATGTCAGCTTGAGACTCGTTCCAGGTGAAAGCTAGATCCTCTGCTAATGCCGTCTAGCTTGAGGACTGTCTCCACTGAGTTCCAGGGGGATTTAAACAGTAGCAGGAAATGATAAATTAATAAAGAAGAAAGTGTGTGCTGAAAATAAATTTAAACTACTATTGATTACTATTACAGCTACTACAAAAAAAAACCCCAAAAACAGTCAATGAGAAAAAAATCAGGAATGTGCAAGGCTGTTGTGTATGCAAGAATTTCTAGTAATCTTAAACAGATTTAGCCAATATAACTACTTAAAGTATGAGTAGCTTTTTCATACTCACAAAAATGAAAAGAAGGTATTCCAGAGTGCTTACAAACATTTAGTGTTTGGGGTTATCAAAATATTTTCATTCAGAGACCCTCACTGTTAATTCATAAAAGTTAATAAATTACATCATGGAATTATCTGTGTGATTTACCCTAGGCTTACTGATGGGAAAAAGTGAGGCACAGGATTATTTTAAACATATACTACTTTTTTCTTCTTCTTCTTCTTCTTCTTCTTCTTCTTTTGTTCCTGATCTCTTGAGCAGGAATAGCCATTGGGCTTTGAGGTCCAACTACTGTGCAAGGAATTCTTATCCTTTAAGTGCAACTACAGTAGTTTGTCCAGGGATAGGTTTGAAAGCAGCTTTATATTTTATTTTGTTCTTCAGATTAGAATTGTAATATATGTGTGTAGCTAAAGAGTTTCTGCCCAGATTGAGTATCCTTTCATTGACAGCGCTCCAAATCACAGCTTTTAACAGCAATCTTTAAACCCTCATCATTCCTCCTCAGTGTTTACTGCAGAGAAAGTGTTGCTGCTGCTGCTTACTCTGCTCCCCCAGTCCACGTCGAAGTGACTTTTACACTGGCACAGAGCGCTGCTGAAGGCAGAAGCTGTTACAGAATAACTTGTTGGGTAGACAGCGTAAACAAGTTACCAGTCTGTGAAACTCACTGCTAGGTGATTATCACTGAAGGGCAAGGATTTAGGGAGACTCAAGGGAGACTAGGCATGCATCTGTATGGAGTGAGCAACCAGACCTGTCGTACGAGTACAAATGTTACCACAAGTTCTAGGAATGAAGACAACACTGGATTTAGGATTTAAGTGCACATCAAATTTGGAGGTTCACCTGGGGCCCCACTAGCTTGAAGGGATTTCCTGCAGAAGCTTCTTCTTTTGGGCACTGCCTGTGATCATCCCCAGCTTGCTTCCCAAAGGGATCGTGCAGATGTCTCTCAGTCTGACACGCATAACCTTGCTAAAAACATACTCACTGAAGCTGAGAAGCTTCACAGCCCCAAGTCTCTAACAGAAGGGATTACGTATGAATTGACCCTAGATTGAAACTCCAGTTTCATGTTCTTCCTTCATCTGAGGTGTTAGAAATCCTCATTCAAATGTCGTAAGTCCATTTCTGTGATGTGTTTTGGCATCTCATTTTTTTAATTCTCAATGCAGCTTCCAGACATGGCTGGCTTTTCTTAGTTGATGCTTATCTTCTCCTTAGGAACTTTAATTAAAAATAGTACAACCTAATAATGCAGTTGCTTGCGTAATTTTTCTCTGGCAAAATAAATTAAATTTAAGTAGGCTATGTCATCTTGCTGCTTAGTGATGGAATTTTTTTTTTCCAAATGGAAACTGCTAGATGAACATCTAATCAGTGATTCAACTGAACCAAGGTCTTAATTTTTAACTTTTTCTCTTAATGGCAAATGAAGGAAAGATAATGTTACTGAATTTCTAGGAAGTCTGAGGGTCCAGTTTTTAGTTAGCGCATGGCTTTAACAAGGCTCTTTAACAAGGTTTAGACTATCATCATGGACGTATAAGCTTAATCCTGACTGAAATGAAATAGGATTTAGTGCTGCTCTGTACCTTCCCAGCAGAGTTGGAGTAAACAGGATTTGTGTGGGCAGGTATCTGAGAGGAACAGCTGCATGACAGATCTACAGTCACTTGTGGAGCCTGTGGGCTGCAGCGTCATGAGGGGATTTGGGCTCTGGGTTCATGGAGGGGAAGAGCTGTCACTCAGTGCCAGGCTCAGGCCAGCCTCCTTCTCTGGGACATGAAGGGATGGACATGGTGCGGCAGAGCTCAGCACGGCCCAGTGGGCACTGCTTTTTGTGGTGGGATTGGAGAAGCTGAATCTAGCAAGGGGGTCAGGCTCCACACAGAGATATGCGTAGTCCTTTTCCTTGATCACTGAATCGTGTTAAAAAGTGTACTCCAAGTCTTTAAATCCTTTGGATAGGCATTATGTAAAATTTCTTGGTCCTCTCTTTACATTTGTCAGATCTAATGTAGGAGAAACAGGAACAGTATTACCAAGGCATAGGAGTTGTTCTCACACAGGTGAGAAGCATAAGGAGGGAATTAGGCAGACCAAGTGCTGGATGTACAGGTTGGTGGCACTGCTGAGGAAGTGAGAAGAGGACAAGAACTAATCCCATGCTACCTCAGCACTGTTTGGAATATTCAACCTAGAAGATTTTAGGGGTTTATTACATCTTTATTAATTATTATGCTGAATTTCATGGTGTCCTGAGTCTCTTGGGGAAGGGACCGGTGGTGGTTTTCCATATCTTCTGTAGGCTAGAACTGATGGGTAGGTAGGATTAAAAGATCACAGAATCACAGAATGGTTGAGGTTGGAAGGGACCTCTGGAGATCATCTAGTCCAACCGCTCTGCTAAAGCATGTATGAGTTCCATAAATAAAGCAGTGCTTAACTGCTTCCTGTAACTGCTGGTCTCCAGGCAGACCTTCACAGCAAACTCACCTTGCCTAACTTACTCCTCTCCTCTCCTCAGAATATGTAACTTCATCAGCTGGTCTCTTAGATCACCTATCATTTTAAATGTCCATGGTTAATTTAAATACTCATGTGTCTTTTACTACAGTTTTAATGAGTGCTGCATTGTCAAAGAAGTTGTGCCTTTGAGACATGGGTTCCCTTTATGGTTGTTTCATTTTTGGATGTACACTTGTATGTATCATCCTGCTGGTGTGCAGGAGATGTGAGTGACCTACTTGCCCTCAGCGTGTGGACACACGCTCCTGCTCCCTTTGGGTGCTGGAGTCGCTTGCCCAGGCTCACAGGGATGGTACCTGCATGAGACCACGTGCCTGATGGGTTGGTGCTGGCAGGGCCAGGGCTGCAGCATGGTAAATCCCTGGGAACAGGGAGTCAGCCTATGGCTCAAAGCCACCCCTGGAGCTGGAGCCGAACCTGAACTGTGTGACAGCCCTGGGAAGCAACCATGCACCCATCCCTGCAAAGGCAGTATCCAATGTGTCCTTCTGATCCTGCCCTCCCTGAAGGATTGCTCCATTAGGAGAGGGTTGCCCAAAGGCAGCACTGAGCTCCTTCCCTCACCCTGCATCTATCACACAGGAAAATGGAGCAGCATTGCAGTTTGCACCCATAATGGCCCCAAGACCAGATAGGAACCACTTTTCTCTATACTAGCTGGGAACGTAGAAACAAGGGCAGTCCTGAAATGAGTTTTACAGCCCTCTTTGTGGGTAGGATTGGTTTAGAAGTCGTTGCGCATGTGACAGAGTAGGCAATGGCGTGGAGGATCTGGGAGTTGAAGGCTACCTGAAAAGGAAGTATGTGGTTCCTATCACCCCCTGCCTTTGAATGAAGTCAGACAAAGGGATATTAATCACTGACTTGCGAAGAAACTTATTCATCAGGTTAGCGGTGAGAGATGATTTTGTTCTTCTTCAAGAATGTGGTACGTTTCATTTGTCTACTTCTGACTCATGTTCTTTTGGTTCAGGGGGAATTCAAGTGGTAGATGGAAAAGCTGATATGGGAAGGTATTTACCAAAAAGTTGAAAAAGGCAGAAAACCTGAAGGTCTGAACTTCCTTGGAGGCTATTCCTTTGAGCTGATAATCAAGGACATGGAATAGCAGGGAAATACTGATATCAACCCCAGGGCTCTTTAGACCCACTGCACTGGTTCTAGCTCTGTGCAGAGAAATTATGCATCGTCTTCTCTAGGTGAATACTGAGATGTGTATTAGAGGTACACAGAAGCTCCAGTGAAAACTGTCTGGAGCTGTTAACAAAGTTCACTTTCTGGTATGCCCATCCCTTAGACCTTTGCAAACACACAGAGTATTCATCTGAGGATGCAGAGATGTGTATTCCAGCAGATCTGTTATAGCATGCAGTGAATGCTAAACAAGAAATTCTTGAACAACTGGAGGTGGGAGGTCTTCAGCATTGTGCATCGTAAATGTTAATGTATGTAGCAGACAGAAGGAGTATTCTTTAAAAAGTTAACGCTTTCAGATTTTTCTGGTGCTGACCTATGACAAGGAGGCCGTATTTGCATGATTTCCGTGGTATTTTGAAAGCAGAGAATAAAGACATTTCAACTTGATGCTGTATGTTTCTATGAAAGCATGATTTAAAGTGAAAACCTGTTTAAAAGTAGAAAGGTACGAAATCAAGATCTGGAAAATTAGAAATATTTTTTTATTATAAATAAAACTGCCAGTTAGAGACAGGTATGCCCAAATTTTTCTGGAATACTTTTTATATCAGAGAGACCATTATAAAATGCCAGGTTTCGCTACCTTGATTGCACAGGTGTTATTATCACTTTATGTGGTCCCAAAATATCCCAAATACTTCACAGAAAAGGCAGAAGACAGGTCCTCTGTCATAAAGATTCTACAGTTGATAAGTGAGGCTCACATTAACTGTTTTAACAGCTGACAAATAATTTTCTAAATCATTGGATGTACTTTATCTGAAATTTTAGCAATGATAATCCCTCTAATGTTTTCCAGAAACATGCAGTGGAGCATAAATATAATCTAAAAGAAGATTCATGCTGAGAAGGCAAACTTACGTGTATGCACTGAAAGAGGTTGTGATAAAGTCTTACTCAAAGCTGCTGCATAGACTCAGGCTGTGGGCAGCTCTCCTATGTATGCATGAGTCAGGGGAGTATATTGCCAACTGTGAAAAGACGAGCAATGTTTGGAGTCTCTGTCTTCCAATTTTCTCCTGTAATGTGGCTGCAGCATTGTTCTCCCTCACAGACTCTTTCTCAATTTAGCGATGATAAAGTACCTCTGTAAACCAAGAAATTGCATGCTGACCTGCTGCACAGTGGCAATGAGATCTAAGAAAACCCTGGTTTCTGTCTTTGATTCAGTTGCTTTTTACGTTCTTGTAGGGGTTGTTCCAGCTGTTTTCCAGAAAATTGTGCCTATATCAAATATGTCAAGATCGGTAGCTGCAGTTTAGATAACTTGCTGTGCTGTTTCCAAAATTCTTGTCTAACTCAAGAAGGCCCTTGTCCCAGAAGAGCAGACACAAACAAATCCAAGTCAGAAGCACGTACAATGTTTGTGAAAGCAGAAGGTGCATTTCACTTTGGCCAGCTGGGTAATACAGCATGGAGGGTCGCAGTGCTGCCCTTCCTTAAGTGCCATGAGACATCACACTTGCTTGGATGAAAAGTCCCACTATATGCTCCGGACTGGCATAGACTCTCAGGTGCCTCCAGAAGTCTCTCAGCTACTTGAGGGTTTACCAAGGTGCAATCACATCTTGGTATGTCAATTCTGTTATTTTAAGTCTGCTTCTCTGGACTCTTGATGCTTTATATTTTTTATGTGGATACAGTGCTTAAAAATGAGAGCGGTCTGAAGTTGCAATTGAGTGTGGTCTGAAGTTGTTCCTACAGTTCTGCATATGGCCAGTGAAGTGTACTCCTGCCACATTGCTGTTGAGGGGTGTATGTGCCGCTAATGGCCAGTCTTAGGGCACCTTTTCATAGCAGGGATGCCTCTGAGGAGTGATGCGTCTGAGGAGTGATCAGGGGTAAGTCACCATTACTTAGTCACTGTACACAGAGGCAGAGAAAGCTCCTAAGGTTACGTCTCCATTCACACTGGATGCTCTGTATTGAAAGCTTAAATTCAGGCCAGAATGGGTAAAGTCCTTGTGATTCCTCGTGTTCTGGCTGTATTGGTGACTTACGGGAAGAGAGGGATTCAGTTAGTCCTTTGAAGCTGTGTATCTCCTTAACCCACTGGAACAATTCTTGATTCACAGTCCCTTTATAAGCCAGTGTTCATAACTTGAGGTAATCTTAGGAGACTGTGTTGGATTCCTGTCCAAAACATTAGAAACTTCAGAACGGGATTTCCAGTTTTGGAAACAGGCATGTGATTCCCATTCGTCATATGCAATAGTGGCTTCAATCCTTTTTTGTTGAGTTAATTTTCATTCCTGGAAACTTATATGATGAGGTTTTTTGCTCAGTATGAGCACAGAACAGGTGAGCCTGACTACAGCCCATCACAAAATGAGACACTTAAGTAAAATCGAACACAGCTAGTAAAGACTGTAACGGATAAGTAAAAGTATCTATGCTGTCTTATTCAGCCCCATAAAGAAAATATGCAGATGTAGGGCATGTAGAACATAGAGCCATAGTGCACTTTACAACTTGACTTTATGGGTACATCTATGGAGATATATAAGCAATGCCAAGTAGAAGAAGAAAATAAATGTAAGGTTGTCTAGTCACACCATCTCTCTTCCTAAACTTATTTTTCTGCCCACCTTAAGCAGGTGGATCTGTGAAATACGGTATTTCATCTTCTTAAAGTGACAAGCTGCCACCCGAAAAGGGTTTACACCATCCCCAAAATTTCTTCCTCCTACATCCCATAATAAGCCCTATGCCCCTTTAGGTAGTAACCCCCATATTTTGCATGGCAGTCCAGGAAGAAAGTTTCTTCCCCTCAGCTCTTCATGGGTTTCACTCCAGGGACAACAGCTTAATCTTCTCCTTTGGTGGAGCACTTGTGCTCCAATTTCACTGATTAAGCTACTTGGGTTCCTCCGCCTATTGTCTTTAGTCTGACCCTCTCCAGGTCTTTACGCTTATTGTGATAAAGCCTTTAGTCAGATAACCTTACACTCTCACTTTTTGTTCTTTAATTTTTTTCCATTTTTTGATGTGTAGCTTTTTTATAACAATAGCTTTGGTATTCCTGGGTCAGTCACTCTCAGACCAAATAAAATTAGCAATCTGGCAGTGGATGTTGGTGTGTAACTAGGCTGCCTTGAGTCCTTCTCCCTCCCAGCTTACATTGCCATCAGTATCACTTGGGCTCATCATTGAATGAAAAAAAATTAAATTATCACATTGTTTAATGTTCCCAGAAGGAACAACCTGGAATAGAGCTGCTGAGGCATACTCTGGGTTACTGTGGAGGTTTTAGGCCTTTATCCTCTTCTGCTAGATTCTAAAACCAAAAATATATGTCCTGTCGTTTGATGAACACGTGCCCCTGGAGTACCTGCTTTTCTTAGAGCAGCAGGAAAATCTGCTCTATCAGTTCGCTCTCAAAACTCCTCCTTTTGGAAAAAGCGTAGCACTGTGCTCTGGTTATTCCAGCATTACTGCTGCATAAGTAGCATATTTGTAGCTTCCAGTATTGCAGCTGTTTACGCCTTCAGCTGCATTTTCAGTACTTAGAGAGACAATAATGAGGAAGAAATATCTGTGTAGGAAGTACATTTTTCCAGATCTGTTCAGACTTAGTATTCAGTTGGAGTAATGAGGAACAGATGAATGCTAACAACATGTTTTTTGAAGTCCCTTTTTAGTGAGGCAGCTTTGCTTGGAGCAGTGGTCCACAGTGCCTTTAGGGTGACACCACCAGATAAGAAGTCACTTAAGCTTTACTCACTATCAGAAGAGAAGTTTGTGCCAGTTTGGTTGCTCTTAGCAATTCCTGTTTGGGTGTTACTTGATCAAAGAAAAATTTTGATTACTGTTGACTTTATGCAGTACTTTAGCACACTGTTTAACACACTATACAAGCCAGGGGTGACCAGCTTCTTCCTCTTAATACAGGGGTCTGGTCAAGCTTCCTGGTATGTGGGATTACACTTCTTAAACATAGGTTATTACAAGTGATGTAGCTCTTGTACCACCTTGATTTGTACATTTTGATATTATTTAGTGGTGCTGTTGATCCCTGACTGCTGGTTTGCATCCCAAAGATGTTAGGTTAGTACTAGTTCAAGGCCTGTTAAGCCTCTTTTCATTGCATGTCACAAGCATCTCAAAGGCTGATGCAGAAAGCATCAGGCTGAAGAAGGTGGGGCCCCACATAGTTATGACCTGTACATTCTTGTGAGACCTTCATGGCAGCAGGACGTGCCAGTCCCTTCTCCGTAAATCTCTCCTTTTACTCCATGAGTCTGGCAAACTGGACTTCAGTTTAAGCATCAGAAAGTGCCGCTGCTGACAAAGCTCCTTAGCGAATTGTTCATTTGGGGTAAATGCTTGCCTCACCAAAGTCCAAATGTGAGTCCAAATGCAGCATTCTTCATTTACTACCTGGCATAAAGCCATGCACAAAGAGATACAGGCTCAGCTGAGATTAAAATTAATATCAGACAGTGGTTGGAGAGATACTATCAAGTTCTACCTTCCCATCCACAGAAACAGTCTTCCCTGACTTCACTTCTGAGGTCTGAATTGGCCCATGCTGAGACAACAGATCAAAGGGAGTATAGATCCAAAAATCATCACTCACTTAGACCTCATTTTACAACTCAGTACACTCTGGTTTTTTTACATTTTAGAGTATTCTTGTCTGCTGGGAGTGCATAGGCATTGCCTAGCTGCTCAAATTTAGAATTGTAATGGCACTGCTTGAAAACAGGCAAAAAAAAATATCTGAAGGGAAATCCTGAAAGGGCCACAAAACCTCATATTTGAGGTCTGAAACTAGTCTACTGCCAGTAGAAATAAGGAGGAGACTTCCTGGCTGGGCAGACTATCCCTATTAACTTACCATCAGGCTTCTTACCCGGTTCTCCAAAGCAGCTGGTGGTGTCTGCAGCAGAGACACGATACCGGAAAGATGGATGGACAATTTGATTAGTCTCTGTATCCTCTTCTTATATTTCTGCTGAAATGGTGATCGCATTTACAGGCATTCAAGGACAGTCTGCTGTCCTGAAATGGACACATTTGTCTGAGAGACATAAATTGGGTAAGGCAGACCAGGAAGAGTCCATCCCAGTTTATGTATTTATGATAAGCTTTTGCTGACAGTGAGACTTTCCTTTGTTTTTTTCTGATTTGTATTCAGCGTCTTTTTTCATTTGTGATGGAAGAATGATCCCATATGAAGAATTCAGTATTGGTCACTCATTTCACAGCTGTGGCCATGGTTTTCTTTCTTAATAATGAGTGTAATTATCACCAGTGAGTCTTGTTTGTGGTGGGACTTCATAGCTTGAATAGCTTGCACCTTTTCTGTCTCATGGGCATGGTACATTTTTATTTTTCCATTTGCTAAGATAGCTACAGTTATCTTTATTGCTTTTTAAAAAAAATATGACAAGTACAAGCATTAAAATTAGATTACATTACTTCAAAATAATAGGGTCATCAGCAGAAAAACTGTTTGGGGAAAAGGAAATGTCAGAATAAATAGCCAATTTTCACAAAGAAGACAGACAGATGGTTCGCTCATTAGCAATAGACTCCTGAAATGCTCTCTCCTGCTTTTTCTTTATTCTGTAGCTGAGCACCCTACTGTTTGGTAGATCAGCATCTGAGGAGCCATTGCTGGTCCTTAGAAACTTTAAATTGAATTCTGTGATTGCACAGTATTCAGGAAAACATGGAGTGCACTGATGTCCTTCTGTTAGATGGGTGGGGATTAATCAATCATCGCTCAGGCAGAAAACCCCTGGGAATCCAGTGAGAGCTTCAAGGGCCCAGGCCAGCATGGAACTGTTGTCAGACAGGTCTGCAGATAGGATGGAAGAGTGTTTTACTATTCTTGTGATGCAGAGATTACAGGCGTTTGCAGAGAGCCGGGATTGTGCATTTCCCTACCAAATGACATGACTGACTAACACACCCTCTCGCTTTTCCAGAAATGTCTTGGAAGAACTGGTAGGACATGGAAGAGTGAGTTTAGTTATGGACTAGATCAGCAACAGCTAGGGCAGACTTTAAGTAACCTCATTAATTGTTAGAATCATACAATATCTCAAGTTGGAAGGGACCCATAAGGATCATCAAGTCCGACTCCTGGCTCTTCACTGGACTACCTAAAACTAAACTATGTGACTAAGAGCATCATCCAGACATTCCTTGAACTCTGACAGGCTTGGTGCTGTGACCGCTTCCCTGGGGAGCCTGTTCCAGTGACCGATCACCCTCTCAGTGAAGAACCTTTTCTTAATGTCCAGTCTGAACTTTCCTGACCCAGCTTGATTCCATTGTTGGCAGTGTTACTTCCAAGTATAAACCTGTTTTAAGTGTTTCTCATCTCATACTGCCAGATAGTTCTCACTGCTGTCATGCCACTCTCTCCACTTACACAAGTCACTGGTTGCTCTTGCTTTTGTTGCCACATCAACCTTAACAACTGATCTCTTCTTGGGGTCTTCCCTAATGCGGGTTTCCAGACCATAGTCCTTTTCTGTCCTGGGCTAGGCCTTCCCCATGTATCCATTTCAAGATGAAGGGAAAAAACATTCGGGGGTGGGGGTGGGGGGGTTTCTAACCTTTGCAGCCTGTCCTACTGGGATTTGGACACCTCAAGTTCTTGTGAAGCCACTAGAATCAACTAATAGAAGTGACTTGAAAAAAACTCTTCCATCCAAACAACCAGAGCATCCTTTATGGTCTCATGTCCAGAAGTGGAGGTCACCAGGGATGCACAGGATTCTCGGGGGGAAGATACTTTTGTCCCCCCTGATGGCATGCCTGTTTCTCTGCATGAGTCTGTATACCAGTGGCAGCCAGTGGCAGCCTGTTCTACTGAACTCAACACAGTTCTCCTTTTGAAGGTCCTTGTCTTTTGTTAGAGCTTAAAACTGGAAGCTCCGAATGGCTTTGACCACAGGACCACAGCTGAGAAGTATTTTCTCAGTGCTATAAACCTGACTGTTGTGTTTTGTGGGGAACTTCTTATCTATACTGCATTTTTTACTTTTTCTCTTCGCTTTGATTTAATGCTTCACATTCAAGAAGACAGCAGTATGGAGTTACATAGCGGAGCAGAACTGCACACGCTGACCATAAAGGTGTAAAACTGGCACATTCCTGGTTTGACAGCGCTTTGAACCAACCTCATCTCTGTTGGCAGCAGCTGTATCCTGGCTGGCTTATGCCAGGTTGCACCCATTAACACCGATGCTGAATTTGGCTCATTTCCAGGATAGCTCCCATAATGTGAAATGACATATGTGTTTGCAGTGTTGGGGAATATCAAAGGTAATCAAAGAATAAATTATGATTGCTATTTGTGTAACTGATATAATCTGAAGTATATTTATTTGCAATACCTGTCTTCTTTTTAAGTTGTGCCAAATTATGCACAGATTTTATCCCAGGATAATAGAGTTTTTGTAAGTGCAATGTAAGATAATTACATGATAGCTGTCAGCTGATCTTTTAATTTCTGTTGCCTGAAGAGTAATTAAGTGACCTTAACTATAGCTGTTATTCTACATAAAATACGCAGATCTTTTCAAAACCCAGATTTAAAGATTAATCCTTGCAAAGATTTAATCCTTGCAACAATACTGTGAAGTACATACATGGGCAAACTGAAGTCTAGAAACTAGGTGATAGAAAAATTGGTGTTAAACTGGAACTCCACATTCTTTTTTACAACATCCGTGCTTACATCTGCTGCTGGCTGTCTATCTGTATAGGGTAGAAATAGAGCTGCAGAGAAATCAGATTTGTGGCCTCTCTCGCAGAATAATCTGCTTGTTCTGCCCCAAAGTGGGGGTAGTCCCAGGACATTTTTCTTCCTTTTTCTAAGTGTCTGCCTGACTTTTGCAGCTGAACTTTCGGACTCTGCTGACTGTGCAGCGTCTTCAAGGCTCTGCAAGAAGTTCTACATAGTTTAGGGGTTGTTTGCATCATAAATATCCAATTGTAGGGAAGGAGAGAAAAATCAATATTGCTTTTTTTTCATTTAGCAGTTTTTTACAACTGTGGGCAAAGATCCAGACACATATGCACAAACATCCAAGCATAATGAGGTTTAAAACTCATGGTTTGGAGAAATTTGCATCAGCAGTGTGGGCTCTGGGCCACTTTGTTGCCAGTTATCCCTTTTTGTTTGGGCTACTGCAATGTGCAGCTAATGCGTCATGTGGGAGAGGACAAAGAGACTTCAATGGAGTCTGAAATTTCAGCTAATCTCTCTGTGGTGACACACTGACAGATAGGAAAGATACAGTAGTATCATAAGGAAACAAAATTGCAAAATTAAACAATTACCAGAACAGCTGAAAATACCAGCCTATCTCTAATCTGGAAGCAGCCATCTGACAGTATGCTACCAAGCTAGTATCCTAAGAAACACCTCAAAACTGCAGGATTTTCTACATTAACGTTATTCTATTTTCATTGTTAAAAGACTGAAATAGCCAAGTAAAAATGTAAGAGCTAGCAGTGATGTTGAAAACTGTAACCCCTTAGGTGACATTATTGCACTGTTGTACCCAGAATATTGATTCAGAAAAGGACTGGTTGGTTTTTAGGCTCTGTTTTCATGATCAGTGGTTGAGAAAAAAAGGCTTTTGAATCAAACGATTTGAATAGAAACATTCAGACTATAAAAGCCTATATGCATTTGCATTCATTGTTAAAATCCAGCCAAAAGGAAAATACTGCTTCTGCAGACTATTCCTGCATTAGACCCCACATAGATTCTTCTTGTGAAATATATCCAGAAATGCTGTTCTGCGCTGGGAATGTGTTAATGCAACAGCAGTGATGGGGACATTACTCCCTCCACGCAGGATACAGGGACACCTGGCATTGCTTCCAGTCTGCAACGCTTTTGTAATTAAAGCCTTATTATTCTTAGGAAAATCAGAGTCCCCTGACTTCTATGGAGAACACTATTTCCAGAAAAATTTAGGAGGAAGAGCAGCTGGTTCAGATGAAAACTTGTCAAAGCTGCTTTTTAAAATATTTAGTGGAACTGTGATCAGCTGGTAGCCTGGAGTATTCTCAGCAGACTATTAGCCAGCAGTAATTGCAAAGTTTTAAAAGTCTCATCCATTCCCTCAGCTCTTACCCTGGGCTCAGCTCTTTAGTGTTAGCTGGCGAGCATCCTTCCATTGCAGGTTTATTGTGTGACTGAATATTTCAGCCTGGGGTCTTAATGAATATGTCTAGCGTTCCTTGTGAGAACTGCACGGTCTTACATGGGAGTTTGTGGAGAGGCTCGCTGGTTAAATTCGCACTTATTATGAAAAGCCACATAGAAGTTAGAGGGCAGAAGAAAGAAAGAAGCGCCTAAAGAGGAGAAAAGCAGGGCCAGAGGAGAGCATGTCATTCAGAGGAGCCGTGTGAAATCTGACAAGTGTGCATAAATATTGGGCCTGCCCATAATAGGGCTGTGATGCTGCAGTTCGCACTGAAGTGAGGTCAGTGGGATGCCTTGCATGACTAATAATGAACCACTCACATCAGTACGTGCAGCACAACTTCAGAGCCTGAATAGCTGCAGATACTATAGAGTCACTTTGCTGTGCGGAAATAAAATGGTTATTGAATTTTTACTGGGGGGGGGTGTATATTTTTTTATATTATTTTTGTCTTATTTGGGGGCAGAAAGTTTTTGATTTTATGTCTCAGTACTGCTGAATAGTGTTCAAAAAGTTTTATTTTTAAAGAGAATCCCTGCTGAATCGTTTGGAAGGAACGTAGAGCCTACTTAGTTCATCTTGCAGTATCTGCAAGACCCCGCTGGAATCATAGCAACAAGTGATACAGAGCATACATAATGCTGTACAGAGCCCAGTGGCAGAAAGCAAGGTTAAAAAAAGAAGTATCTTCTTTAAGCACCAGTCAGAATCAATCATTTGCAATTCCTGAAGTGTGAGTAGTTTTATTATCTGAAAAGTGGGAGGTGATTTCAGATAAGTATATGCCTTCTAATAAAATTGATAATTTATGCCTCTTAGAATTTAAAGTTGCAATAAGCTTTCATTTTAGTTTTGTTACAAGGGTAGACTATTTGGCTAAAACTTACCATTTTTATATTGACGGTTAAGGAAATGAATAGGCAAAGTCTGAAGAGGACTCATCCAAATGAGTTTTGGTTCCAAGTCATTAAAAAATATCTCAATTAGAGTTTATTTTGTTTAAATCTACTTTTGCTTAAAGTTTGTCTCCTTCTGGGGCACAAACAGCTTTCTCCAGTTTTCCCATGTAAATGAAAACATGTTGGAAATTCATACTTCAGTTATATGCAAAATAAAGAGAAAATAACAAAGCCAGATTAGGAAATTGGATGTTGTTCAGGGCATTCAGGGTGGCCAGGAAGAGCTTTTCTGGCTTTGACACTGGTGAGCCAAGTAGCATGGGGATGTGTGTGTGTGCAGGAGAGGGACAGCGCTGCGTGCCAGGCTGCAATGATGTGGCTGTTGGAGAAGTAGTATGGAAAGGTGCAACGTGCTCATATGTATGTGCACATCTGTGTGCGAGAGAGCTCATGAACACATGGGGTGAAGGTTTCTAAGTTTCAATGAACTCCTTTTTTCTTTGTTTTTACAACTTCATGTCACCTTAATGAATTTGCAGATATGCAAGTGTTGAACAGTCAATATTTTTAAAGCTATTTGTGTACACTGCAAATTTTTGCCTGATTTTTTTTGCTGCTTTTTTCTTTTCTTTTGCGGGGGGGGGGCGGGGGGGAGCAGGGGGAGTGTCCGGGGTTTCTCATAGT
>JAVJGI010000040.1:59497905-59515405 GCA_035590275.1 Ibycter americanus
CGCCCCCCCCCCCCCCCCCCCCCCCCCCCCCGGGCCGTGTCAGGGCTTTCTCATAGTGATGGTGTGCATCTCTGAGGGGTTTCACTCCTCACTCGCCCATCCCAGTATGTGGGGTACAACCTCCCCATCATGCACTGTGTGTAGTAACTTGTGCCAAAGGCACACCACAAGGCTTTCGAAAAAATAAAAGCCTCAATATACACGTGAGGCTCCTTCGGTTGTGAGGACAAGGGCATTGCATCTCCTGCTTTGCATTTAGAGGCAAAACACTGCAAAAGGTGGGGGAGAATCAGTGTGTGGAAAGGGGAACCTGGGGTTTGCTACAGTTTAGAGATTTATTGGGAGAAAAAGTGCGTGCTTCTCCATTTCTGTTGATCTAGAGCCTGCCTCAGAGCTCCCTTCAGGGCTCCTGGGAGCCTGGCAAGGTAGGGCAGGGAGAAAAGGAAAAGCAAGGGTTGGAAGTGATGTCTTGGTTAAGACCAGCGGCTAACTGCCTGTGGTTTTATTCACTCCTACCTCCTATTTTAGGTGTCAAGACTGTTAGTATCTTAGAAAACAGCTGCCAAAAGGGTCTGGGGACTTCAGGCTTCTCAAACAAGCAAAAAAAAACCCCAACAACCCACACTGATATTTTTAAGAACAGAATAGAAATGCATATTTTGTCAATATCCTCCATAAAAACTGTGATCACATGAAATTTTTGCTGCTAATCAGCAGCCGCACTGGAAGATCAGTCCTGTAAGCAGTTTTATTCCCCTTCTTTATCGGTCAGTGGGCAGAGAGTGCACCCAGGCAGTGACCGTAACATGCCTGCTTTAGGACCCCTGGGAATTCAAATTACGTGATTCTTTTGCTGTGGGAATCCTTAAAGCAGCTAGTCGTGCCCTTACTTTAAGCACTGACACTGCAGTACCCTTTGAGGGAGCGTGGGAGGGTGGGCCCTCAGCTAAGAAACAGCTTACCTGTGAGGAGCTGCTTTTTCCAGGTGGCTGAGAATGCAGAAAGAAAGAGCGAGCAATGAATTAAGTGGTAGAGAGAAACTGTTTTCATGTTTTAATTAGAAACATGAAAAGTGCATGAATTTCCTCATTGTAATAGTTTCTATCATCTGAGAAATAATGATCTAAAAAAATTGTCAGTCTCTGGCAGTCCTTCCACTGGGCTGTCATTATTCACTCTAATGCATACATATTATTCATAGTCATTAATCTTCTGCACCAAGGCTGGGATAAAGCCTATTCTGCTGTTAGTTGCCATGTTTCAGGTCAAAAGCTCATCCATTGATGTAGCTCAGACATTTCCATTTTGTTATTGCCAAGAGAGTAACAGCTTTTTGGGAACCCTTGCCTTGACCAGTGGAAGAGAAAGAATATTTAGCTAGATGGTTTGAGGTTTTTCCTTTTACTTTGCCCTTCTTGTTTTCTCTGCTAGTCAGAGAAAAGGTGAGGATTTATCAAGTCCATTAAAAAATCTGCACTTGCTGTTTCTTCAGGCTTCACAAAATAATCCTAGATTTGTATTCTCGCCTGTCAGACTCAGTATGGCTTCAGGATGTGACCTGATCACGTCTTTTCATCAGGCATCCCTGCTGCCTTACTTTTAATCACAACAGAACAACCGTAGTCGTGGATTAGTGACTGTGAGATACCTCTCTGCAGCAGCCCCTGTGTGCTGTCCGGTCTCCTACAAACTTCTGTTTCAGAGAAGACAATGAGAGCCTTATACTGCCTGAGGCCTTAGTCCCAGTGAAGTTAATGAAAATGTGAGATTTTTTGAAAATATTATTAAAAAGTGGAGACTGGTGTGGTTTTGGCACAGAATTATATTCCACGGTGGTATCTGGTATGTAGCCATTTATATATGGTTAAATCCCTGTACTTCATATGCTGATTTGTAGTAAAAAAAGTGCCTCCTTTTCTTTTTGGTCAAAAAGTATAATAAAAAGGTACTTCCCTTGATATTTTTTCCCAGCCCGCAGTCCTCAGCAGGAGCATGCCATTGCTGCTTTGCAAAGCTTTCCACGTATGAAGAGGATCTTTGGAGTAGGCAAATCAAATACAAAGCACATGAGGACATTCCTGCTCTGATGTACTTCAGCGTGGGAAGTACCCAGAGATTAGAAGAACTTTGGAGTTACTGTCTAAAAATTATTTTTCAGAAGCCGATGACACCTGTGCAAATTGGAACAGTAAGCTCTTCCCTGTAATTTATGTGGTTTGGTGCATGGCTACAACCAAGGACACACTGACTGCCATCAGCTTTCAGGGACTTGTAAAATTGATAGTGCTGCTCACCTTTTTTGAATTTAATTCTGTGTTTGGGATTGGATGTGCAGCAGTACAATCCAGATAGCTTCAGTGGGATTTTGCCACTGCGTTGATGGACTGTATATATTCTCAGCAAAACACACATTTCACAGCAAGTATATAAAAGTACAAAGAAAATGGCATAATTTTATAGCCTTTGAGAGAAAGGCATCAAAACCAAGTGTGGTCTGTCTTCATTTGTTATCATAATGATTATCATAATAAAAATACTGTGTAAAACATCACTAGGGTTACAAATTCAGTACTGGAAAGGTTAGGAAGTGGTAGAAGTTTCCCAAGCAGCCTAATGCAGTGCAGACACGGTCCCTTCCTCCTTGCTGCCTTGGCTCAGGGCTGGTTGTGGCCGCAGTGACCTTCCTGCACTGCTTGGGTAGGTTCTCCAGTTTCTGGAGGGTACAAGGTTTCTTATGCAGAAGCTCCTGAAAACCAGCCCAGGCTGTGTGCCTGCAGCTCACCCCACACAAGGGAATGGAAGTGTGAGGGTGTTATTTGGCATAATGATTATATTTATAAAAAAACATAATTCATCTATATTGTCATTTTAGTCTTCTTGTGCTTGGTTAGGTATTAGCAAAAGAGGCAGAGAGAAGGACAGCGGGATAACTTTTCAGAGGTTAGAGATCCCCTCCTATCAGCACTACTTAAAACATACATTAAATTGTCAAGAGGAGTGATGAAAGTTGGAAATTATGGATTAGACTAAACAAAAATGCAGGAATAATATACAGTGAGGAAAAAATGCACGTCTGAGCAAAAATGTCCTAATCCATTTTTGTAATGTTTCACTCACATAACAGCTTAAAGTAAGGACTGATGATCCAAGTCCCTTAGTCATGTATCCTAAAATCAATGTGTCACTTGAATAAAGATTTTTGCCTTGGGTTATTGCTACTTGAGTGGTCTGGAAACTAATCCTTTTTCTGGTTTAAGGGAATATAAATGGGTCATCCTCTTACTTCTGTTTTGGGAAAAGCAGATACAACATTGTACTTCATAGCAAATCTGTGCCCAAACAAAGTACAACAGTTAGGCCCCAAATAGGATGCTTTAAGGAAGGATGAATACCAACAAAGTTGAACCCGTGAATTCCTCCTTTGCACAAGTGCTGAGTGCTGTCACCTCCCCAGAAACCAGTACCCTGAAGCACTGAGGCACTGTGGTGGGGAGGCTTGGGGCGGTCGGCTACTGTGCCGAGGGATGGGAAGGCCATCTGTCCTTCCCAGGAGCTACAGAGCAGACATAGAAGCATTATCTCATCCCATGGTTTCACCTGTCTCTCTAGGAACTGCTCCCAGAGGTCTGAGAGCATGAAGACCTTCTCCCAGGTCTCCTTTCCCCACATAAGACCCAGTAATGCCCAGTATGCCTTTCTGTTTGCGCTTTGGTCCTCAGGGTCGGAGCACCCCTCTGTATCCAAAGGCAAGGACTACAAATCCCAGCAAGGAGCTGAGGCAGCTTGTTCAGGCTTCAAAGCAGCGGTAATGCAGGGGAGCACTGCCCCTGCACACTTACAGACTCACCCCAGCTCCCCGCAAGCAATGGGAACATGTTCCCATGCAGTCACAGCCTAGCTCCAGGAGCAGGCAAAATGGTTAAGGATAACCCAAATACCCACCCAGACCAGTGTCTCCTCAGAAATATTCTTCACACCAGAATATTTTGCTGTTAACATCTGTGGTGCCTTTATAATTTTTCTGTGCATTTTTAATTTTGGTGTTTAAAGGACTGTGTTCCTACTTTGGGTTGTCATACTCCTTTCCAAGCACATCTTTGGGAGGCTATACCCATCATGTAGAACTTTTCATTTGGTATTTACAGGGTTGCTGCTGACACATCTTTTTAGACTGGTTTTACTAAGGAAATGCAACTTTTGGAATTATACTCTCTCCTAACAATTTCTTTCCCTCCTGGCCATTTCCAGCTGCAATTGGGCTCATAGGTAGCCTAGCACTTTTCTCCCATGAGGGAAAACTCTTGTCCTGCAGAATGTATTGGGAGAGCAGGTGGACGTCACACTACTGCTCCTGGAGCATCATGTGCTACAGCTCACCTGCTGGCTGGTGTGTTCGCAGGCACTCTGTCCCCTTCTCGTCACCTGTGCCTGCTCTGGCCTGGGCTTCACTCTTTCTTAATAACAAGGGCTACGCTCTTGCTTGAATTTCATTCCTATAATTGATGGCCTTGTTCACTGTAGCAGAACTAACTTTATTTGTTCTTGAACTGTGACTCCTATGGCTTGCTGAATATGGATGTCTTTGGGGTGACCCATTACGTGTCGGCAAATGGTTGTGTGCGTTGAATGACATATAGGAAAGTGTGTTACAGGTAGAAGCTATCTGAGGTTCAAAAATGTCACCAGCTACTGAAGCGTGAATTCGCTGTCTTTTTGCTCTATTTTTATAAACCCCTTTTTCAGAGTGCAGTGTCCTTAAAATTGCGAAATAGTAGACAGGCAACCACAGATTACAAAGGCTATCTGGGACATGTTCGTTGGGGATCATTGCAGTTGGCCTTTAATCTCTCTGCTTATTTAGAATTTAATTTAATACTTTATAGAAACAGCAAGTTGCTCTAATCCAGGGAAGATTGAATATGCTTGTACTTATAGTTGTCTGCTCAAGGAAAATTTTTCTTTCCATCCCCGATGCAAAAAACAATTCTGTGGCTGTTGATCTATTAGTGCGGAAAGCACAGATGTTGCACAGCTCTGAATATCTTTCTCTGCAAAAAGGCTTCCAAAAATATTCTTTTTTTATACATATTCTGTGAGGTTTGCTCTTTACACCTGCACCTTGAACACTAAGGAGATTGCAGAGCTGCGTGTTTTCTCCCTCTACCAGTGCCGTAAATTGCAGCAGTAACGTCCTGACGCAGTATGATCTTGGGGCTTTGCTCAGCTCCCCTCCTCTCTTTTACCAGCGCCATCCAAATCATGTCTGAGTCTGCTTCGTTCCATCACTGTCAAACTCTCCACTTTGTTTCTCTGGTGTGCTGAAGGCTGTCCTGATGCTGGGACCACCAGCTATGTAGCATTGCTTTCTAAATGCTCTTGGTGGCAGAGAATGAGCAGGCTCTGTCTCTGCCATTGAAGAGCAGGTATCTATCTCTGGCCATATACTGCCTTCTTAGTGTTCTGGGGAGAAAAAAGAGAAAAGTAAAAATTTATGCCTGTAATAGATTGTGCTGTGCTACAGGAAATGCCAGGCTTTGATCAGCAGTTAAATGCTCTCATATTGTTGTCCTTCGGGAATGTAAACTCCTAATCCCCTCTCTGAGCATCACCTGGCCTGCAGTCCAATTCCATAAAGCCAGCCCCAGCCGGCTGCTTGCCAGCAGCTCCCAGCTGAACAGCCTGTGAGATGACAGCAGTACATTTGCTGCAGTCCCTCAGAAAAGATTTGGGTCTTAAAAGTATTTTTTCAGGCAGAAGAGGAGGGGAGGGCAGGTCACCTCTGTTTTCAGGCAGCCTGCATTTAGCGCTGGGCGATGTGGCTGATGCTGAGCAGTGCGATGTGGATGGTGGATGGCAGAGCCGGTACATCAGGGACTTAAAAAAGTCGTACAAGTAGTTTTGTCTCCTCCAGGAGTTTTGCAGCCCCTGTTTTGTCCAGCGAGGCCGAGAAGAGAGCCTCAGCCAGCACGGCTGGCCGTGGGGCTGGGCGCCTGCCCTCCCAGGGAGGGACACTGTTTCTTTCCCGGCGTGCTGAAGCATGGCCGGGGATACAGGCACCAGGCGGGCATCATTGCGTAGGGTTTTGTGGCTGGGGACGAGTAGCATTCCCATTGGCAAGCTGTTTCAAGACAGGTCTGTTTCTGTGTGTGTATAGTGCCTGGTATATTCTTCACGGGCTGTTTGCTACGATATAACACTAACGAGGCAATTACAGGGCTCAGGCGGTGTCAGCGCAGCACATACCACTTGGATTAGTCCTGGCCTTTGAACAAGCTCTTTCAGAAAGGGGTGCAAGCTGACGCAGCTCACGGGCCGTTTGCAGGGGCCGGGAGCGGGCTGGAGCTCAGTGACAGCGGCTCCGCTGATGCAGGGGAACGTGGGTCTGCTCCTGCCTCCTGCGCCGGCGGGGAGGGCAGGCAGTGCCAGCTAGCACGCGTTACTGTGGGCGTTGCAGGTTTAATATGATGGGAGATGGAGAAGTAGAGGCCTGGCAGCAACCCCTTGCTGCTGGTCGGTGCTGCAGGGGCTGGAAGCAAGGCGGTGCCGCGGCAGAGGGCCAGCACGTGTGCCTGCGATGTCCGGGTTAAGGGACGGGCACAGCATGTGGAACTCACATCTGATAAATATGCAGGTGGAGGGGTGACAAGGCTCAGAGGGACTTGTTTGCTCTCGGCACATGGGCATCGCAGCAGTGGTGTAGCAGGAGGGGGAGAAGCAGTGCTGTCAGCAACGATCCACCTGGCTTCTTTCCAGTTTTCTTCGCCTGAAATAGGACCCCAAAAAAAAGGAAAGTCTGGTCTCAGTGTGTTACAATTTTCTTCATATGTTGTGACATGTGATGTCATTTTTATGTCTTAATGAAATGGGACAGACAGGGATTTTTAAAATACATCTTAGTGAATTTAAGAAGTTATTAAGAGAAGTGTTTGGGCAGAAGCACTGCATAAGACAATGGTACACCTGTTAGAGCTTAGGATCTCAGCTGTCTGTTGCAGGATTTTATTTATTATATTAATAACAACTATTACATCACTGGGCTATAATTTTTACCAATTATTACTATAATTATTAAGTAATGATCATGTTAATAAGAATGATTATATTGGTTTCAGGTCCCCTGGTCAGCCTCCACTGACCAAACATTAAATGGAGCGGTGTGTTGTGAGCTGAATGCGGAGCAGCCCAGCTGTCTCCCATCCGCCTGAGAGCTGCCATCTAACTCTCCAGGGCTTCAGACAGTGGGTGCAACCCTGCTGCTTCCCTCTCCACAGCATGCTCCCAGGCCTGTCACACCAAATTATTTGTAAACACCAAGCCCGCTAATATCACAACAGTATCAGTCCACACACGAAGGGTGCCGGGAAGCCATAAGAGACAGCCGGTGCCATGTGTTAGTAGTAAAAGGCAAAAGAAAGAGGCTCCTCCAAAGCCCCTATTCATAAGCGTAGCACAATACAGTAATGCAGCGTTAGGGAAATTTAAGCTGGTGCTGAAAGCTAGTGTGCTTTGCTGCTTTTTTACTCAAGGGATGGCTTTTATCCTGAACTGTAATGCTTATGATATTTCAGACATGGCTTGCTTTGCTAGGTCATGTGAATGATGAATATCGCAGTATTTAGAGGCTTCTAGTAAATGAAATGCACATGGGAATGAACGCAGATATAGATCACTTGCGTCAAACCCAGCTTTATCAGGGCTTGGTGAGATATCTATTTCAAGGGCTTACAGCAATTGAAAAGCAATTAGAATTTCATTGTATTTTCCAGTTCCATTAACTATCCCGTAGACAGGTATGAAAGTCCACAAGGAAAAAGCTGCCACCGTACTTTCACTGCGCAGCTGTTGTAATACAGGAGCATGGGATGGCAGCAAAGCAAAACTTCAGCTGGACACTTGGGACTCAGAGAAACTTCAGGCCTTAAGAAAGAATGGAAAGCCACCCTGTCCTACCATTAAAAAAAGAGAGTTGGTACAGAAATGGGAAATGCTTCCTTTTCACCAGATGGGCAAGTAACAGGACCAGGAAGGATATTTCAGAAAGCTGCAGTGTGATAGCTGAAAACTGCCCCTCTTAAAGAAACAGGTCCTGGTCATGTTCTTTCATTGCTGCATTTGTTAGAAGAGTTTATTCATTAGTGGTTCAGGAGTGACAGAGCTCTGCACAAAGGGCTTTTTCTTTATCTACCAGACTGGGCAAGCGGGGGTAGCTCTGAAGCAGTGAGATGGAGAAGAATCATGTATCCCCTCAATGCCAGGCTCTGGCAAGCTGCAAAAAGTTGAGAGGGAAACTGCCTGCAGTGGCCAGCGGAGCTGGATTTGTGTGGAGGTGGGGGTGTGTGCTGGAGAAGGACCACAGAGATCCCTTGCTTTTTCATCCTCTGCCATAAGCTTCCCATGTGGTCCTGCACAGTGCCTGGAAAATGCTTGCAGTGAGGTGTTCCTGAGCAGTGATTAGCAATGCAGTTAACGAACACTGCTTTACATCACTTGGGGATAAATCCACCTTCTGACCATCTGTTACAAGTGTATCTGGTTTTCTTCTGATTCATGCCAAGCAGAATTACCTTCATTTAAATCACTGGTGTTTTGTGGAAACTGCTATGAGAGAGTTGGTCCATTGACAAGATCCCCCAATGAGTCACGTCCTGTGGGGCAGAGATCATGTCTCTCTGGATGTTTTGTTCATTCTTGAACATGAGGAGGCTCAACAGCTAGCAAGAAATTAGCTGTTATGAAATGCCAATGTGTAACTGTGAAGCTGTTAGCCTTGCAGATACCAGTAATCTGAAAGCAGCCGGCTTCACCTACTGTATTTAGAGCAAGTGGATTTGGTCACTTGTGCATTATTATTTTTTTGTGAAGTACAGTCAGATCTCTCACAGGCAGTATTTTCTAATGAATGCAAATGAAAATTGTGATTATCCATTTCAAAGCAATCTGTAGCAAGCCATCATTGCACACAGAACATTATTTATACAGCTCATAAGCCCCAGTGATGCTCGTGCATAATTCCTCACACATCAGAGTGCTAGATACTGCCTTCAGGGCTGGACTTTCCAAGCCAGCCTCTCTGTTTTTAAGTTGCAGACGTTGTCAGTTCAATGGCTGACTACTTGATTTTGCAGGTTCAGTTTGATGTGCATATGATAGCAAGCCCACACTTGCCTGCAGAAGATGCCAGACTGCACCCAAAGTGTCTTGCTTCTCTTAAGAGCAGTGAATAAAGTGACAGGCTGGCAGCTCTTAAGGACTCTTCGTTCTCTCTTCTTATTTTCCAAGTCCTTCTTTACTGCCGCTTGCCTGTTCTCAGCTCTGTGCTCATCCTACTCAGCACTTGCCTCAGTATGAAAACCTGGGGCATATCATGTGTTTACATGTATGATTGCACTGAACTCAAACTTTAATTCCATGTCTTGCTGAACCTCTAATTCCAGTGCATGGACTGCTGCTTGCTGTTACCCATGTGGGCAGTCTCGCTCTCACTGCTCACTTTGCAGGACTGTTCTTGGACCAGTTAAAAATGTAATTCACTGAAAGACACAAATTATCTCTCCCTGTACCTGCTAGGCTCCTAGGTAAAGTGAAAATTGTGTCTTTTCCTGATGTTAAGACTGTAGTCACTACATCCAGTAATCTTTTGGGAAGCTTAACTTTTAAAACACCGGGCAATTTATTACCGCTGTATATTAACTCTCCTTGGTAGCTAAGAGATACAGTGACAAACTGCAGTGAAACGGTAAAGGTAGAAAATATCTGGCAAGTAACCTCTTTCCTAAGAGACTACGTTAACCAAAAGACTAATGAAATCTTGTTTGACCACCATTGAAAAACTTTTTGGTAGACTGCCAACCCTGATTGGTCTCTTGAGTATAAAAAGTAGTATAGAAATGTTCCTTCCAGCCTTAATTCATATCAGCTTCTAACGCCAATCTCCTGTACATCAAAGAGAAATGCTCCTTTATTGCTCCATTTTACATTTTAAGTTATTCAAGCTTGTAGCACGTTCTACCTACTTCTTTTTGCAGTGACACCCTCTGCCCTTAGTCCAGCTGAAATACCAGCTATATTGGGTGGTGTTTCATACACACGTGTGGCCTGGTCCCACAGTGGTGAGATGGAGATCCTTCCTTGCTCTCATATAGAGGGTTTGGCCAGGCAGTCCCGTGTTGCCATGCCTATGTTTCTGGTCCTCTACTGACACATGGAAGGGAGTATTTTTTCTGTAATCCACTGGTAGCCCCCGGAGGTAAATACCCCATCCTTTTCCTTACACCGAGGACAGAAGGCATTCTCTGCCTTATGGAAATACAAAGCAATCTCCCAGCCGAGCACTGATCAGAAGGTTGTTCTCATGCGAATCCAAACAGGACAGTGTGAAAATGGTTAAAACGAGGCCCCATCTAGGGCAATGTGTTACAAACTGGATCTGTGAAATCCATTTTTTCAGTAAAGAGTGGAGCTTACAGATTGCAAAGCCAGATCACTACCTGTGTGTTTCTCAGTCTGTGATCCATGTCTCCTACTTACGTTTTAATTCCCTTCCCCTTATTTTCCAAGTGTGATCCTGTACAACAGAGCAAAGGCTTTATTACTTTCTCTTGCACACCACAGTGCATGTGTTCATATCCCCTAGCTTCTCAAGCTGGATGTGTCTAAGTGTAACCTTTTGCCTGTAAGTAAGAACAAGAAGTTTTTAGGATTTGACACAACATTTTGCATTTCTAGCATGACTGGTAGCTGTTTGCTACAATTGTGCATTGAGGCCTCCACAGAAATTAGTGGCCTCACCCCTGACTCTGAGGGCTTACAAATTAAATGCAGTAACCAGACGAACTCCTCTTGCTCAAGCTACTTTTGCTTGAAACACGTGGAAAAGCAGTGAGTGTGAGGGCCAGGGCTATGCTGCGTATCTCTTCAATCATAGTGACCCATCTTGCACGCGGGGCATAACGCTGCTGACTGGTGACTGCTTTCAGTTATAGATCTGCTTCCAGAATAGCACCACATTTAAAAGAAACCAGAGCAAGCAGTAACTGCTTATCCTGACTAAGCTTGTGTAACAGGTTTTCATATGATGTTTGTAGTGTTTAAAGCCTTTTTTCATTAAACTGTTTCAGTATCCAGAAAAAAACCATTTCTCTTACTCAGCTTCATTAGCTATAGGAAATCACTGGATTAGAGAAGAGAGCAGATTAGCAAAAATAAACTGTAGTATGTCTTGGGCATATGGTGCTGCGTATGAATGGGTTTTAACTACTTAACTGTGTATAACAAAGAGCAGAAGGAGAGATTTGTCTTCGCATGTAATAATTACAATTTGCAGTAGCTGCATAGCTTAACAGTCAGAAACCACAAAGCCAGGGAAAGCTTTTGGTTAGGATTTGCATGGGGTGTGTGCGCCTGTGCCTGAGCTCATGTTGTGTTTTCTGCCAGCTGATGGCTGGGCACAAAACTGGACTTAGCTAATTAACAGGATGCCTCTCTCTCCTTTCCCTTCTTCGCTGGGCTCATGTTTTGCAGCTCTGGGTTACTGTGGGCTACAGAGACCAGGATTTAACCCATGAGACGTGGGAGCCGGTGCTGGTATGGGCACGCTGCTCTGTTGCATGGGCCAGAAGGGAGGCATGCTGTGGGCAAACCCATGACAGCCCAGGTTTTGTCTCAGCTGGAAATTGTCCCCCACAAAGCAAATATAAACAGAAGTAGTAAATAAAAGAGGCCATGTCAGGGTGATTGCTGAGTATCAACCTTCCAGCTCTGGGCACAAAGCAATACAGCCAGCTTTGAACTGGAATGACTCCGCAGTTTCTAGCTTCCCACTTTTTTTGCCTGGTATCTGTCATTCCCCTCTGATACTTCAACCTGCAAAAGTCAAATTTATGCCTTTTCTAAACAGACCTGTCTCACACTGGTTTGAACTTGGTCCTGACACACAAGTCAGCGCAAACACTGATAATGTCCTGACGGTGCTTCACCTCCCACCTCTCAGGAAAACTGTGCTTTTCCATTTGGGTGCTGAGACGTTTCTGAAAACCAAGCAGTGGTGATGACATCGTTTCCATGCCTTTAAAAACTTGCTTATAAAGGGATATAAAGATTTGCAAAGCCAATCAAATCTAATTTCTAAAGTTGATTCAGAAATACCTGGAGAATTACCTGGTCTTTATCCAGGCTTCTCAGTATGTTTGCTAGCACAGGTTAACAAATAAGGTTATGCCAGATAGCTTAAACATGCATGTCCTTCCCTTTTTCCGGGGGGTTGCTTTCCTCTGAGGTTTCCACAATGTGTTTCACATCCACTGTGAGTAACATTCTTGGACTTCTGCCCTGGATTAATCAAACATATATCATTGCTCCATGAAAAAAGAAAGTTTTGCCAAAAATTTTGGTGGTCGAGAGAAGAAAAGAGGGTGGGGTTTTTTTCCCTCTGTGAACCTTTAACTAATCTTATTTCTTATTTTTTCGGTGGGAAATTTTGTGCATTGAAAAATTCACTGACAGGACCCTGATCATCTTTTTTTTTATAGTGATTATTATCAAAAATTAAATCCCCAGCTGCTCAGGAGAACATTCTTGATTTCTCCTAAATTAGTTTTATAGTGGTGAGCCCTATCAAACATGCAGGCTTTGTGTTTAGTTTATCAATAACTCAGTGTTGCTTCTGTTGCAGAGTTCCCTGAAGAGAAGAGGCAGCAGAGAAATACACAAAGAAAAAAAGACATTTACCCAGGTATGGTTTTCACAAATGTGCAATTTTGAGCAAAATCACATGAAGAAACCTCAAGATTTCTTTTTACAGATGTTGATAGGGCCATCAGGCACATTATCTAGAGTGCAATTAGGCCTTAATCTACTGAGACCTCCCAGAGATAATGTAGAAGCAATTTAGGACACAAGTGTGATCTCTAAAACGTGCAACTTCTGAAGCTCCTTGCGCTTGTATCCAGAGATTCAGGCTGCAGGTTTTCTACAAGAAGAGAAAATCACCTTGCCTCACAAGGTAATTGGATCACAGCTTAGGGACTAACTAAATATATACACCGTGCCAAAGATTTTGTGCTAATGAGCATCTTGGCAGGGAATGCACTTGGCACACTGCAACGACACCTCGTGAGCTCTCATGTCACAGCCCAGGGTTTGATCTCTCTCTAGTGTCAGGAAGGCAGCACGTGAACTTGTGTTCCCCCAAGCTGAAATACAGCACAGAGCCCAAGCTACCCACTCAGTCTCCCTTTAGAACCTGGTTTTAATGAAAACCCATAGGTTGACTCTTCTTAGGAAAGTGGTCTGCCTGGTTTCCTCTGCTTTTTGTGTTGGCTGTAGGAGTTAAAGCTTTTCCCAGCACCCATACGGTTACTGTTTATAGCCAGAGTGATGGGGATAGTTTTTCACCTCGCTGGGAAGGGAGCCAAGAGCAACGTTATGCCTTCCTTAGAGAAAGGTTGCACCTCCCCTGCTGCCCCTTCGGCAGGCTCAGTGTAGGCAGCTGGGACCTATGGGTTGTCTCTGAGTCGATGGAGTCTTAAAATCCATTGATTTGTAGTAATAACTATAATAAATCATTACAATATGTTGCACTTCGAGTGGGTAGGGTGGGCAGCTGAGTGAGCATACCAGGGGCTCGTGGTAGTCAAGGGCTGCAGCTTGCTGTCCCAGGACACAGCAAAGTGAGCATCCCCACTGAGCCACTACAAGCATGGCTTAATCAGACCTTAAAATGGGGCAGTGGGCTTTCTTCTTGCAGTGCCTGCTACAGAGAATTATGTAAGTTGTCAGTCAGCTCAGGGAGTTTACTCTTCTGCAAGTCTGTAAAATACATGGATGAAATATATATGTGCCCACACACATGTAGATTACAGATGAAGACACAGTTGTGTCCACCGGGGTTTGTGGGCGGCACTGTCCTTCCTTTCCACATTCCTGGAAATACAGAGCAGTGTAGAGGCAATAGATTTCTTGTGCTTGCTTCCTCTGCCTAAATCCAGTCATTAAGAGCAGCTATAGTTTGCCTTGGAAAGCCTTAAAAAGGCCTTCACAAAATTAACCAAGTAACCATGGGTCAGATCTGCACCACTCATAACATGGCAAGTGGTCCCAGAAACCACCTGGGGGAAAAAAACCTTTATGCTGTACACAGACATTGTAACCCGTGCAAGCAGACGATTTGGGCTTGAAAATGAAAATCATTGCAACAGCACTATGCAAGGTGGCCGTTCAGTTTTCTTCAGCAAATCTTTAGGGTAGGAAAGGCTGAGAAGCAATCTTAATATATTGATATGGCCCAGCCTATAAGTGCATGTCCTAGCTATCTCCCAACTGTAGGGTGTTAACCAGAGCTGTGTCCAAACCCAGATACCCGTTCAGAGGTATGAGCTGGTTGAGACCAGAGCACACCACAGCAAGTGCCCGACCTGGTCAATCAGCTGCTGGGTCCTGGGACATGGCCCAAAAGGGTAGGTACAGACACAGCGCAGGAGGTTCAAAATGCTGCTCTTCAAGGACAGCCACCCTAAATACCTAAAATAAGTTCAGATACCCATTACACTGGGTGAGTTTTGTGACTGAGAAGCAACCACAAGCTTGGCTTCTGTGCATCTGCATGCTTACAGATATGTATAGCATATGGCAAGAGTGGTGTTTTTACTTACTGAGAGCTCATCATTAAAATTAGCTGGAACATCGCATCCACTGCAGGACACACTGAGTAAAGAATGCCTGTGAAAATGGTTGTCTTGAAGTCATGTAAAAGCAGAATTCATAGTAGCACTTACCCGCCTCTAGCAGTATTGAAGAAAAAAAGTTTTTATTCAGCAGAATTGCAAAACGGAGCTTCTTGGAAAATACCAGGCACCGGGCAAAACACAAAGAAAAGTGGTTCTCCAGCGCAAGGTAGGAGTGCTGGCACTCAGCCAGATGCTTGGGTGCTGGTTGTACTGCCCTGTCACCAGACTTGCAACCCCAAAACTGCTTACCCTTCTTCTGCCTGGCAACTCCCTTGAGCCGGTGGTGGTGGTAGAGGAGATGGCATTGGTCTCTTATCTGTCTTTGTGTCTTCTTGCCAGAAAAGAAATATCGTATTTGGGAATTTTTGATCAGCTCTTTACTCTTATCACGTCATTTACATTGCATAATGAATTTAAGTTCATTTCTTCCCTTTAAGTTTCATTTCTTTATCTCTACATTCTACATTTGTCTAAATTAGACTGCAGACTCTGTAGGGAGGGATCTTTTTCTTTCATTAACATCCCTCTGAAGTGTCACACAAAGCTGTGGTGTTATTGCATGCAGATAATCACTATCAGTAATCACCAATTCCCATTTATCCTTAAAGGTCTTAAAGTCCGTGATGAGCACCAGACCGACAGAACATTTTTGCACTGTTGCTCCTTCTTTTCTTTCTGTATGGTGTGCCCTCCATACACCTTTTAGGAAAGTGTCCACATACTGGATGTGTAATACAGTCTGGCTGCCATAGCCCAGATTCAGCCCCTGGGATTCGAGCTTCTTGTTCCTCCTAAAAGATGGAAAGACTATTCTCCCCCTCCCCTCCCCCTTTCTTTTCATTTATGATTTAACTAATAATGAACTATTCTTAATTTCAGTGATTTGGCCTCCCTTAGTTTGCCCTGTATGTCCAAACTCTACTTACCTGTGTGGGTGTCTTGCCTTCCTCCTGTTTGTACTTGGTTTCAACTGATCAAGAAATCGCTGATATTTCTGTGCACAAAGTTTCAGAGGGACAGGTGCATGAAGGTTGGAGTCCTGCCCTTCTGGCATGCTTAGATATGGCTGATAAATCTCTCCTGACCTTTCTTTTCCTTTGGAAAAAAGCTGTCTGGGGAATGGGATTTTCAGTAGTCATGTTCCCTGGCAGAGAAGCAGGGAAGATCTAGAGCTTTCTCATCTTTCCGGATGGGATCCATATTTAGTAGGCGAGATTAACCTTCATCAGCTCTGTTGTTTTGTATGAGGCTTGTGTTTGTTGAATGACAAAAATCTCGTTTGTTTCAGCTCTTGCACAAAGCAAAACTTACAAATGTGATCTTTTTTTTTTCCGTAGACGAAACCTAGCAATAAAGCAGTGCTGCTGTAAAAAGTTAATGGTAGTTTTGTCCTGCTAGAATAACGTGCTAACTCTGCAGACGCATTGAGTCGTGCAGTGATGCTGTGCAAAAACACTGGGGCCCTGACCCCAGACCCATTGAAGCCTTTCCCTTTCCTTCAAAAGCTTCAAAATGCTGAGTGTGTTGTCCTGAGTGTGACTCGGTGACTGTTTCTTATATTGTTTGAAATGCAGTGGGTGCCAGGCTGAGGCCCCCCTGACGGCTGGGGCAGGGCTGGCCCCTAGTGCTGCCAGTGGGGGGAGAGGGGTGTGGGCAGGCTGGCCCTTCCCCACAGGCATCGGTCCAGCGGCTGGAAGCCAGGGAGGTGCAAGGTGCCATCCAATGCCACCGATGGCTGGGCGCTTGCAGCCAAAGGCAGACAAGAAGCACGGGGAAGAATGCTGGATTACAAAGACGGAATGAGGAAAATGTCAGATGTGATTATTTCCAAGCTATTAACAGATAAAGGGGAGTAATCACCCTACCTGTGAGCTCTGACATGCAGCACTGGTCTGGCTGTAACTTTCCTGTGATCTTTCTGTTACCCTAAAAGCAAAACCTACAGCTGCGGGGATAAACTGATTCTCGATGACAGGAAAAACAGAGGTAATGTATTGTGCAGCCCTGACCAAAGATGATGCTTTAATCATACAGCCTTATCCAGCCAGAGCAACCAACATTCAGAGTGACTCCAGTGGAGGCTGTCTGGAGTTTTGCTAGGTTTTAATCTGATACTTAATTTGCAGTTTCGAGCTATAAAGAGAAAAGCAATTTGCAAATATATGTGTGAAAAAGAGGTGTGTGTATGGCAGGACACAATAGAGAAGAAAGAAAGCCCACCTTCTGGAGGCTCTGCTTCTAATCAGTTGTATGCACCTCAATTGTATTCATAGGAAACTCACATTTCTGGTGCCAGAAACATGATGACCAGAGTTTTAGTCAGTCTGCTGATCAGTTGATTGCAGGTGTGTTTGACTCCTGGTTATCACTGAAAACCACATATTAACAGAAACTTGGACTGTTGTTTACTGCTATCAGGTTATTAGTTACCATTACGTTATATTAAGATAACTTCGTTACTATTCAGTATTTTGAAGTCCCGCACCAAGCAGAATCAGTAAGAAAGCTGAGTTCAGAAGTATAAAACCAATTACTTTTGTGGCTGTTTAGTTATTAGTAGCTGAAATTAAGACATAATTAGTATATATCTAAATAGATTGGGGACAATTAATGTAGATAACATAAAAGACACCGCTACCAATGTGCAATGATGTGTACATTAGAAGTTAAATCATTTCCTCAAATTGCTGAGCTGTAATTAGTTTTGTAAGTTGTTTGTTTTGGGTTTTTTTAATAGCCTGATCTGGATTAACAAAGTCCATCATGTTTTCTTCTGG
>JAVJGI010000040.1:59520405-59601081 GCA_035590275.1 Ibycter americanus
AAACCCTTTATATGTGAGCCCTCTGTTAAGATTAGGGATTTGGGTAATTTTTGCACAATGTCTGTTTTTTCCTCTCCCAGGATGGGATGTGTAAACTGTGTACAGCAAACTGTGTTTAAACAGAGGATGGATAGTTTTCACACCATAGCCTGACAAGAAACAAGCCAGTAATTATAATCACAGGTAGAAAATAGCCAGTTTAGGTCCAGATGTGCCCAAAAGATAAGCAAGGCTGGGGCTCAAGTGGCCTGACTTGAGAAAATGTTGAAGACTAAGGTGTTTGTGTCAGTCAGATTTACTTAAGCAACAAAGAATATTACACTGCTTTCTGCTAAAACTTGTCTAAGGGTGGGCAGCCAATTGAAATCTTATAATCCATAATAGTCAAACCCAAGTGAAGCAGAAGATTCCTCCAAATAATTCAGTGTGGTATCATTTTTAGTCTTTTCTTTTTTTATTTCATACACTGCACTTGCAAAAAATACCGGTTTTTTGTGCCAGATGAATGATCAGGAAAAAATATTATTAACATACCAAAGGGGTTTTTTTATTACCACAGAAATTTGAGGTGGAGACTCAAACCTTTCAGTGTCCACAGCTGAGATGGCTACGCATAAGCCGTTATCAGCTTTAACATATGAAGTGAAAATATATATACTGGCCAGTGGGTAACATTGATTGATGATCTTCTTACTGCATATGGACTTTCAGCATGAGAACAACACATTTCATTTCAGTGAGGCAAATGTTTTCTTTTTAAGCAAGCAAACCCATTTTACTAAATTCATTTTTTCCAAGCTGAATTTTAAATTAAAATTTTCCCAAGCAATGCTGAGCAGCTTCCATTTAGCCATTTCCCCTATTTTTAAAAATAAGCATCGTGAGACCCTAATTGTTTGATTAAATACAACAAATGCAGACTGACTTGTGCTTGAAACTACCCCATAGCCTAAATGTAAACATCTGCCTTTGTTTGGGCTTTGCACTGCAGTTGTTAGTGCAACAGTATTATTAGAATGTATTTGCATTTAAAGAGGTGGGTTAGAGTCACAGTCCAAGGGAAATTATATCTTAAAATAGCCTTAAGAGCAGGGCTTTGTTTTCTTGCTGAAGCAAGCCATTCAGCTGCTGTTGTGGGAGGTTGGAGCCCATTGGGGTGGATGTTCGATCCATTATTCATGATTTTAGCAGAGTCGGTTATGGTGGGAGGGGGAAATCATTCTTTACCATCCAAAGAAAAAGCAAGTGAACAAGTGAGAATTGCCCTGACTAAAAGACATGGAGGAACTAGAAAAGGTAACACAATTCTTCACGGAGCAAATGCCCAGGACAAATCAAAGGGTTACTATGGCAACAAATGGGAACCAGTGGGAAAAATGGTAAATAATTTTTCATTTGGTGAATTTTACCCTTTTTGCTAATGGAATATCCATAAACAAAAGGCAGCTTCCTTAAGCAGTCTCCTCCTGTTTATTCAGAAACAAGAAGACAGTCTGGAGAAGAAAAATTTCACTCTTTCAAATGACCAAATATAGTTTGTTGCAGTATTTGATACCTGATGCTCTAAAATGGAGCTGTACCTCCTAGCTCTCATTGTTCCTTCAGAGGGTATCAGTTCTGCCCTTGCCTAAGTAAATGTGTATCACCAAAGGCAAAAGCACTCATCTTTGCATTTCAGATTTGGATTATTCTCAAACGTAGCTTTTAAAGACTTAGACATTTGTTTCTGTGTGGAAAAATGCCACAAAATCTCTGACACTCTCAGGTTATGGAAAAAGAACCACTGAAGTGAATTCACTTAAAAGGAACAAGTTGTCACCGAGAATTAAAATAAAAACGGATAGGCTAAAGAAGGTGAGAGCATGTCTTAAAAAGCAAGTCTTCCACAAGGTCTAGTAATAAAGGAAGGAAGAGCTCACACTGAAGAATAATTTATTCTAGACAGTTTTTGATCTGTTTATCCATTTTCCTTATCATGCCCGTAAGACACATAAAACATCTCTATTACTCTAAGTGAGTACCTGAGTTAAGTGTGGACCAATCAGATACAGTGATGTGCAAGTTAGGTAAGTCACTTTACCACCTGCTTTGAATCGAAACTTCTGTATGGATCTGTTTTGGACATACAGGGAGAATTTTGGTCTGTATTTTGAATGTTCTATTTTTAGCTGGTTTTGGAGTGTCTGTGCTCCTTCTGTGCAATTCTCATAATTCCACGTGAGAGCTTTTCAGCTGGATGGCTTTTGCAGCAGCTCCCAGCCATGTGCTGAAAATTTACACATCCTTTTCTCTTGCCCTGATTTAAGATTTTTGTTTTCCCAGAAAGGAAACTGAATGTTTTATACATTGTAACTTTTCTTTGTTCTGGGGGGAAAGAAAAAACCAACCAAACAAAAAAAAACCCAAACCCAAAAAACAACAAATGAAGACCACATAGAAGGATGTATCTCTTAGTGTCCACTGTTCCTCCAATGCAAAGTTGTGGGAAGAAGAAAGACAAACTTACGCTGACAGTGTTCCTTCCCACCAGGATTAAGGGCAGCAAGAATAATTTACTTTGATGAATTGTATTCTTTCTTGCTATGCAAGATTCTGTAAAGGTTGACAATATAATGGCTTAAAAGACCCTTTATGATGTAAATCTGGATATCCCAGTCATAACTGAACTCAGTGAGACTTTGTGTACTATCCATACAATGAGATGGATTTTTAAAGGCTGAGCAGTGTTCTGTGTTTTCCCAAAATCACAGACTGTCCATATAAGCACAGACAAATAACCACACAACTGCCTATTGTACACGAGCAAATGGAATATATGCCATTTATTTTTAAGGGGCGAAGAGAAGAGTACAGCTTCACAGGCAGCCTCTGAGAATTCCGTCAGATGTGTATTGTATGTAAAAAGTAATACAAAAGGCACTGGAAGTTCCTTTCATATCTGGTTGATTGTATGCATGCAGTGGTCAGCCATCACATGTGAAAAAGTAGCAGTTTTTAAACTGCATGGTCAAATAAGGTCCAGACATCAAAGCATTAGCCAGAATAGCATAAAATGTTCATCTTTTGGCTTCATCGGAATTGCACACAAATGCTGGAGAGCGTCTTTTTACCCTGCCTCCTCAGGCCTTATTTTGTTCCAGTGCTCTGAAAAAAAAATTACTAAAAAGAAAGATTCCATGAAATCTGATCTTCACAGTTCTTACATGTAAACTGATCAAGTTTGCAGGCAAATTGACATTGTAATTAGCTATGGTAAAATGGAGAAAACAGACAATAAAACCCAGCTGTACCTCATGGTGCATGGCAATGGTGTAAAAACAATTCATGGCAGAAACGTGGGACTGTGTGAGCTGGAAAGCAATCTGAAAAGCTGTCAACACACTGAGAGGGGCAAAAAGGGGTCAGTGCAATGAGGGAGCAGTGGTGAAGCCCCCAAAGCATGGATAACTTTTCTCTGCATATCCTCTTGAGGTAAAGACATCGGCGTGGATTAGCTTGTTCTGGAATGATAACAGGTGAGAGAAAAGGACTTAGCAGAAGGATTTGGCCTGCCTGTCCGAGGGGACAGGAGTGAATCTGGAAATGCAATAATTGGGATACATGGGAAACTGTCAGTCGCTGTTGAGCTGCAGCTGTCTCTGTGGTGCTGTGATGGAGTAGCACTAGCTTGTAGTTCCCATTATATTGTGTTTGTATGTCTTGTTGTAGTGAGTTTGTGTCTGTTCCTGTGGTATCAGTTCACTGTGCGGTGGCCATCCCATTTTGGGGTGTTTTCCGTTCCTGGTGTAGTGCGTTCATTAATGAGAACAAAGGAAACAAAGAATGGGAGTTAACAGGTTATCAATGTTTGTGTCCATTTTGTAGCAGTGTTGTTTTCCAAAACAAAACGAAACCACAGTTGTGCCACAGACTACACCATGCTGATTATATGATAGGGGCCTGATTTCCACACATAAACATATGGAAGTCCAGCAGTATCAGGTACTTGAACTGCATATACAAATATCACGATACATTTCTACATATTCTTCATTCATGATCTAGATGTTTAGCAACAATGTACTAGGTGCTTAAGCAGCCTTATCTCCCTTGATTTGAGCAGTAAAAATCCCAATGCTTCTAGCAGAAATGACATTATATGAAATTATACACTGTGAAGAGCCCTCAGGTTGCACTGGAAGGAAAAAGGTGTGCAGCTCCGCATTTGTGCATTAACTGCTTTTCAACATGTTTACTTTACCACTTACAAAAATCTATCGTTCTTAAACAGGCAAAGTCATTGTAAAAAGATTTGCACTGTCTCGTGTGCATGTGATAGTCTGTCTGCCTTTATGATGTATTTAACCTCTTCCTAGTAATTCCAACATAATTGGATTTACCACATAATCCCAGCATCCCAAGCTTCCTGAAGCTTGGCTTTGCATGGACTACATGTTTATCAAAAAATTGCACAAGTTAATAATTTTCTTGCCCTAATTTTTGTCAGTATATATATAACTATGATTCCAATTAATATTAGTCTGAAGTAGAACAAATGGTCTTTTAGCAAACCATTGTCCATGGGAAAACACAAGTGTGAAAAGTGAAAAATTCAAACCTTACCTTCCTGATAATCTTACTGCTCTGATTCAGCTTCCAGTTTCAGGAATCCCAAGACCAACGACATTTCTAACTATCTAAATGTGTAATCATGTGGCTGTAAGGAGAGGCATATTAGGATCAGTGATGACTGCGAGCAGAAGAGCATTGCCATGTTGTGTCAGTTTTCACCCGATCAACTTTGCATGATTTTGGCTGATTTTGAATTCATAGAAAGAAGGAACACACTTTTTTTTTTAAATTACGTCTGAATTAAATAGTTACCTTACTTCTTATTTGCCGTATTCCTAAAGTAGCCTGATCAGAATAAAAGAATGCAGAAATTTCTAATGAAAGTAATGTTTCTTCTATTGGATGAGAAAATTAAAATGATGATTTACGAATGATTGTGCAAAACTAGCAAATCCCATTGCAAGCAGTTCTTTCAAAATTATTTGAGACCAAATTTTTGCTCGTGCAATACAAAATGTCCTCAGACACGTTAAGGCGTAGGATGAAATTGGTAAGGCAGATAATGTTCTCTTGGTCACTGTATGTGTACCTTTCAGAGGGCTGGAAGTGTCTTTTCCTCAGGTACAAAACAGACATGCACAAGTCAATAAGTGAATCAAGTAAAGAAGGAACTGATAGGGCCCAGAAAGTATATGTAGGGTGACTCGTTTTTCAGTGGAGTATGGTCCTGTGGGTGGTTTATGGGATACTTCCATCTGCCTTATCTTCTTCTTCCCTAGAGGAGGAGAGCAGCATCTGTTCCAGTGACAAATACTTTTTGAATAACCAAAAGTGTCCCAGCAAGGGCTGCTGTGGCCCAAACAGTGGCAGCAGCTGCTTTTGCTTTCAGGAAGTGGGAGGAGTGCCTGGGGAGAGGAGATGGGCGCCGGGGCTGATGCCGAAGGGGAAATGGCAACGGAGCCCCCAGAGGGGAAATGGACACGGAGCCCCCGAGAGCGGTCCCACGACCTGTGTTACATCCTTGCAGCTGCTGAGGTTGGAGTGCGCTGGACGTCAGCCAGCAGAGAATTTGGGATTATGCTTTGAAGCCTGAAGGGATCCCTTCTTTAAATATGTCTTTAGCTCTGGGAAGTAGGAATTTTGGTGCCGTAGAGTTTTCTGTGGTAACGCATGTGAAGAGGATGGCATCTAGCCAAGCATCACCTTTGTACAGACAAATCAGTTGTAGTTCCAATGTAAGAGACGCAAAATGAAAGGCATGGAAAGTTCTGATCATGAATGTAAGTGCCACAAGATTAATTAACATAGTATAAATAATGAGGTCTGACTCTGCCTTCTTGGGTCTTTGTTTTTTAATTAACTTTCAGAAGTGAAGTGGATATGATGCCAAACCTGATGTGAACATGAAATTGGAAGTATTAAGATTAAAATAGTGTTGGACCTGAAAGGAGAGATGCTCAAGCATTTTGGTCAGATCTCAGATTCACACTGGTTATCATCATGACATTTGTGGAGTAATTATTTTGAGTAGAAATCACAGAATGAAGTCAACTTGTGCAGAGAGCTGTCCTGTATCTGAAGAAAGGGACCTTATATGCTTAGTTGGTTTAATAAATGCTATCCCATTAACTGCCTAGTCAGAAGCGTTGCAAATGAATAATTAGGTTCAATATACGTGCATTAGATACATCTTCTGCAGAGATGTTAAAATTTTACAGCTTTCATTGTCATAAAGAAATACGCCACCAAATTTGTAATCCTGTACACAGGAGCTCATCTGACAAACATCACTGATGGTGCGCTGTCTTAGCTACTGGAGTGCAAACCCAGAGCAGAGGCCTGAAGGGAATATCCAACATGTAACATCAGCATCCCAGCTTTAGTTTTCAGAAGCAGCCACACAGGAAATTCCCACACATATTTCGGGCATTGCTATTTATTCGCACACTGTGCTTTGGTTTTAACTATTGATAACCGTGAGTTGTGCAGATGTCTGTCCTGCAGTTCTTGTTTTTTATACTATGGAG
Source organism: Ibycter americanus (assembly GCA_035590275.1). NCBI lineage: Eukaryota > Metazoa > Chordata > Aves > Falconiformes > Falconidae > Ibycter > Ibycter americanus. Next base: position 59,526,984 of record JAVJGI010000040.1, read on the forward strand.
ACACGTTTTCTGCTAGACCTATCCCTTTGTCCTGCTGATCAGCTCAGGGATTCCCATGTTTTACCTGTACAGAATGTATCGATACAGGAGCTTCAGGCTCAGCTTGAGCAGGAGACAAGACTTCACCGAGAGGAGCAAGAAAAGTTTACAGAAAGGATCATCCAGGTAAATACAAAACCTGCCTGCTGGGAGAGATGCGTGACCATGACGTGTCGCATGGACCCTGTTTGGCAGAACCATGGGAACTTGTGTCCTGATGGCTGCGCCTTTTTGACCTCATCTGAGTAAATAAAGAATCTGGAAGTTGGGGAAATGTACACTCAAGCCTGCTTTGCCACTTCGAATCTGGCATCTCTGCTTGGTGGAGGGAAGTTTTGTCTTCCCCTCTGTAGGGGAAGTTGAGATAGAGACATGAAATACCTCATGGGGAATTACATCAGCCCCTTCAGCTCTCCACGAGCTGGGAAAGGGTGCGTTTGATCTCTGGGAGCACAGTTTGGCTCTGTGCCTTATTCTGACCCCTCCAAACCCAAAGAAAATCCAACACTTCTCTGAAGTCAGAGGAGTTGTTACACACTCATAACTGAGACACAAATCAGGATGTGTTTGTATCTCTCAGTACCCCATATTTCCAACCCTCTAATTCATAACTGGTGAATAAATCATATTTTGTTACATGGACTCCCCCTCGTATATGGACTCCCACTCTTTTGAAGGCTGGAACAGATTAGTGAATCGTGTTGTGAACTCTAGCTCCTAGAATGAAAAAAATCTGTTGCTAATTTTTGCAGGCTGTTTGGCTCTTAACTGAAGTTCTCTTTTTAAATATGCTTCATAGACTAAATTCAGCATAATTGTTGCATAGTGTAACGTATTTTTCCCTGTGCCAGCTAATCTCAGTAGACCCAAGTGGTATCTCTCCATTTTTTCATAAGTAGCTTTAATTTCCAGTTGATCTCCATAGGAGCTTTCTCATGGAGGCTTTTGAAGGCAAACAGTAAATTGATTTCCTTCCTAGTTGCCTTGGCCATGAAAGCTTTTTGGAAGTTATGCCTGCCTCTAAAAGTTCTTTTCTTTTGTAATAGCTATCTATTGAAAAAGCATAATACTCTGTGAAGCTACCTCCACCAGGGTCTTCTGCAAGAATTTGTGACCACAGGGACTTAGATCATAACAGCTTGTAAAAACAATGAAAAATGCTGCAAAATCAAAGCTAGCTACTCATGTTGACAGCCAGTAGAACTAGAAGAAAAAAAGCATCTTCTGGATTCTTCATTTTTTCCAGATTATGCCCATCCTGTTGATATTATTCCTTTTTTATCATCTTCCAGGATTTCTGGTGGAAATGACTCAGATCTTTGCTGTATTTAACCATAGCTTCATTTGGTGAAAGAACCTGCATCAACAAAATCTACTTGTTTATTCCTGTAAAAATCAAATTTAAATTAAGCCTGGTTTTTTACTATTTAATTTTTAGCAATGTCTAATGACATTAAATTTATGTGTGCTAGCAGTGTACATTCTCCATGAGTGATATTAGGAGCTGCATGTATGTTTTTTGGGCCATTATAGCTAATTTTGTTCCAGACCACTTTTAAGCTCCATTTTAAACCTATTTAAGCTAGTAACTACTGTAAAAAGTTTTAATTTACTCAGGAATGTTTTAAGACATAGTACTGTAGATGCTGAAAATTTGCATTATGCCAGAGCATATCATTTACAGGACAGGAAAGTCCTTAGTAAACCATCTAGTATGGACCAATAACTTGTCTCAGAAGCATCTGAATGTTGCCATGAAAATCAAGCATATATTTCTTAGCAGTATTAATTTCTAGGGGGTCTGCGCTCCTGAAGAAGAATCTCTGGAGTATTCTTCATTCGTGTGTGAATGTTGTTTGTTGCAGGTTATGTTGTTATGGTTTAAATCATTGTGGTCATTAGTGTACTGTGGCTTTCACAGATTTCATCTGTGGGGCTGGTCAGCAAAGGCAGAGGCTGTTGTTCCACAGAATGGGAAGCAGTAGAAACTGGCATCTGTGAGCAGTGGCTCTGTACTTGTTTTCCATCTGCCTTTTCTTGATCAATATGAACCACAGCTTGGTTGAAGTGGAAACACTATCTCATCCATGCAAAACATGAGATGTTGTACTACTAACTTGTACAAGAGCTGTTGGGCACAGGTCATCCCATGGTTTGATTTTGACATATTGAGGGAGAATAATGTTTCCGATGGCCTTGTGTTGAAGCAGATGTAATTATACAGGTGCTCCACAGAATGAGTTTTTTTTGGTGCTTCTAGTGCTGAAACGGAGACATGCTGAGTGCCAAATTGCAACCAAGTCTCTTCGGTTCCTGCATGTGTCCCTGACCTAAGCATACCAGAATGAGAAAATGTTTACTGTGAGTTGTTCAGATGCCTCCAAGTATGAACTATGAGGGACCAGTAGTTGCACCTGAGATACTGGGTGTGGTTCTTTCAGAGGCGTTGCCTTTCTAGAAGCAGAGGGAGACATAGCCACAGAGGAAAGGATGGGTCTGTGGCTGGGAAGGGAAGAGGCAAAGATGATATTCCAGGCTGTCTGAAGGGCAGCTGTGGTCCCACCTTGTAGGAATGGCTGCAAATGCATTTAGCAGGTGTGGTATGTGCAGTGGTGTGCGGTGGTAGCTGTGCTGGAAGCGTACTGCAGGGATACAGCTGAGAGAGGAAGGAAAATAGGAGCGGTACAGTTTAAGCAGCAGCAGGGGTCTCATGCATCTTTAAACTAAATGTCCACTTCCAGAGCAGGTTACTTGCATATGGTTATCTAAGCAAAGCTTATGGGTTGCTGTCCTCTGATTTCCTCAACAGTCATAACTGCTGAGGAACTTATTGGGCCAAAGTTAATAGCTGCTCTCTACTGATGAAGGTTAGGGATTTTAGTTTGTCTCACCCAAGAAAGTAAAAGTCCTGAAGACTGCTTCAGGACACTAGCTCATTGATATGGTGTCTGTGGTTTCATTAAAGCTGGAGGAGGAGCATATGCAGACCCTGCGGAGGAAAGACTTGGAAGTGCAGAGCTTGACTTTGCAGAACAAACTGGAAGAGAAGACCTGGAGCCAGGAGAAAAGTCTGCTGCAGCAAGAACTCAGGCATTTCAAGCAGGACACCTTTCTTCTGTATGTCAAACTGAAGTGGCTGCTGAAACACTGGCGGCAAGGCAAACGAATGGTGGAGGAAGGGGAGGACGTGTTAGAGGTAACTGTCCCACCTTATTAACCCAATGAACTTGCAAGCGCTGGGGTACTGGGGTGTCCCTTCTTCATGTGTAGACTTTAAATATGATGTGGCATCAGCAGCTTTATAATTACACTTAGATTTAAAGGAGATTTAAATTAAACACGAAGCCTTTACTTAAGTTGGCTTGTGCTGAAGTATATTCTGCATGATATGTTACAGACCACCCATCTTTAAATCTGAACGCTTAACTAGTACAAACATCTGGTCCTGAAAAACTCTTTTATAGTAAATGAAAATTCAAGTAAGTCTCAAAGATATGACTCCTGAATAGTTTTTTGAAAGAAAAAAAGCATTAGTGAGCTGATGGGAGTCAAACCTGTTTTGATGCGTTGAGTGCTGTCATTTTTCTCATCGTGTGCACAGTGTGTTCCTTATAAAGCCCACAGCAATACAGATGGAGGGAAGCTCTGTTTTCATCTTGGCAGGAGAATTATACAGCTTCTTGTGGGAACTTAACAGTGAATCAGTCTTGTTTGTTCCTCTTCTTCATACACATATCTATCACCCTCAACAGCAGTACACCAGTAGTCATCATGGTGATTTTCTAAGTAGTGGCTAGATTAAGATCAGGAATTTCAGAAGTACATAACAACCTGGAATCCCCAAGCTGACACATCTCAGCAGAGGTGTGATTGCCAGCCAGCATGCACTGTGGAGAAAGGTGCTGCTAAATTGTGTCAAGTTGGACACCCAGAATTACCATGTGCTTTAGAAATCTTACCTAAAGAAAAAAGTTTAAAAAAGTGTTTGCCCATTCTAACATTTTATACAAAATTCTTGAGAATAATAGATTTATTTTGCATGTTCATGCAATTCTGAAACTATTTGCTAAGGCAACTAAGTAATTTTGCTCAGTATTTCTGAATTTCATAAAATGCACCCAGTGTTTTTCAGTGCTGCTTTTGGCAGTACAAGTAACCTTTCAGGTCTGGTAGGAGTGTGCTTAAGCTGAACACTCCAATGTTTTGTATTCTTAGATGAAGGGTAGATGAACATCTTTACCTTCATCTGCTGTGGTAATATGAGCCAGAAACAAGAGATGAGTAGCTATTTAGAAATAATTTGCTCCTACTTTACTTTAGCAGTACCAATTTGCTTCTGTGTAAACTAGCTCATCTTCCAATATCAAAATAGCTTTCATTTTTTCGCTGTTTGGATTTTTTGACTGGTTAATTTATAATCAAACCACCTCCAGTCATTATCGGAGTCATGTGTTTTGCTAATGCATTAGAGAGAATAAAGTGTTAGATTTGGCTGCTTCCTGGTCTCCATATCTTCATCAGACAATATGCCAGTGTCTTGTATAGTTTTTCATTCATGCGTGAATGATTATATCCATCATGCTACATTACACCCATCTTCTCAGCTGTATAGACCTGTTCTGCAGGCCTGCATACTGTTGTGCTCACATATGCAGCATGTCGTATATCACCAAAGATCATTTCCTGTAGCCTACGGAACAGAAGTCTATATCCCACCACAGAAATGCAGGGGAAGATAGTCCCTTCTCTTAGTCCTTCAACAGATTTCTGTCCCCTGAGCTAAATGGCAAAGGAATGTTGATGTGTGCCATCTCTTGGATTTTAGATTGAGCACCCTGAGGCCCTCCCAGACTTTGGCATTCAGTCTGAGCAGAAGGCGGATGATGCAGAGCGAGAGGAGGAGGAAGAGGATGTTGTGTTTGCACTGACAGATTTCTCCCAGCATCCCTCCATGGAAAGCACTGATCGTGGGCCACAGCTGCAGACTACAGAACTACTGCAGCAGCAGAAGCAGGTACTATACCATTTGTATACCATGCCCTGGGAATGGAAACTGTGATTTTTCCAAGGGAGTTCATTTTCTTCTGCTGCTGTGTTAAATCACCTAGAATCATAGTTGTAAAAATACTTCTAGATACACAGCAATTACAGTGGATTTCATCCATTATATTTATATTTAATCAGGAGCCACATGATTACTGTCCTCCTGTTGGCAGATGTTATCAGTGAAAAATCCTATTTCCTCTTGTGGCTGTTTGCCCAGAAACATCTATCAGTATGCGATGGTTTGCAGAATTTACATGCTCCTCTTGCCCAAGCACATCTATTGTATTCTACTGTCAAGCTTTTAGCAAGAAGAGGTGGTTTTGTTTCCTTTAAATAATTTAAGAAAGTAGCACATGTATTTAATATTTCCCTTAGAGATGATGGAAAAACAATGCAAAAGTTCCTTCCTGTCGCTGGCTTGTTTTCAAATGCCTAAAAGCAAATCATGCTAACATGTCTCTCACATCTCCTGTGCCCTGCCTGTGTGTGTAGAGCACTGCCACATATCCTAGTTTTTTCCTTTGTGTGTGTAGTATACCAGCAGTCCTAACAATAATGATAGCAAACTTCCAAAGGGGACAGACTTAAGGCTTCCAACAGTTCTCCAGGAGCATTTTTAAAATGGAAAACATTCAGATGAGGTCATCCTGTTACATGGAATTATTTGCAATCATAAGTAGAATGGAACAAGAATTCTGTGTAAAGCACAAATTCAGTGAAAAAGATCTTGAAACTTTATGCCTTATGTGCCATCTCTGTCCGGGCCCTTGACTCGGGAGCCCGCTCCACAGTGAGAGCTCTCAGACAGATATGTACTCTCTATGACCACAATTACTCTGCTGGACTTGCTGCAGGATCTGGGGATTCTGTGTGTCTTCGCATTGCATTTCTTCACCTTGAATTCCCTAGACTCTCACAAGTATGTGCAACTGATTTGCTTATTATCTATATGGTCTAATAGCTATGCAGCAGATAACAGTAAGTCTCTATCCTATAATAAGGTTAGTGCTGGGAGATGCACAGGCTGTCTTGCAACCTGCCTCTCTAGTTCAAGATGTAACTTCAGTTAGAATTTCTATTTGGGTAAAATTGTAGAGATCTGTGGTCTTTATGCTACTTCATATTCTGCTTTAAGTTTATATACTCTTTTGCTTTCCTTTTTCATAGACAACTTCATTCTCTAGCCATTGTTTTCTGTAAAGTGTGCCGCCAGGTTCGTATTCATTAGATCACAGTTTGGCATTTGGAAAGGTTCTACCTTGCCAGTCAGCCTGACCCATCACTGTCATCCTCTCAGCAGGCTCTTCTCTGGCAGAGACTGAAGGCGGCCATGGACAAGATGCTCCTGAGCACATCATTTAACTGCATTCCATCTGTAGACTGATTTAATCTAGAATGAGTAAAATAAATATAAACCAACATATTAACTCAGTACAAACTCTGTTAGGTACTAACCTCCCATATAAATCTTTCAAAATGACCAAGAGCATTCAAATAAATTATGTCCTCTTTGAAATAATCATTGCTTAGGTATTAATCTCAATTAAGGGGGCAGAAATTGGAAGTAGGATTGCTTATAATTCATTTTTATATACATTGCATGATGTTCTGATGCAGCAGTCCAGCTAATCTTGCTTAAAGAAGTGAAGCATAGGACCAGACCAGATCTCAGTACCCCTCTTGATAGTGAGTAGTGCATGATATCCAAATGGACCTGTGAAGGTAAAACAGGTTTCTTGCCTTCCAGCCAGGAAAAAAGTGTTATTTCAACATGACAAGAATGCGTGAGTTTGCTAAGTATTTCTCATTTTAAGCACTATTACTTGTTTTGCCCGCTCACACTGGCAAATCTTCTAACAAGCACTGTGTTTATTGAAAAGCATGCAAAAAAGGTTTGCAGTGCTACAGGGCTTGTATTTGTCAATGGCAGGAAAGGATTATGATTGTTCTCTGGCACAGAAATAGGAACCGTAGTGTAGGTTAATTCTGATGCCGTCAGATTCAGGGCGTCAGAAGCATCTTCTGGAGGGCTGTGAGAGAGGAATGGCTGCCTGCACACCTCCTGCACCCTCGAGGCTCTGCAAGAGCCTTGCTCTGCCCCCACACACCTTAGTACCAGTTGGGCCTGAATTGTCCATCTCACTGTGGTGGATGGCTTGACCCTGCAAACCTCCTGCATGCAGGACCTTTGCTGTGCTCACCAACCCCACAGACCCTGGTTCTTGCTCTACGCACATTACATTACTTTCACCTGTAAACATCAGCTTCAATTAATTCATATATGATCCCAAAACACATTAACTAAGCAAAAATAGAGCAAGAAAATACTTTGCCTGTGTTGTCCCAGCTTTAAAAGCTCTGAGAGTATCAGCAGATCCTGAGCACGTCCTTCCTGAAGGGATGGATCTCAGCAGTGCTTACCTCCCAGTATACCACTGACTACTCAGGCTGCACTGAAAAACAGCGTTTTGGGGGTCTTCTACAGGTTCCTTAAGCCCGCAGCTGGAAAAAAGCACTGTTTATATGGGGAATTTGAGGTGAGTGGTGAAGCTGGAAGCCTCCAAATTTTGCACCTGCCCAGGAGAGCCCTAAGTTACTGCTTCTGCCTGGCAAGCTCCAAGATTAAATGCATCAGCACTCATTTCACATTGGGAAGGAAATTTTGAAATAGTCTAGGAGCGGCTGAGGTTAACTGGGTCAGAAAAAATAAAGGGCTTACAGTAACTTGAAGTAACCCATATTTATTTTTAACATTCAATGTTAATATTTAATGGCTTATGTCTTCAGTCTGCACTCTTGCTGCTGACTTTCTCACCCTGCCTGGAAAGTGACATTGTTTTGAGAAAAGTGATAAACAGTGCAGCCTTTAATTTTATATTGTTATGATTTGAGGTACCCAACTTGGTTGAAAGTATGCGTCTCACTTGTCTGGGATTTTTATGTGTCCAGTGTGCAGAGGGATGAAGGCATAGCAGAGGGGAAAGGGGAGAAAAAAGGTTATTTGATAAGAAGCAGAGTAGATGGGAACTCTGAGAAGGGCCAGTTAATCTTTCTTTTCCTGGTGTTGTCTGTTGGCTGGTAGCTGGGGCACACAACAGAAGGGGTCTGGGAAGGAACTGGCAATGCACAAGAGCTAAGTGGGAAGTCTGGTCACGGGCAGAAGATAAGCAGGCAAGTAGGGCTGGTGGCACAGTACAGGAAGGCTTGCTATAAATCAGCATTTCTATGTGTGTGGTAAGAGATCAGGGAGAACAGCCTGTGGAAAAAGAAAGAGCTTTGGCTCAGTTGAGTAGAAAGGGTGAAATGCATATGGGATGGTGTAAGATCAGGGGAGCAAGAAAAAAACAGTGCACATCTGTGGTCTGATGGAAAAAGCATTGAAAAACAATACGGTGTTGTTGCTGGGGGAGAGTGTCAAGAAAATCCCCAATTAGATCTTTTTTTGCTCATACAATATTTGTTTTCAAAGCTTAGCAAAGAGAAAAGCCCAAAGGAATAGTAATTAAGACCTAAATGTACTAAAATGATATGCACCAAGATCCAGCTTCACTTTTGCCTAGACCTGTGATTAGACAGAAAATGCACAGCTCTCATTCCCTGTTTAGACTCCTGACCTTGTGTTTTTAATTGACTGCTCTACTAAACTGCTTGTAATACCAGACTGTGCTAAATTCTTAAGTGAAATTCTCAGAGAAAAAAAAAAAAAAAAAAAAGTGATTAAAAGCAGAACTAAACTTCAAACAACTGCTCTGGTCCCAAACTTTTCTAGAGCTGGAGGCTCCGTTCTCTGAGGTTGACTCAACTTAGTGAAGACTCCAAAGTCCTGGAATTTATTTGAGGTTTACCACATTAAGTTTTTACTTATTGTCAGCTGTTGTTTCCTTTACTTATAAATCCTAAGTTGTGGATACAACAAGACTTTAAACTGCTTTTGTAAATCTCTTGTCTTAGATCAGTTGTGAATCAGTCAGATTCCTCCATGCTCTAAATTTCAATAACTGGTAAGGTAGTAAAGAGCCAGCTCCTTACATGGGAGACTGTCCAGGGAATCACAGCCATGCCCCTTTTCTTCTACCTGAACAGCATCCCTGGGAGGAAGGGGGAGACCATAACGATCCTTGTTATGTATCTATGGGACTTAGACAGATGCTGTTTCAGTTTTACCAACAGAAATCTAAAGCATGTCGAGATGTAAACTTTGTGTTTCAGAGCACATTGTCTCAAAAGTACTTTATCTGTTCTCCAAAAACACTCCAGTTTGGCAAACTAGAAAAAATAATCTCATAGACCTCTCCAACTTCAGACTGTAAATACAGAGTCATGCAAAAAGGGAATTGTCTGCAGGAATTAAAAGTATGTAACCAAAATTGGATTTGTATTGGCAAGTTAAATAAAATCCCAGCAAGCCCGGGGGGCACCTGGGGTACTTGTCTCATAAAAGCAACATTGATGTAATGCCTCTAGAAATAAGACATGCCCTCATCCCAGCAGGCTACAAACCTGCAATGAGGCACTTCTGACTCCTCTCTGTACTAGCCCATCACTTCTTTCTTTGCAAATCTAGTTTTACAGGACTCTAAAGCTGTCAAATGTATGCCCAGGAATGAGGGATGCAGCTTTGCTTTTCTGTTATTTGGTTTTATTTTTCTTCTGCCTCATTGCCCTCGTGAAGGCTTTAGACTACTTTGCCAGAGAAAGGTTTATGCAGCATACCAGAAAACCCAGAATGTGGCTCTTGAACGAAAGCACTTCATAGACATTTGGGGTCAGAGTTTTCAAAGAGGATGAGGACAGATTTTGATGCGCTCAATACCCAGCAGCCCCCGTTGTGACACTAAGGACAAATCTTCAAAAGAGCTCTTATTCTGATTACTACACAAGGGGCTTGAGATGTTTGAAGAATTTAGCCTTAATTGAGTATCAGAATGAAAATTCATGGTGGAAACATAAAATCTCATTACATATTGAAAAGTAGGTGATCTTATATGCATGATGGAGACTGCTGCTGTATAGTAGGAAACTGCTAATTGGCATTAAATGTTAATGGAATTAATTCTGCTTCTGTGGGTGCATTTCTTATAAAACCCCTTGTTGTACACCATCACATTTCGTTAGCCCGAGCAGATTATAGGTCAGTCAATGAGCACCTGCAGTCATTTCCCTGCATCTAGCATATTTTTGGTGATGAATCAAATGGCTTGGAAAAAGAAGACCATATTTGTTTGTTTTTAAAGAAAAAAGGCAGCATGGTATGTCTGATTTGTGATTACGAAAGTGAGTGAAGTGGGTTCACTGATGCCAAAAATCTGATGAGCATGTGAGATCAGCTTAGTTGTCTGCATAAAATTGTATATATATTGTCACTGAAAAAAGTACATGAAAATTATTTAGATTTTTGCGTACATCTGTCTACTTGACTTGTCTACGCAGAAGTCTTCATGTAGGTACTTCATGAAATACCAGATAAGAGGGATTGCAGGAAGCCTGCACTTGGGAAAATAAATAAAAAATAAAACCAATTAGACTATCATGCAAGAATTGAGACAGCTAATTTGAGTTAGGCCTTCCCAAGGAAGCTAACGTATTCATGAGAACCGGGTGATAAAATGCTGAATTTGTTGAGTAAGCTTTCCCATTTTTCTGCTCATGCTGTGTCTGCTAATCAATTTTCTTAAAAGTCTTTTCTATTCAGAATAACTTGTCATGTACAATCTGTGGCTACTCCCTGGTCTTTGAGAGGCTCATTGGAAATATTTGATTAAAATCTTGGATAAATAAATCATGTTACATATTTCTGTTTTCTAATTCATTGACTGCAAAAAAAGGCGGGATACCTTTTGTTTTACTGTTCTGGGATTAATCTTTAAAAAACATTTTTCAATATCTAACATAAAAATGATGGGTTTTGTAAGTCTCCAGAGAATTTGCAGAAAGTAAATGCCAAAACTAAGAAAAAAAATATCAGAGATTTGAGTAAGTATTCGTGCTCTTTCAGTACTTAGCCAAGATCAGATGTCAGCTCTGGGCTGGACTGTTAATTTAACTCCATTTTTGGCTCCTGGCTAGCACAGAGGCACAGACATTTTCAGTATGGCCATGACATTCTCAACAGGACGTGGATGGGGGGTTGCTCTTTCATCCCATCTGCAAGAGGGAAAGTGGCCCACCTGGCATTTGTGCCTTTGGTACCAAACAGGGTGCTGCTGCAAAGCCAGCCTGTGTGCAGCTGCCTGGGACTGAACAGAAATGTGAAGTACAGACTAGTAAAAGACCTTAGCGGGAGATACTCAGCTCAAGACCTTAGCGGGAGATACTCAGCTCATAACCTCACTTTTTTTTTTCCAAAGTAATTTTATCTGATAAGACAAAAGTATTGAAAATTAATCCCTTTTCTTTCTGTGTAGTTTACAAATACTTGAGGTTTGATGCTGAGCAATGACTGCATGTATGAAATATACAGCTGCCCAAGAAACCTCAGGAATGATACTCTACCTTTGGTTTACAGCATTAATGAAGAAGTTACTACAGATGTCCTCAATCCAGAAAGATGTTTAATGCCTTTTTCAGGGTGACTTAAGTGTCTTTGGCTTTCACGGGTGCTTCAGGGCTACGGCTAACAAGAATTAGAGTCATGGAATTGCAGAATCACAGAATCATTTAAGTTGGAAAAGACCCTTAAGGTCATTGAGTCCAACTATACACCTAGCACTGCCAATTCCACCACTAAGCCATGTGCCTAAGTGCCACGTCTACACATCTTTTAAATACCTGCAAGGATGGTGACTCAATCACTTCCCTGGGCAGCCCGTAGGCAGAGAAGGCATTGCTATTAGTTTTCTCATGCAAAAGTTAACCCAGGCACTTTCTCTTCCGTGCAGTGGACACGCAGATATTTTTCCTCCTTAAAATAAAACCAAAGGCTAAAACCATCCAATGACAGCATTTCATCTGCTTTGTTGCGGTAGGCAAGTGAAAATCGGAAACTCCTGAACGCTCTGAAAGGTTTGCTGGATGACTTCCGCTCGGAGCTGCGGGATGAGGAGCGTGAGCGCCAGGGGCTCCAGCAGCAGTACGCCCTGCACAAGGCAGCCTGGGAGGTGGAAATGACTGAACTGAAGTGTCATCTTGAACAGGTAACGTTCAACACCAGTAAAGAATTGCTGGGGTACTTAATGGAATGGGAAATCTATGACAGCCAGGAAAGGGACTATATTTATTCATTTTACCCTGGTGCCTGAAAGCCCCCCTGAAGCCTGAGCAAAGCTTTGCCTCTTGAGCTGCCTCTTGGATTCCAGTTGTCCCAGTACGAGTGCTCATGTAGTAGGTACTGTGTAACGTAGATGAGGACAAAGGAACCAAACCTCTTCTTGCTCTGTTTCCTCAGAAGAGTTGGCTGGTAATGTATCAGCTGCGGTAATGAGACTTGCGGGTGTCTGTATTTATTGGCATTTAAGGAGAGAAAAATGTCTCTATGTCAATGAGCTCACAATTAGCTCATCGCTGTGCCTTGGCACAAGGCTGTGTTATTTGATGCATAGGAGAGAAAAGAGTGATTTAATAACACTGAAGTGATCGATCAATATGTTAATATTAAATCAGATATTCAAAGCTACTGGTTAGTGATGGATGGTGCCCCACTGAAGACAGAGCTCTAGCTACCCACCATGGGATACAGTTAGAAGTATGTATATAGAATCTGGTGCCAGGTACTTCAGTGTCATGTATGGCTCTTCATGGGAGATGTACTGTTTCTGAAGCAATATGAAAGCAAATCAGCAAAAAACCCACAAGGATTCATTTCCAAATCTGATGGCATAAAAGCTCTAATTTTCTGCATTAAAGAGGGGAGGGGTGAAGGAATTAGTAAGTTCAGGTCTTGAGAAAAAGATTTGTAATTGTAGAACTTCTCTGCAGAAGAGAAACAGAATAAAAATATTCACTGCCAGGAGGGTGGTACATTCAGGCGGATTTACTGAATGTTAGAGGCTCGCTCTGAGACACAGAGCTGAGATGCGAGCGCTGCTTTTCCTGCCCAGGTCCTGTAGGCTGCCTTCCCGGAATGAAGGAAGAAGCTTTCATTTTAGCAGAGTTTTCTCTTAATGGATTCAGATTCTCAGTTCAGCTGCTTCTTAGTACACACACATTTCCAGACAACGGATCACCTGAAAAAGGAAACAAAATCAATTCCTATTTCTGCTCCTTGCAAAATAAAACCTTGGTGACAGATTTACCTTAAATTCAAGATGGCAACAAAGAACAAAACTTAGAGAAACTTAGTCTGATAACAAACTGCCAATTTAGAGCTTGCCTGCTTTGCCTTTGCATGGGCGACAAGCTCCCAGGATGTCACTCTGGCTGGTGTTTGGCACCAGGACGGTGCAGCCACTCCTGCCCAGGGAGAAGAAAGATTTGCACCCTTCTTTCTGGAGGCTTTACCAGGCTCTTTGCTACCTCTACTGCTCCACTGGTAATAATATATAACATATGGTAATTACTGAGCTATGGGTGTTACTTTTTTACATTTTTTCAAGCAAATGAAAAGAATGAAGCTGGTTAATATTTAAGACATAAAACTGTCTTCCTTGCCAATTCCCTACAACATTTCTATTTCACAGTAAAAACAGGTCCCAAATGCAGACACAAAACGATAACACATCAATCATTAGAAGGTCACTTAGGATAGGGTAAGTGTCCCACTGAGGTCTGGTGTATGTGCTCACAATTACAAAGAGGCAATTAAAAAACTAAATATAAAAATAATGATATAATAATCCTGAAACAGAAACAATGTAAACATCAATTTAACTCAAACTAATGTTAAAGATTCAAAATATGGGGTGCTTTCACTATAGGTTCAATTTCAGGATCAGAATGGGAGGAGCCAGTGAACAATATATAAAACATCAGCATTTCATATAGTCATGTTAACATCTTTTGCTATTCTGTGCCCAACATGTGGCATAACAACAGCTTTTACTAAATAGCCAAGTCTGTTAAATGGGCAGGTCTGCCAGGCTGGTGCGAGTAGAGGACGTCTCATGCTGTCATTTTGTTGTTTTGATTGGTAGTGATGAAGCAGTGGGCTGTACAGTGCTCCCAGCTGTAGGTTTCATATAGAGCTGCCAACGCCCTGACAAGCCCACAGAGAACCACAGCCTTTCTAGTCTCCACTGTTGTCTTCACTGCTGCTGCTTTCCACTTTTTTGTGAAGCAGTAGGTCAATTAACAAGAGCATTTTCCGAGAGAGAGAGAGTCAACTCCTAATTAATAGTCACTGGCAATGGTTTTGCATTATGATGCTTCAACTCTCTGTATAGGAAAGAAAAAAAGAAAAGAAAATTTTTGATACAAAAGCACTGCATACCAGAGGTGGCAATGTACTATTGTCTGCTGCTTTGGAGCTTTAGCACTGCATGTATCATTAAAAATAAAAGTCTTGGTTTTCAGAAATGTATGTACATCATATTTGGCAGAAGGATCCTCAGGCATTGTTTTTAAGATAAGAAGTAATGACATTGCTCCCAAGTATGGGGTTGTGATAATGCTGAGTCAATAAGGAGTCCCAGTATTCTCAGCCTCCAGCTGGGCAAGTGAAAAATCCCAGTATTCTGGGAACTCAGAAAAGTTTGGAAGAAGGAGGGAGTTAGTGCAAGGGACCAAACCCTGCATATGCTTTGGGAATTTGCATGTAAGGACTAGGACTCTGACCAATGATCCAGCTTCAGGATGCCGGGGGGGAACGCTGTGGTGCACACAGAGAGGCATCTGGCCAACCTTAGTAGTTAGCAGGTTTAGGAAAGTCACATCTAGACTTTCATGCTAAGAAGCCACCAATGGACCTTTCCTCCATGACTGGAGCTGTTTCATCAGAACAGAGGCAGAAGGACTGTCTCCTTGCCAGGAGCATCGTTCTGCCTTCCATAGGCACCAAGAACTGAGTCTAAAGACACTGCCTCTGACTGGAGAAAGTTTTAGGTCCCAAATCACTGAACACCAGGAAATTACTCTGATGGTATATCACTGTATACTTGCCTTGGTTTTGAACTCACCTTTGTATTTATAGACTTTCTGTGTTCTTCTCAAATGAGGCAAGAGCCAGGGCTCTGGTCTTGGTAAACCCATGGTCCGGCACAGGATGACTTACTGTGATTTGGCAGCTTGGTCATGGCACTAAGGGCAGCCATACCTTCTTGGGATATCGCTCTACTGGAGCATGTTCTTACTCTCCACTGCCTCTCAGCTTTCCTACCCTTCACAGGCACCACTGCCTGTCTTGTTTGCTAACTGAAAGGTGGAGGATTTGCCCAGTGGTGGTGAAGAACTCAGTGGTGTAAGGGGAGAAAGAGAACAAGTCTTGTTGACGTTCAACATTTTGCTAGTTTTTTAGATTCAGAAAAATGGGAGAAGGAATTTGCTTTATAGGATAATCAGACAAACTGTATTTATTGTGACGGAGCATTTGTTTGCTTTATAGGTTGCTTTTAGTATTTTCATGCTTCTTAACAGCTAAAGAATTTATTGCACGCACTGGTGTGTCTCCACAACTTAGCGTGCTGGCCATAGCTACTGCTGCACGTGGCACTATTCCCCAGGAGGCAGCAGAGCTGTAAGGCTGCGTCTGCAGTCCAGCCTAGTTAGATTTAGCTCAGACACACCAGAAACCTCCCCTAAGAGCTCCTATTGCAAGATGATAAGTCTACAGGTGTATCAAAGGACCTTGACAGACGCTTACATATATCACAAAGAACAAGTCCTAAATAGCCCTCTGCCAGGTTTAGGTGTAAGGAAACTGTATAGCGTTTACTTCATTTGTCCCGTATTATTTTGGCTGATCTCAGCTGTGCAGTGACATTCCTGAAATTCATGATTATTTAGTGTCACAGCTACTTAGTAAACCCAGCAGGAACTTGCAACAGTGACCTGGGGCAGGGGGCACAAAATAGTAAAATTAAAGCAAACAAACTTAAAAGAATGCCTGTCAGCATTGCTGACCCTGGTGGCAGCACCAGCTTTGACTCCCACAGCAGCATGGAATGGAGATGGGGACTTGGGGATGGACAGAGGAAAGATGTAGCAAGGGGCAAGAGGTCATCACTGCCTGAAGTTGGCAGTGAGTTTGGAAACTAGCAGTGGTATTTTTACATATTGCTGAACTAATATGTGGGAAGTCAATGTGCTGGGGTAGTGGGCAGGAAGGCAGCAAAGCTTTCTGGCTTCTTGAAGCCATGCTGCCCAGGGTTCTGTCTCCCATCATGGATCTGCAGCACAGAGGTGTCTCTCCTGGGATGTTCTGCATTTCCGCCCCATGGCACCTCCAGTCTGCCACCAAGCCATGTGGTTGTGTGCAGGGCAGCCCCTTACACATCGCTGCAGGTGCCACAAACTTACACTGCACAAACAGGATAAGTGTGAGAAGGATAGTGTCATGTCAGCTTTGTTATAATAGGATGCTGCTTTTTTAGAATTGATTTTTTTGGTTGTTTGGTCAGTTGGTCGTTTGGTCATTTGAAAACAACTGGACTTTGAAAATTAGTGGTAGAGGATGCAGGTGTTTTAAGATTTCCCTGTCAATGCAAGTGGCTGTAACAGAATGTTCTCTGCAGCTCAATACGATTTTAAATGACTCAAGAAATGACCTCGGCCATTTATTTGGGGAGGCTGTTTCAGAGACTAATAAGCTTCACTCCTGAATCCAGTCTGAGCATCCCTTTGCTCAGAAAGTTTGGGCTTTTTTCCCACGTAAGGCAAGGTGAAGGTGTTGTCCTTCTCTTTTGCTAAAGGAGCATGTTTCCCAGCAGACCTGCTGCCTCTCCTTTTTGAGGACAACCTTAACTTCAGGGGCGGAAATTAGTTTTCATTGCTTTTCACTCCAGTTCACCTGCAGAGCCAGGGGACAGAGATGCATCCCATTCTGAGTCATTAACACATCTACTGAGTTGTCAACAAAAGGTCAAGCTTCAGGGATAAATTCTTCACTTGCTTGAAATTACACAAAAGCATTGAGCACTTTTTTCACTCTGATAACGGTCCAGCAGTGGCCCAGGTTGGCCAGAGAGGCTGTGCAATCCCTGCCCTTGGAGGTTTGTCAGGATCCAGCTGAACAAAGCCCTGCACAACCTGATCTGATCTCAGAGTCAACCCTGCTGGAAGCAGGGGAGTGGGCTAGACACCTCCTGACACCTCCTCGAGCCTGTATTTTCCTATGAATGTGTTACCTTGGGCCAGCTCTTCTGATTCTGATAGAGCTGACCTCTGAGCACGAAGAGGAGGAGAAGGGGGTGGGGGGTGGGGGGGTGGTAGCATCAGCTAACTGCTCTAGAAATCAGTTCAGACACTAGAACCTGCAGTGATGGGGGAATGACCCTGTTACATCTCGTGCTGCTAACACCCTCTTTTGCTGGAAGGTGTGAGGAGCTGTACGATAAGACCATTGCTGAGGGTTGTTGTGGAAAAAGTCTCTTCAGAAGATGAGTGCACTCTCTTTAGGTTTCAGGTGCACTGCATGAGAGCACAAAAGCAGAGCAGTGGCTGAGGACGTTGTCCTGGCAATTGTCTCAAAGATGATGATGAGGTCGGAGTTTATCTCCACGTTTCCCTCATTGCTGGTACCCACATTCCCCTTAGGAAGATTGTAACTGATGCTTTAATAGCATGAGCTGGTGGAGCTGGAGAAATTATTCACTATGGGTTTCATTGTCTTGACTTTAAAACTTTTTTCAAGTTGAACATATTTGATCATTTATTAAGACCCTGAGATCTATGAATCGCCATAATTTTGCCATTACCTTTGTGGAGTTAGGTCTTTAACTCAAATTCATTGTCAGATGCAGGCTTTTACCACAGAAAGTTTAATGTCCTAGTAATGTTTTACTTTCATGCCAGCTGGAAGGGAAGAGTGAGAACACCTCAGGAGAAACAGGCCTCACTTCTGATGCAAAGGGAGCTTTTAAAAGGGAAAGAGAGGAGCACAAGAAGCTTCTGGCTGAGAGTCATAGTGTGGTGATGGACCTCCGCTGGCAAATCCAGCACAGTGAGAAGAACTGGAACCGGGAAAAGGTGGAGCTCCTGGACAGGCTTGATAGAGACCGGCGAGAATGGGAGCGTCAAAAGAAGGAGCTGCTCAGGCGGATAGAACAGGTAAGGAGTCATCTTGGGGTGAGCAATGTCTGGCTGCAAGCATGAGGCATTGCACCATCACTGCACTCAGGCCAGGGTCAAGAGACTGTATTAAGGAGGAGCACAGGAACAATTTTGGTTCCTTGGCTACGTCAGTGTTTCTCATCCTACAAAACAATTTACATACACAAGGGAGTCGAAGGAAAATGCCCACAATCCCTATAAAAGACCACTTATGAGAAATCAGCTCCAGGTTAAAGGCTATTTCCTGCCTCATTTCAATTACCCTGGGCAGGCATGGTCACATCGATTCTTTCTGTCTGAAAGCTTTTGTGCATCTCTTCGTGCTAAAACACTCAACCCCACATGCAGGGTTATTCAAGGTTTCATATATAGCATCCTGCCAAAAAAAGTCTGTCATCTGTGAATTAGCCACCAAAGATGCAGCTGCTGTGACTATTCAGTCTCAGCTGAATTCTTTTTCTCTAGCAAAGGAACCCAGGGGTTAACATGAAGAGCCCTGACTGAAAAAAAATAAACAGTTATTCAGAATACAATTCTGACCTTGGTCACATGAATTTTGTGCACACCTCTGCTATCATTTGCAAATCTGATAACTGCATACCTGTCCCCTTGTTTTTCATGCCTATCCATATTTTCGTCTGCTTAGTGTTAGAGACAAATTATACCTAATGATTTTATCTGGCTGGAAGCCACACAAAAAATAAAAAGTTTAGTGAGGGAGAGTTAATACATCGGTTTTGCCTGAACATTGTTCCGCTCTGAGTCATGTATTCCAGGAAAAGTAAGAAAAACAACTGAAATTGTGGGTCCTCAATTAACTCAATACTTTTCTGTCCTTAGGACATCAGAAGTGGAACGGCACCAGATTTGTGCGTGCTCTCTAGGGAGCACTGCGCTTGAATGAAGCACAGAGTAGCTTTGCAGGTTACGTTGATGAAAGCCCAGTGTAACTTCGTGACCAGTTTTTGAAAAGGATTCGTTATCTGTGTCTCAGGTTCCCATGCCTGGGCTGCAACAAGAAGCTAAAGAAAACACACCAGGCTGTAAATATTATCAGTTTAAGCTATGGCTGTTAAACCTACAGAGAACAACTCTGGAAAATCCTGTACTCACAGATATTTCTAAAATCACTGCTAGAAGTGTAGGTCTGAGTGGGAGGTGACCAATATGAAGGTTTTACAGACCAAGAAAGGTGATTTTTGAACTTCTAAATTCAAAAATATCAATAAACAATATTCTGGATTTTTTAATCTCCCCTTTTTCTGAGGATTTTTGTGTATAATTAATGCAGTTTGTTGAGCTAGCTCTTATAATGCAGCCCAATAGTACATGTCCTGAGATAAAACCACCAACAGGTATGAGCTAGAAAGGCTTGCAGCAGAGCTCTTCATGCAAATTGCCTGGCTTCCAGGGTTCGGTGGCAGAAGGTGCTGAGTTCTCCATGGCTTGACTAGGCTGGTTTCTAACTGTTGCGTTTCAGTGACTAAACTGCCTCCTGTGGATTATCCATGTACAATGGAAATTAAATAACCCTCAGAAAATTTCCTAATATACTGAAGATGGAGACACAAACTTTTCTTCAGAAAATCACTGGTACATCTTTGGATGTTTATGCTGCTGTCGCTATGAACTATATTTTTTAGTATTACCTCTTCAGTGTGTCCTCAATAGCTTGAGGGACTTCACCTGGTTAAAGACTGCTTTTTCTATTCCCTGGGAATGGGGCCCATTGATGGAAGCAACAGAGAAATTCCTGTTAATGCTACCGAGCCTTTAATTCTCTTCAAATCTGACATAACCTCTCACTGTTATCTTGGGAGAGCCTACAAAATAGCTCTTAACTAGTCAGGGAGCTGATTTCTTTTGTTAATATTCTCAAACCTCTAGGCTTCAACTATATATTTACTGTACAACAGAGTTGTACACAGAATTAGCAATAGATAGGGGAAATAAAAAATATTATGTCAAGCCAATTTCAGAGGACTAGATGATCAGAAATAGCCCTTGAAATCTTGGCTACCTGCCTGCAAAACTTTGTAACTCCATCTTTCCTTATAATCAAACATTTCCCTGTGTGACAGGAAGCTTCCAAATATTTGCAAGCTTTCAGTTGAATAACCTCTCAGATTGCAGTCATGCCCTGCTTTATATGGAAACAATTAGTGTATCTCTGAAGTCCTTCTCCCCGGGGTTTTCCTGTGTGTATTCCATCTATGGCAATATGTAGAGGATGAGGAGACTACACCAGTATGCATGTTTGAAAAAGAGAGTCTAAGAGATAGCAGAAGCACGTGTGCCAAATTTCACATTAATGCTTTATGCCTGTCTGTTTTGACACAGCTCTTGAATAATACATGTATGATAAGAGGGAAGCTCGCACCAACATGTATAATATATAAAATACTTTACTCTGGATGGTTATGGGAATACTGCTGGCATATAAAAAACATGATGACCTACTTTTTTCAGAGCTCAAAAGTTGTGGGGTTTGTCTTTTTAAGTACACTATCACTTTGTTTTCCCTTAGAGAATCTCTCTCCACTGTGCTTCTAAAGCTAATTGTGCACAGAGTGCACTGGCAAATATTTAAACCCACAAAATCACCTGTATGAAAAGTTGGGGGTTTAAAGCCATAAACAAAGCGGGACTCTAAATCATTAGTCGTTCTTGAAAAGTTAGGCGTTAGGCTGGTATTTCTCACTTTAATTCTCCTGTCAGAATCAGAGAGTGAGCCAGTATCTGTACTGTTTTCTCATAAAGGTTCCCAGTTCATTATCCTTATAGGATCTCTGAAAATCTGCAAGGGCTTGCAATTGGGACTAGGTGTATAGAAAACATGTGTCATGGTTTAACCCCAGCCAGCAGCTGAGTACCACACAACTGCTCACTCGCTCCTCCCCCGGGCCCACCCCGGTGGGATGGGGACGAGAATGAAAAAAAGGTAAAACCCATGGGTTGAGATAAGAACAGTTTAATAACTGAATAATAATAAAAATAAATAAATAAATAAATAATAGTAACAACAACAATTATAATAATAATGCAAAGGAGAGGGGGAGAGAGAGAGAGGAATAAAACCCAAGCAAAAAAAACGCAAGTGGTGCACAATACAACTGCTCACCACCCACTGACAGATGCCCAGCCAGTGCCCAAGCAGCAATCGGCCCGCCCCGGCCAACTCCCCCAGTTTATATACTGAGCATGATGTTCCATGGTATGGAATATCCCTTTGGCAAGTTCGGGTCAGCTGTCCTGGCTCTGCTCCCTCCCGGCTTCTTGTGCACCTGCTCACTGGCAGAGCACGGGAAACTGAAAAGTCTTTACGAGTAAACGCTACTTAGCAACAACTAAAACATCAGTGTGTTATCAGCATTATTCTCATGCTCTATATTTTGTAGGTCCTCAGCCTCCAGGGTCCCAGTGAGTGACTTGCATTTGCAGGTTATTGTCACTAATCTTAGCACACTGCTCTAGCAAAACATCAGAGTTACTTATCAGATTCCTGCTGTCATTTATCGTCATGTTTTAAAATATCACTTACTTCATCTATCCTGTTGTATTTACAATTAAAGGAGAAGCTGATCATATAACCAGATTTTAAAATTGGCAATTTCGCTAGTGGTTCACCCCCTCCTCACCCAGCTTTTGCAAAATTAAAAAGAGTTAATACCTTTGATGGCCCCTCTATAAATATGCATTTTCTTGAAACGTGCTTTGCCTGCCTAATTAATCCCTTTGACAATGCCGCTCTGTACAAATAGTCAACTTTCTAGCCATGCATTAGGGTTAGACTGTCTGTAGAACAAAGCTTTTGTCTTTTGTTAAGTGGAATTTTCCACCTCTGGAAACAAGTGATGTACATAAAAGGGCAAGCTTTGTATTGCTGACCAGAAGAAAAATATATTTGTTTCCATGAGACTCCAAGTCACTCACCCTTCCTTGAGCTTCTATTTGTATTGCTTTAGGATCTCGTATCAAGAATGCTTTTAAATAACAGCCAGTGTTGATTTGTTTCCTTAAAAATCAGATTAAAGATGGATGCATTATTTTGTATATATATATACACACTGTGTCTGTGTGTGTGTGTGTGTATGTATGTATACCTGTGTATGTAAACAAGCAAAACTATACATACACACGTATAGTCTCTCAAAATCCCATGAGTAATAGCATCAAAGTCCTAGAGATATCTCCCTTTGTGGAAGGACCAGTACAGCAAAGCCGGCATCCCTGGAGCCAGGTGGTGATCTCGTGGTGCCTCCCCAGGGCACAGGTGCCCCACTTCTGGGGAAGGATGAGGTCTGCAGAATGCCGTATGCTACATAAGTAATTGCTGTTCCTTTTAATTTGCCTCGTCTCCAGCTTCAGAAAGAAGTGAGCCCACGAAGAGGAAGCGGTTTTCTGTGTGACCAGAAGGAGAGTAACCTTCGTCCCTTCACGACCCAGGGGAACCTTCACATACCTCGTCCAATGGGGTCAAGATCCTACTCTGACTCAGACGCCATTCAGTTTGACGATCGGTCACTGTCTAAGCTGAAGGAGAGCGACCGCTGCAGCGCCACGGAAAACCTCTTCCTGGAGTCCCTGTCTCTTGATTCCCCCGACGAGTCTGATGAGCACCGGTCTCGGCAGCTGGAGCGGGAGAAATTCTTGACCGGATTAACGGAAGTATGTGCTCTTCTGCCTTTTAACAAGCCGGCATGTTGTCCCTTACGTCAGAATTGATCCAGCATCCCTGCTGTAGGAAGGGAGATATTGTGTCACAGGCACTGCTTACAGTTACCCAGTAGTGAATCGGTATGGACAAGACTTCATTCCTTGTTAATGAGCTGATTAGACCAGTGTCAATCACCTGAGAAACTGGGAGCCAGCCTAAAGGTTCCAAAGATTACCTCACCTGGTGGCCATTCATGTTATGTATGATAACTGTTAGTTTAGAAGGTCTTAAGTCTCCTCCAGTTGTAACTAGATACATATATATGAAGAAACATGGGCTATATTTTGTTAGTAAAGCAGTAAGTGCTGTAGAGAGGCACTTCTGGTTGTTCCGTTGTGCTTGCCTTCTAAATAGTTAAGCATGAATAACTGCTTGATGAGATGTTAAAGAAATAAAGTTATCCTTCATCACCAAAGTACCTACCCTGAGGTCACACTATAAAGACATTAAATGCAGTGCTAAGAGATGGTTGGGACATAGTGGAAGTAGTCTGTGTCCTGCTAAAATCTGCACCACCGCAGGCTTACTTGCACCAGTTCCAGGTCTTCACAGTTTTGTTTGTATCGTTGCTGAATGAAACCCAGGGTTGCTGTCCCTATATGCTGCTATGAAGCAGCCTGTGAACTGGTATATCATATTAGTGGCACTGAGAATGTTCACACTAATGGCAGCTATACACTTTAATGGTTCCTGTGAAATTAAAAACACATTACAACTTCAAAATGCTAATATCTCTTTTATTTTCTATTGTTCCTTGAATGTTAGCAGCTGTTACAGAACAAGAAGCTTTTGGAGACTGCCAGAAGTTAAAATTATCAAGCAGGCAGCACATTGCTTGATGCAAGTTTTGAGTATTTTCCTCTTGCCTGAAAATTCAGATTTTTGCACATGGGTTAGACATTCGGCTTGTTGTCTGGGCACAAAAATACTGGTTGAGTGTACACATGATAGCAAATAGGGAAGTGGAAGCTTCCCAGTCAATGATGTATCTCTGTACTGTGGCTTCAAAATTTGACCACTCTGGAAAAGAGTTTTGTCAACGGGTCAGATCGCAGGCTCCCTGCAGGACCGGGTTCACTGATGTGCCCCGACTTGAACACGTGCACTTGTGGAAATTTGACGCAAGCAATTCTTTGGGATGCGTAACATTGTTACTCAGCTAAAGGATTGGGAAATCAAGGTCTTTGAGAGGAAGAAGAGAAAAAAAGATTGAGAGGCAAGAAATGTGACCACCCTTCTTATATTTCAAGTAGCTGTAGGTACCTGTGTGTTCCAGTTAGATTTTTCTCCCTCGGTGCCATAAATCTATGGCTGGCAGTGTGGGATCCCATATTTATTATTTCTTAGCTTTTATTTCATATATGTCCAAGTGCTCAGTGAAGAATATTGGTACTAGTGTCAGGAATTTATGTTTTGTGTTTAATTTTGATTGCTGTTTTCTTTCCCTTAAATTCAGCCTGATATTTAAGAAGGGAGATCTCTCTTCCCTTTTCTGTTTTTCAGACAGTACCACCATTAACAAAAGTGTTGGCAGCAAAATTTCGTCCTTGGTGATATTTGCATAGCTTCTTTCCTTCAAAGCATGCTTTAGTGAAACCTGGGCAAAGTAATTTCCCCTCAGAGGGTTTGCTCAAGCGAGACTGATGGGACTTAAATGAATAGCTTAACTGAGGATGCACAGAGGCAAACTGCAGCCTGCTGACTGCTCCTCTCCACTGTATTGTAACTCCACAGTTGGTATTTTGTGGTACTAACTGCAGCAGTCAGTCCAGCCTTCAGCCTGATTGTCCATTCAGTTTGATCAGATTTACTCTGCAGTAACTCCACTGAAGCCACCATTATTCCAGACTTACACCAGAGTGAAGGCAAGGAGGATCACTGTACTCCTGTTTTTGACCCTGACTCTGGATAAATACCAGAAAAGTAGTTGCTGAGTTAAGTGCTGCTTTTTTTGAGTAGTCACAATTTGAAATACACTTCTGTGTTGGTAATGTTCTTGATTTCATGAGGTCAAATAAAAGTAATAGGTACTAATATTCTTTTTCCTGATCGTATTTTGTATTCCCTGTAGTTTATTAGTAATATAAGCAAACAGTTACAATATCTGTAAAGCAATTGCTTCAGAAGTATCTATTAAAAAAACCAACTCATTATGGGAATTGTCACAGGGAAATAATTGCCATAAAGACATCTTAATGCCATTAGCAAGCTGTAGGTATTCCCCCTATGAAGCAAGTAACAGTCTTCCCACACATTTAATGTAACTAGCTTAATGAGTTTCAACTGGTGCAATTTGTTGGTTCCTAGAGAACATATAATGAAATTTTATGTCAAAGGACCCTGGTTTATCTCTTTTTTCATCACAGCTAGGTCTCTGGTGTAAAGCAGATTGCCTCTACTGAACAAATTCACTCACAAATATATGGTCCAAAACAATGTATTGTACACGTGGAAAAAAGCCATTTGCAGCTCACTTCTATTTGTGATTGCACAGGACTATAAAAGTTGAAGGCTGTTGTAGATTTAGCATATGGGCTTTCCCTGTGCAGTCTGTTGTCCTGATGGGATTGCCCATTCTGCTGCCCGTGTACAAAGGGAAGAATATTCCCACTGGCAATTTAAGATTCCTTACCAGAGGGAAAATGAGCCACATTTTAGAGGCAAACATACCTGGTGCAACTAATGGGAAGTGAACGACAAAATACCCACAAGCTAATGCCACCAACAGGTTCAGAAATAACTTACCCTGTTTGTTTCTGGTTTTCTTCAGGAGGAAGAAACACACAAAGGAAATCTTCAAAGGTGAGTAAAACTTACAAGGAAAAACCCAGCAAATATTTGGCTGCCAGAGCTATAGCTCTCTGGTGCCCAAACCACAGACCCGGGGCATAGCTGTGCTGCCTCCTAAGCAGCCTGCAAGCCAGATTAATGGATTTACCCAGGGATTAATTTGTCTCAATATGCTTCTCTTCTACTCTGATTAACTTGGACCACATTCAACTGTGGCGCACAAAGACCAAACTGTATGAAAGTGCATGAAGCTGCAGCTTACACTGAAGGCTATGCCTACCTTATCAAATAGTGCAGAGCTGTAGACATCGATATATAGAGGAAAACAGTTGATGCTGAGGACCTGACACGCCCCTGCGTGTCGGGGATATTTTGCTTTGGACTAGTTCTGGTCTGACCCCATAGGCTGAATACTCACCTAACCCTCGAGTGCATTAGTTGTGCTTCTGCAGAGCATCTTCCAGCTCACTTTCATCCCAAGGGAATCCAGCTCATGCTCTCTCAGATTGCCCCCTGATGCAAACCAGAGCATCTGAATAGGAGATCCACTTAAAAACTGTGCTTCTGATCTCACCTAACTCCCTGTAGCATAGATGCACCCTAACTGCAGCTGGTGCTCTTGGTTAAAAACTCACAGTGTGATTTTACTATATCCTCTGGATCACTGATACATAAAAACCACTGCTTGCTGAATCCTCACCCAGCTTGAGTTACTTCATTGAGCCAACTCTGATAACTACACTCATTTGCATTTTTAAGTAGTCCCATTCAGAAAGCTTCTTTTTTGGTTTGATTTTTTCTTAAAACAAAGCAGTAGGACAACTCAGCTGAATGCTTGTGATTTGTACAAATCAGCAAAATGCAGGAAAACCAACAATCCAGCATTATCACATAACAATCCCCTTTGGCTGAATTTTAGCACTAGCTCAACTCGCCAATGTAACAGCATCTAGGCTGGGTGTCCGACACTGCTATGCTCCAGCGGTGCAACCCGGGCAGTCTCAGGAGTGGGGGTGGACTTGTTGATTTCCCAGCAAGTCGGAAACACTCCACCCTTGCTTTGAAAAGTGTGCCTTGTATTGTCACAAGAACTCACTTTCTGTGAATGGTATATATCTTAAATGCATCCTACTGCTTCATATTTCAGACATTTGCCAAGCAGTAATCCGTGAGAAAGCAGTAAATTAAGAGCCATTAATAAACCATTTGTTACTATTAATGACACATCAGGAATGCTTGCATTTCACAGCTATTTTAACGATAATATAAGGGAACTAATGAAAGAGAGAGCTGAAGCAGTTTTATATATAAGCAGATAGTAAAAGTCGGGTTTCCTGAGTTGGTTTGCTGCTGAAATAAGTTGCTCTGTGTGCATTTCCAAGCTTATGAGTGACTCTCTCATGTTCCCCTCTCCAGGGCAATGTCCGTTTCTTCCATGTCAGAATTTCAGCGCCTGATGGATATTTCTCCATTCCTACCAGAAAAAAATTTGCCTTCATCCAGCAGCAAAGATGACATAACCCCTCCCCTGTCTCCTGATGATCTGAAATACATTGAGGAGTTCAACAAGAATTGGGATTACAGTAACACTAGGAACCATGGTGGGGCCACTGAGAAGCCTGCAGAAGGCTGGGCAGAAAGGACAGAAATTGGGAAAGCTGGGAATGATCCTGCTTCAGATCCCTTCCAGGCATCATCATGGTACCTCACCACCAGTGTCACTATGACAACTAACACCATGACCAGCCCAGAGCACTGCCAGAAGCAGCCAACAAGGAGTCACGGTGTAACCGAAAAAATGGGAGTTCGGGTCTTTCACAGCCCACCGATTGTCCGTAGGTTTGATAACTCAGTGATAGCTGGCAGTGAAGTGAAAAACCAGGTTGAGCCGGATTTCCTGTTTTCTGTGACCAAAGCTATGGGGAATGTTACTGAGACAAAAGGTGCTTCCTCAGATATGTTTGGAAGATGGTCTTGTGACCTGACCAAACATCATAAGGATTTTCTGGAGAGTGGTCTTCATCCCATTGAACGTCCTATTTGCACTACTGTGGGCTTTGCCTCACCCTTGCACAGCTTGGAGATGTCCAAAAACATGAGTGATGACATGAAGGAGGTCGCTTTCTCTGTCCGAAATGCAATACGCTCTAATTCAACAGAGCCTCAGTTTAAGGACACCGCGTGTCAAACCAATGGTATGAGAACCACAGGGACACAGACCACCCAGACGATCAGTGTTGGCTTGCAGACGGAAACCCTGCGCAGTATCACCAGCAGTCCACACAAGTGTCTGACACCAAAGGGGGGGTCCACGCCTGTCTCTTCACCATCCAGAAGCCTAAGAAGCAGGCAAGTGACCCCCGTCATCGAAAAGGTCCAGGCTAAGTTTGAACGCACATGCTGCTCCCCCAAATATGGCTCTCCAAAGCTGCAAAGAAAAGTCCTTCCCAAATCAGACCAGCCAAATAACCGGACTTTGCCTGGCACACCTCAGAAAGGATTCAGTGAGTCCGCTTGGGCTAGATCAACTACTACAAGGGAGAGTCCTGTCCACACCACTATCAACGATGGCCTCTCCAGTTTGTTCAACATCATTGACCATAGCCCCATCTTTCATGAGACCTTCCAAAAATGCCCCAGGTCTAGCAGTCGGTCCAGGTCAGCAGAACCCAGACCAGAACTGGGCCCATTGCAGGAGCCATGTACAAATGCCCGTGGCAGATCACCCAGTCCTCTCCGGTTGGGGACAGAGACACAAAAGGAAGAAGGGACTGAGGTGACAAGTATCAGGCAGGACTTATCTGCTCCTCCAGGGTACACGCTTACAGAAAATGCTGCCAGGATCTTGAATAAGAAACTTTTGGAGCATGCCTTAAAGGAAGAGAGAAGGCTACCTTCACACAGCCCACCAAATCTTAGCAATGACAACAGCACAGGAGAAATTGTCAAAGTAGATCCAGGGTCCATAGAGGTAATGAGTTTGTTTGTTTTTCCTCCTATAGCTAAATGCACTCTTCTTTGAACAAATGCATTATGAGATCTCTTACAGTCCTAGTTAGTATTTACGATGAATATCCTAGTCCTGTCATGGTACCACCAGCAAGTCCCAGTCATGAAACTATTGGATTAGCCACTGAAGAACTCTTTAAAGAATTGAGTTTCTATCCTGACAGCTTATCAGGCTTGAAAGCATCAGAAGAGCTTTATCCATTACAGGATAAAGATGCCTTTACAGGATAAAGATGCCTTTACAGGATAAAAATGGTTCTCCCCTGTACAGCTGGGATACAGGTTTTTCTGTCCCAAAATACATCACACGTTACAGGTTCTCTAGGGACTCTAGGTTTGAGTAGATTTCTCTTTTATGCTGGATGGAAAGGTAGACTTTTCCTCCTACACAGGAATGGGTGTTAGCAAGTTTGTGTGAAAAATAGTCTCTACAATACCCTGAACCAAAACTTCAGGGCCTTCAGCATACCTTTCCTGGATGTATCTGATCAAGTTTGGCTCGGGTCTGTGAACGTGATTAAATGGCACGACGTTTGGTACCTACTGTTGCTGCCTCATAAAAATGAGAAAAAGGAAAAGGAAAAGAAAAATATAATCGACAAGCACATACCACATAACACATGATTAGTGTTTAAGAATTCTTTATTGGTATTTTGCTGTCAACAGCATAACAGTCATCATCTGTCTCAGCAAGTATGCTCAGGTACTGGGGGTCAGAGTCTCGGGTACAGTAATGTGCTAGAGCAATCAACAAAAAAGAGGGGGAAATGATGGACAAAAGCTTTCAGTTATCAGTGTCTAAGCCTCCTGTTTCTGGTGAACCTTTGTGCCCGTAAGAGTGTTGGCCTGGGGAGGCCTGAAGAAGCTGAATTATGCCCAGATCTTACCAGTGCTTGTTGCCTTCCTGGTGCAGCACTGAAATGGCCTGTGCCCTCCTGGTCAGTGATGGTCCCCAGGGCAGGGGCAGGAGCCCGTTATCCTCTCTGCCCCGTGCTGCCCCTTTAGCATCCTGATGTTTTGTTGGGCCCCAGCCACAGGGCAACAGCTCCTCCTTGACCCTTGCACACGCTGGACATCCCACCTTGGCCTCGCTGGGCTGACTCCTACCACTCCTGCCTCAGATAGCCTCAAGGGAAGGTTCAAACCCCATTTTCTAACTCAACACTTGGCTTGAAGGATTTGTGGGTACCCGAGTGCTGAGACTTTTGATCTGCAGGTTGCCTTGCACTAGTGGGTGCTTTTCAACGGGCAATGGGTTCCTCATTTGCAGGTACTGCTCAGAGGACATGATCTTCTTTGCCTAACAGAGGATCTAAAGCTGAGGATGTATTCCCTGTATGCAGTTTAAACAGATACAAATAGGAAAGTTTGTACACATAAAAAAGAAACCACATGCACATTATAATTAACAGTGAACGAAAGTGGGCTTTGTGCACAAACCTCAGAGTGAATGAAACTGGAAAGCAGCCTTATTTATTTGACTCTTTCTAGCTATCAGAATTTTGTCCTTGGTTTGAAATACTAGGAATGCACTACTGGTCCTTATTAGAAAGTGTGTTGTACTCTTACTGGTTCAACTCAGCTTTGCCTTCAAGGCATCCCTGGAAGCTCTTGATTTCCTCCTGCAGCTTTTAAATGTCTCAGCAGATTCCAAGTATAAGTAAACGGATGTCATCCCATGTCATCAGAAACTGCTGTTGGCAAAATACAGCTAGTGTCAGTACCTGAGTTTGATGTACAGAGAGATTTGGGTCAATGCTGTTTAGCAAAAACTCATTGACCATCAACCTGGCAGAAGATTGCTCCTCTTTGTGAATTCTCAGTATCTTTTGCCTTTTTTTTTCTTTTTGGAGTTCCCAGCCTCAGAGCTAAGGCTTGGTTTTTCTTGCAACTCTTACTTGGTCACTATAACCATTGTCTAGATGCACAGGTTATTATGATCTTTGGATGGTCTTGTCATTTCTCAGGAATGTGCATCGAAGAGGAAGGTGGTGGGTTCACACGATGAACTTAGCTTTTCCTAGGTGAGGTGATGCTCTACAAGATGTACTTAACGGAGCACGGGTTTGCTGCTGAAAACAAAACCACAAATAAATTTAGACTCTGCAGATGTCTTGGGTTATTTATGGATTACACTAACCACACAAATTACACTTTGTACAAATTCCACTTAGCACATTTTGTACAAAGCCAGACACAGGAGTTCAGCGAATTATGATCTTGGAGGAGGTAGGCTGTGCTTGGGGCAGCGTCATGTCAGCACTGCCCCTGCCAACCTCCTGTAGGTCCCTGCTCTGCTTCCCCCTCACCTGTTGGTTTCTGGCCAAGACAAGTGACCTTCTTACCACCAAACACCTTCTTGTTTCTGCAGTTGTGGCATGGTGTATTAATGACTTTTAGCCTTGCATGGAGCACCTGTTGGTGGCTTTTCTTTAATTTGAGCTTCTGAGTAGTTTAGTTACGTAATTTTCTTTTATATTTCTGCTGCAAATATGAAATACAGTTCATACATATATTTAAATATTTACATACGTATGTACGTGTGCATGAGTGTATATGCATATAGAGTAGTAATAACTTTGTATTTTCTAACTTGCCCAGAGCTCCTTACAAGCAAATTCGTATTCACCCAGTGCAGCCTACTAGTGTCTTATCCTCCTGATTCAGGAAACCACTGTCTTACTTGCGTATCATGGGATTTATAAATATTACTATTAGAAATGCAGATGAGCATTACCTAACTAACAACGTAAGTGCTGTATGAACATTTTAATTCCATGACTAGCAAAGGTGTAAATCACGGAGGTTACACAACAGTCCTGGTCTGGGGGTCGGACTCATTTCTGGAGGCAGCACTGTGAACAGACCGTCCAAAGACCCACAGAGGAGAGGGCAGCTGCTGCATCCTCTGCTTGCCGGGGCAGAGCAATTGCTGCACACTTGTCACTGAACCGTTCAGCATGGGAGAGGGAATGTTAAAAAGAAGGGAAGGTGTTGCCAGACTTATGGGTTTTTTGGTTTAGTTTGAGTCTCCCATCCAGGATCACTGTTAAAGAGGAGCAAGGGAGAAGGGTGAGGCAAAGGTCTTTCATGAAACCTGAGCAACGTTAAGCATGAGCAACAAACACAAAGTATCGGTTGCTTTTTTGCTTGTTAAAGATTTCCTAAGCATAAATTCTCTTCTGAAATCAAACAAAGGGAAAAAAAATACAACTTTATTACTCTTTCATAGTAATGTGGTTTTTCCCTAGCCTTAATCGAGGTTGGCAAAGGATAACAGATGTCTTTGCTGAGTAGAAATGTTTGGTTTGTTTAATGCTGTGTCCACTTCTGAGACTGTGTTAGGATTGTAAGAGGTTGGTTGGTTTGCTTCCTTCCTTTCTAAATCCTTTTCTGCTGATAACTTATCTTTTATTTTTGATTATTAGTTTCCTAGTGATAACAGCGGTAACATGATCTGAATGGGTAGTAACATCTGGAGACTTCTTCCTTGCTGGCATGAAACCTTCACTTTAAAAAAAAAATTGATTAAAACAGTTCTTTCCAACCTACTTGCTTTCTTTTTCTTTTCTGTCTGTTCTGTCCAGAACCAAACTGTCTTATTAACTGCCCCCTGGGGACTCTAACCCTGCCTGCCTCACTGCTGTAAGTCCTTTCTACCTTGTTTCCAGAGCTTTCCGAAAGCTATCATTTTTGAAGGTGTGGGTTTAACAAAGGGAGGTAAATGACCACAGCTCCGGAGGTATCGGCGCGCACCCAGCATCACTGTGGGGTCCTTCATATGCAACGGTCAGGCAGCGCTCAGGACGGGAGCCCATCTGCCATCTCCTGCGGCAGCACGGGCTATGAAGAGGTCACACTTAAGTCAAAATTTGTGCTGTTGGGTTTTTTGTTAAACTTTAAAAAATTAGCAAATTTTAAGACCAATATAAAGGTATGCAAGAATGTTGGAAAGGGATTCAGATTTATAACAAAATTCTTTTTTTTTTTTTTTTTTGACAAATGTACAGCACTGCGCAGGGCTTCTGGCTGCCCTGGGGTGCATTCCCTCCACCCACGGCCACAGCAGTGGGTGGAGAGGGCTCAGGAGGGGGCTGCAGCACCAGCCCGTGGCTGACAGTCACCTTTGCTCATTAAGCTGTTCCCAGCCCAGTTTTGGCCAGTGTCTGGGAGAAGCTGTGCAGACATAAGCTGTGACCATCCACTCCACCTCAGAGCCAGAAAACTGCTTGATTTATTTATTTATTAATATAGGCATAGCCACAGTGGCTGACAGCCTGGTTTAGCAAACAGCTAGAAACTAAAGCTGAAATCATCTTTCCCATTTTCAATGTCCAGGCTAAGAAGTGCTCCCTGTCCATCCACACCCGCAAGCAACCACCAAACTAAATTATCCACAAGATATTTATTTTTTTCAAAACCTCTAGCTATGACAGCTAGATGTGGTAAGTGAGGAGGGGCTTTCACAAACCATTCCAGTCAGTTTCCTTGTCATGGGGTTTGCTTAGCGCACGCCGAGGAAGCCACACTGCGGGTGGGAGTGACTGACTCAGCAGCCAGCACGTTATAAGATTACGCTGCCACTCAGTTGTTGGCCCTGGAGCAACATCCATCACCAGCACAGCCTTGCATTGTGCTGGGCATGTGTACATCACAGATAAGACAAGCTTAACCCTGCTGTTCAGTAAAAGCTGACCAACATCTGCGGGCATGCTGGAGAGGGGCTTTTGAAATGGGAGGTGGCAATGGAAATAAATTTTGTTATCGCCATGCTAACTCTCCTTTACTGCTATGAAACTAGGATAAAGCAGCCAGAAGCAAGCAGCACTATAGAGATATCATTTTAAGCCACTGTTTAGAAAGAGGCTAAGACAAAACCTGCAAATCTTATAGCCTCAATTCACCGTGTTGCACTGTCTGCGAGGTTTGCTGTGCATATGGATTTATCTCAACAAATCTGAGTCTAGTGGCAGCTTTCACAGACCATATGTTGCCCCAGTCACAATGGGATAAGGTGAGGTAGGGACACAGAGTCAATCTTCTGGTTAGCAGCAATTTATATTTTAGCAAGGTTTTAGCAAGGTTTGTTGTGAAGTTTAGGATGCAGAGGTGGGGCGAGGATGCAGAGAGGCAGCGCTGCAGACCAAGGCTCCGCAGCTCCCTGACCAGCTTCTGCCATGGCTCACTGGTCTCGCTCTCTGCAGGGGCCCAGGGCAGATGAGCACAGCTCTGGCTTGAGCGGTGGTGTGCAACTGTAGAGCACCCTGTTGGCTGCGTATTGTCCAAAGTCACTGAGGTTCGCCCTTCACAGAGGCTTCCCCAAGTCTGACGATGCACTGTCTCCAAAGCACGCACCCGCACAAGCTCCATTTCCTGCACCTCAGCTCTGTGTCTTCAAAATTGATCTTTCTGTCATGTAACATTCATGTTTGGTCTTCCCACTGCAACGGAGAGGTTCAATGGCATATCACCTTGTTTGTTCACTGCCAATCACATCATGTTACCTTCTCCAGTATTCTCCATCCCTAGTCACATTTATCCTTCTGTGCGTGAAACAGTGTGCTGACTCCTTTCCTTCCTACTGTATCGTTGTACTGCTGCTGTGGATCCCCTGTGCCTTACCGTGCCAGAGCTTTTCCTTTGCATTGTATTGTTTCCAGTCTCTCTTCATTTATCACCAGTTTGCATTCTGACTTTGAGACTGGTTTTTATTGAACTCTCCTGTCCTCTCCAGTGACTGCTCCGCAGTGTACGCATTTCTATAGGTTGACAAACTCCTCTGATTTGCTTTTATAAATTACAAAGTACGTAGTGAAATTCAGAAGCTTGGCTTTGGCACTGCAAGACAGACTGGCTCCCACAATCGCTCATCTTGATGTAAGGAGCGTTCGGAGCGAGGCAGGAAGCCTGACTGTGCTAGGAGCAAAGTCATAAATGTTAGAGGCAATTACCAACTTAGTGCTAGGGTGAAAAATCACAACTGCAGATTGTTTCTAATCACAAAGGCAGGCTAACTGAGCCTGAACAGTGGAAAGCTGGTGGAGGAATAAAATTTCCATTTTCTTCCATTCCTGTGAATGTTGTCTTTAACATATAGTACCACTGAATCCTGTAATTCAGGCTTCAGCAACTGGCACTAAGAAGTGATTTTCCAGAAGATTAAATCTGTAGGTAAGCCTCATCTTTCATCCAGCTGGAGATCATAACTACTCCTGTAGTCATTATTTTGCTGCTAAGAAGTCTTGCCTGCATGCCAGTCTGAACTCTGAAGCAGACAAAAGGAGTCAGCGGTAGATTTTCACCCCACTTGCAAATTCCAAACCTGGCCCTTTTATGCCAGGTCAACACTTACATTAACCTGACGAATAGTGGATTTTCCTGAATTATCATGCAAATGCACTTTTCTTTTTCTAGCACAAGGAGAATTAGCAAATGGAAGTTTGTCAGCTACTCCAACTCATCCCAGACCTCTTTCTTTCATTCTCTCCTTACGTGTCCCATAAATCACGGACATATATGCATACCTGGAGCCCACACACAGCCAGATGTTTGCTGCTTGCTTTTGTCCCGCGACATGACAGATGCTTAGCTTAGTTTGAATTATTTGTTTCTTAATCCTTTGCACACTCAGACAGCTTCTAATGCAAGTCACTAACCGCTGTTTTGCTCTCTTGGCTGCCAAGGAACTACCTTGTTCTGCACTAGCCCCGTCCCTCCAACCCTGCTTCTCCCGGCCAGAGAGACCAGCGAACCGGCGCCCACCGTCGCGATGGGCTTCACATTCCCCTACTGCCTCACAGTCGCAGTCCACCGGAGACCTGACTTCCTCGGAGGAGAGCCGAAGCAAGGAGCCGCCGGCAGAGACCCCCAGCCAGGGAGGCGACCGGCCTGACTCCACACGGGAATAGGGGGGCTGCGACCCGCCTCCACCAGGTCGCCCGTCAGCCGTCTCTGCCGTGAAGGAGAGAGGTCCGCTTGGAGAGGTCAAAGAATGTTCTCAGATGCAGCTGCTGAATGTCTGACCTGGGAAACAGAGGTGTTTCTAGGATGAAACAGTTAATGTGCCTGTAATAACTTAATTTTTTTCATAGCTGAGAAAACTATTTTTGTCTCCATCTTTTCTACATACAGTATATTAACAAAAAAAAAACAACAAAAAAAAGGTAAAAATGATATAAAGTAAGATTTAAAATAAAATGTAAATTAAGTTTTAAGGGAATTTGAATACGTGCTCGCGCTCTCTCCAAATACTGACTGCCTTTTGGTTATATTTGCACTGTTACGTTTTCGATTTTGGTTTTGGGTTTTTTGGGTTGGATGTTTTTTTTATTTCATGTAAAACTAGGGTCTTAAGTTAATTTTATTCTATTTTAATGTCAGTGTTACTGGTTTTTAAAAGTAAGGTTCTTAAAGATGCTTCAACTGTCTGAAGCGATACCTTTTAAGTAGTGAAGAAAGCCATTAAGCTCGTTCACTAGGCTTGTATTAATTGAGATGGAGGGAAATACAGGTAAACACAAGGAAAAGTGTAAAAAAAAGATGCCTCAGAAAGTCTTATGGAGTTAGCTGTAAAATACACCTACAATACTTGACTTGCATGCCTCTGGGTCCTCGCACTTTAGTGCATGTACATACTGCTGCTGTACCATCACGTAAATGTGAGTCAATCTGTTTCACTGTAATATTGTTGTGAATTTACCTGTACTGTACTTTTATTGTTGGTATTCTTGCATTGACTATACAAAAGGAGTTTTTAAATTATTGTTAGCAGTTCAGCTGGCTATGTACAGCATTTACTGAGAACTTCCTTCGTTTTGGGAAAACCATGGAGATCTCTGGGCATACTAAATTGTAACTGGTCTTGTTTAAGAGTCTGTTGGAGACCATGTGAAGTGGAAATAAACCCCTCAGTATTTACAAGCTGCTCGAGTGCTTTGTGATGTTTTTTTTATGATGGTACTTCCCAGGTTCACGTAACTGGAGGGGAAAAGCCCCCAGACTCCTCCTTTATTCATATGAGAAGAATGCTTCTTTACATGAAATAATCATGGCAACGCCGAATATTATGCTATGCTCCACAGACTCCTGTGAGCACTGGATCAGGCCATGGGAAAGTTTCTGAATTTCCTCACCGAACTCTGCAAAGCGGTTGCTCACACAGATAGTGGGACCCATCTTCTCAGTTCCTCTGAGGCCTTATGGCTTGTGGCTTTCAGTTGTCCATGGGAGTGAAAACCAGCCGGCTACATGTAATACCAAAAATATGACATATCCAGTGATATTCCAGGCTTAGGCCTTGTCTGCATTACACACAGAGACCAATCAAACCGGGGCTTTTGTAAAACTGGTGGCTAACACTGAGAAGTAAATGCAGCCGAGAATTCATGCGCGTTGAAGATGTGGAAGCCTCTCGATCTGCTTTGCCTGGGATGATCTGTTTGGCCACATGCTTTCTCTGGCAGACCCAGAACTGCTCTGACTAGTTATCCCATCGCTGAACCGGCTCATTCCTGTTCAGTTTCCTTTGCCAAGGCTTTCTGAGCCTTGCTTGTTGAAGAGCACCATATGGGATCCCTAGAAGCCTTCCTGGTTAGCTCTATCCAGCAATAAGCCACTCACATCCTGTCCTGCTGCGTCATGGCCGGCCTTCGAGGAAGTTTAATTCAGCTGTCAGATGAGTACAAAATCCCTGGCTCCCAAGTAACAGCCTGCTGAGGTCTGATTTCTCCAATATCAGTTAGGACCATGGCTATTAACCTGGTGTCAAAATGTCCACCTGTGGGTCACCATTATGAAAATTGCCACTTACCAAGACAGGCAGGGACTGAAAAGTGCAGTTGTTTAATGTCTCTCTGGTGCCCCAGCAAAACCAAGGGGTGTCCAGTGCCAATCCTGAGCAGCAGTAGTCATATTAGTGATAATTGCCTTCCCAGCTGTCTCAAAGCCTCACTGCTAGCATTTTTTGTGAATGTTAAGCTGACCCCCGCCAAGTCTGAATGCTTAAAATTGTCCATGGTGGCCACCCTACTGGCTTGAAAATCTTGCTGCGACATTTTGCAGTATTGCTGCAATAATTTCAGTTTCAGAGTGGAAGGGGGAGCATGTGCAAGAAGTGTTTAGAAGGTCAAAGAGTCACAATGGCTATTGAAGAAGACTTGAGCCACAACGGAAAGATCCTGGTTTGTTTTCAAAATCTCAATTACCAAGAGCAGCTCTGCAGAGAAAGGGGGAGGGGTTGCCACTTCCTTAAAAGCTCTTTCTCCTAGATGAAGTAAGTTAATGTTGCAAATGAACAAGCAATGTTGACTACCAGCAAGTAAAAATGCTGCTCTGTTTCTTGCGACAGCTGTAATTTTTTTTAATGATGCAGAAAAAAATTCAGGCGATTGATTTGTAGCTTTGATACCAGGAAATGGTATTTGCCTTTCAAATCAGGGATATGCCAGCCTGCAGAATTAGCTGCTGGCCATCCTGGAATAGGAAGGTCTATGAGGATAAGCAGCTGTCTGTGGCTTGACAGGTGAAGTGCTCATGAAACGACAGGAGTTGCTGAGAAAAGCAAGACAGCAAGCAATAGCAAGAAGGAGAAGGTTAAGTGCAAATAGAAAATCTGCAGACTATCTTTAAAAGAATCACATTAATTAAACATAAGTTCCTTTCTAGCCTAATTAGCAAGTATGGTGACATCAAGAAATATCACGTTTGGACTGGCTCTTTGGAAACATCAGGGCTTTTATATTCCAATATTGCTGCTGGTGGGATTGGGGGATTCCCTCCCACCCCTGCATTATTCCAGCATGCTCCATAATTACTTAAATAAATCATAAAATAAATGTCAGGTCTGCAGTCCATCTAAAGCTATTTTAAAAACTTCCAAGAGAAAATGAAAAGCCTTTTTTAGAAGGTCTGCAGCTCACTCAGTGTCTGTGGGGTATCTGAATTATTGCCTCATGAATAATCAGGGCAGGAGAAGCCTCACAGATTGCCACACAAATTAGTGTAAGGGGATATGAATACGTCTGTCACAGCTTCGCCTGATGAGGTTGAAATAGATAGCTGGATTTCACCCAGAGGTTTGTGGTGCCCGAGATGATGGCCTTGGGATATTGCCTGGTCCTGCAATACAGCAGGGATCGGGAGCAGGACTGCAATCCATGGCATCCCTCCCAGTTCAGACATCTACTGGGGAGGGCTCCAACGCCCCAGGGTGTTGGGGTGTCCCTCCTGCCACAACACTCCATGTGGGCAGCATAAGGGGGGAAAGTCACCCCTTTCTCCTTCTTTACTTGGTGCCTCTCTGCAGTCAGCCATGCTCTGACATGCTGCCCTCCCCCTTACACACCAGGCAGATGTGGATACATACCACTGGCAATGTTGTATGGCCTCCTAACTCACCTACCCAAGTCCACAAGCAAAGACCCAAAACAGGACAACATGGCACCACCACATCAGTGTTGTGCCTCTGTGGCTGGGCAAGGACTGGGCTTGGGCCATCCTTCCCCACCGCCCCCTTCCCCTCACGTCCCCTCCGTGCACGCAGAGTACCCCACGACATGCATCTTCCCACACACACACACTTCCTTCCCTGAGTACCCATCAAGCTCCCGCATGCTCTCTTGGGAGGTACCACATCTCTTGCTTGCTCCCTGTTCCCTGTTTTGACTTCCTTTTATGTAAATCACTGCAACCTGCTAGAATATTATTAAGCTGCTGAGTACATATAATTTTCATACGAAATGACAGCTAATGTCTTCAGTCTCCACACAGCCCAGCCTGCTTTCTAAAGAGGCTTAATGGCTTTAAGCAAAGTCTGCTTCCCTTCCCTGTTTATCATCTTCTTATGCATCTTGCAGGAGTATGAGACATTCTGCCTTCAGGTTTGTGAGAGACAAATTACTGCCCTGCTATTGATGTCTGTAGAATAAAAAACCAGCATCTATTGCTGAAAACCAGCATTTTTTTTCTAGCAGAGCTAGATTTAGGACTTCTCCTCTCATTATTCATTCTTTCTTTGGTGTACAAAAGCCAATGTCAGCATCCTCCAAAAAAAAAAGTGAGAAAATCCAAGAGCATTTGGTGGTCTGGGCAGGATTTTGCAGGTGAGGGAGGGCTCAGCAGGCTGCTCAGCAAAGCCGCTGCAGCATTTTGTCCTGGAGCTGTTCCCTATGGAGTAACTGTTTGGAGGCAAAGGTGGGGCTGTGGCAGCACGGACACAAAGCAGCTCCTCAGAAGTCCCTGGCTTGGCAGCCATCAGTTGCAGGTTAGAGCTGCAGGAGGCCGAGAGGTGGGTAGCAGAAAGGCTCTCCTGCTGGGGACAGGGCACCCACGTGCCCAGGTTAGTTTTGCCCAGGGTGATGGACTGAGATCTGGGGAGAGAAGGTCATAGAAAAGAAAAATTATAAACTAGTGTACTTGGCAGCTGCAAGTAGATGGATATCTGATTGAGAAAAAGAAAGAAGGTAGTTTGGACATTGAGTTTTGTATGTCTCTTGACGGCAGTAAGCCTGGCCAAACAATGTAAGCAGATACTGCACTAAAAGGGAGGACTGCTGCTAAGCTATGCAATGTGAATCCTATTAAATGCCAACAATAGCAAATTTTGTTTTGTCCCTTTAAATCCATATATATATGTATATATATATATATAAAACATTAATTGGATTTTTTAATCCCTACAGACATACTTTAGAATAGGTTTACACAGAAAAATGTCATGGATCCAGGTACTCTCATCCTCCTCCTGCTTCTTTCTCCAGCTGTGATCCCTCTGGATTAGGCTGCAGAAAAGAGAGCTGAGTGCAAGTGGGTAGGCTCACCCCACAGGCATTGCTCAGCAGACACCTCTTTCTCACTGAGTTGGTTGGGACCAGCTTGGCTCCAAAATACTAAACCCTGCAGTAACAGGCAACAGGGCACAATTTTGGGGCGTTGGAAAAGTTCCCATTTTACATAGGAGAGGAGCAGTCCATATGTTTTAGCTACTAAGAACTGCAGTGTTAAGTGCTTAGGAATTAACAACATGAATCTCATTGATTTTCTGCCCAGGGAAGAGGCTTAAATAATTAAGACATTTTGGCAGCTTTTATCACAGGTCTCTGACTACTGCTTCAATGTGTTTGTCTTTAAAATATGGCCTCAGTTCCTGACGTTGTCTGAGAGAAGATGTGTATTGTGTTGTTCCTCTCTCTATTTTCTGCACACTGCATTGGCAGGACAGAAAAAAAATCCACTTTGCATATCTGAATGAGAGTGAGAACAATAAAGGCCATGATTTTGTCTCAACTATTTCCATGACAAAACCAAAGACTTTTGAGAGGGTATTTTCTTAGTACAATGTCACTGTGGCTTGTCACGGAAATCACATCTCAGACAAAAATCAAAGCCCTGGCTTCACAAATTATCTGTGTTCCTCTCAGTCTGTGATGCCTCTGACAACACCACAGCTTCACTACATACACCTAAAATGCAAGTTAAATGTTTTTTACAGGCATCTTACGTGTTTTACAAGTAGGAGCTGATGTATAGTCAATATTTTTAAAAAGCATATTAAATGTATTTTTGTATAAGGTAGTAGGACCATGGAATAGTTAGGAGGAAAACAGCAATAAGAAGTCGGGAAAGACACAGTTACCCCCTGGAAACCAGCACCCTGAACCATGTTTGGTAAACAAGACTGATTCTGATTTCCCAGGGAGTAACCCAGACCTACGGCTTGGCTGTAGCAAACC
The DNA here is from genome assembly GCA_035590275.1 of Ibycter americanus. Lineage (NCBI taxonomy): Eukaryota > Metazoa > Chordata > Aves > Falconiformes > Falconidae > Ibycter > Ibycter americanus. The sequence continues at coordinate 59,568,453 of JAVJGI010000040.1, forward strand.
TTGAGTTGTGCTACTGCATGTGAGGCCACACGAGGTTACAGACCTTGCTCATCTATACCACTGACAGCATCCCTTAAAATCAGTTCACGTCTGACTGACAGAGAAACCCTGAGCTGATGGTCCTGTCCTGCACCACATTTTTCCAACAAGCCCTTGAGTCTTCAGCAGGATAGACTGACCTGCCAAGCAGTGACGTCCTGAAGAACGCAGTGACAGCAACGGAGGCACGCTATTCCCTGAATTATACAACCTTTTTCACATCAAGAGCAGAAACAAATTTATTCAGAAACTGCAGCACTATAGTGTAACACCTCCTCATGTACATGGGTTGCTTTTACGCAGCAAATAATTAGTGCACCTTCCAAGCACAGAGCTAAATAATTCAGTAGAAACATTTCCCTGCTAGGAAGAATCTGCTTTAGCTCTTGGCTGGCAGGTCTGGGTTAGGTTAGACCAGCAACTTTCCAGTTTCACATTAATCCTTCCCAAAGAACTGGGAGAACATCCATTCACCATGGACCCTGTCCCACAAGCACTGCTCAGCCACCACCAGCTCCCAGATCCAGAACTGGTTTATTCAGCCAGTCCCACTACCAGGGTTTCTGGTTTCTCCCAGTGGAGTGAGTTACCCTGAAGTCAGCCCAACGCCAGTGCTGAAGATCCCTCTGGTGCTGGTTCTTCAGGTTAGGCAAAGGCAGCTCCGAAACCCAAATGGAGCCAGGATGGGAAACAGAGTAAGGAACTAGCCCACTGTTACCTGAGGCCACTCCTGACCTGAATGGAGAAAAATATAAACACGACCCTACATCAAAATTAAATTATCATTTGAGCTACTTAGCAAGTTAACTAAATTTACCATGACCTACATACCAGAAAGCATTGGATATGTGGAAACACTTCGTTCTGTGGGAGTCAGGTCACTCAGTGAAATCTAGTTTAAAAAATCCACACACACTCTTCTGAAGCCTCCATTGGTCTTACAGCAGAGAACGGCCAATCTGAAGAAACAGTGAGATGTTTTTAACCTTGACACCGATTAGGTCAGGCCTACAATGATTTTAGTTTCTTGTCAGGGTAGCAGACAATGCTGACAGATGAACTGATTAGGCTTGCTGCATATTGCAGTGCAGACACAGTAATTACAGCCTAGAAACAATCATTTAAACAGAAAATAATGCATTACATGCAGAAAGTTCATTGCCAGCTGCCTAGAGGCAGCACCTCCACAGCTACTACACAGAAATAAAACACATTAGGCAGCACATCGGGTATTAAATCTTCCTAAAAGTACATCAGCTAAAGAGCAACCACTTATAAACAGCTAATATAGTCACAGAATATAACACGATTAAATGTATATATTGAAAACAGTCTCCTAAAGAAATACAAAGATGCATCTATCTACCTACCTACCTATCTATCTTTAAAACGGAAAGTCTATTTTATGTTTTTACATCTAGTTATGTGTATATATATACACACATGGGTAAAACCAGACCCCTAATAACAGACACCTTGCATGGTCTATAAAATGGCCTTTTTCAAAACAGGGTGGAGGAGATGTCCTTCAGACCAGCACTGAAGCCAACCAGCCAGACTCTTCCACACCTCTTAGCACCATTTTCTGTCCCATATCAGCACCACCCAAGTCATAACCGCAGACTGCTGCAAAGCTGGTCTTTGGAAATAAAAGAGCTGAGTCAGCACACAGTATTTGCTCTGCTGTCTTTAAATAGTATTGGTGTTTAAAAGCTCAGCTCAGATTAAGAAGATGAATACAATACAGAGCTTTAAAGATAAGTTAAATGGACAGTGAAGATTGGCCTTTAATCTACTTAGGAAGTCTTCGTGATTAAAGTCTAGCATTTTTTTCTGTGCTAATGAAGGACTAAGCAAGATGGTGACTGAAGAAATATCTGGGGAATAGCATGTGAGTGGCGGCCGGTTTTGTTGTCACTTTTCTTTCTAAATCACCTACACAGATAAATTTTGATTTCTTTTCCAGATCAGTGTGATCAGATGAAGCATACAGACGCTATTGAAAGATGCGTACATTGGCTTTCAACCTCCATCACAGCGCGTTTTCTTTTTCCAGCAGGCATCCGAGTGTGCTGCCACATACGTAAACCTTCTTTTAATGCATGTTTTATGCAAATAAGCCTTTGCTTTAGGGAGCAGCAGGCCACGAGCTGGCACATACATCAAACAGCATGCAAATCCTTCCCCACCGAAGACATGGTTTATAGCGTGCCACCGGATTGTAAAAATGTAAAACATCTGTCAAATACTGTACAGCTATGGCATGATGGCTGTTCAAAACAGCCTCGTACTGCATTAACAGAGCATATGTTTTGCAAACTCATCTCTGAGACACCTATACCCTCAGCGGGATATTCAAAAGCTGTAAGAAACAGCAATTAGTCCTCCCGATGCTTTACACTGGATTAGAAAGCGTAGGAAGCAGGCATGGGTCTCTGTTTAAACCAAGTAAACCAGAGTTTAGTTTATTGACTGGACTTGCTGGCAATTGGTTTGAGCAGCAAGATAAAAATAATATTAAAAAGGCACTAGTGTTCATTGGGAGATTTTGGAAAGCTGAAGGGCAACCTGGTTGGAGCAACTGCATTGCACATGGAGGTAACACTTGAGGTAGGGCTGCCCTCAGTTAACCCAGTATTTTCCAAATGAGAAATGGAAATGAAACATTATGTCCCAAATGAAATCAAAGAGGCTTTGTGTGCTCACCCCCTCTGCAAATGTGGCTGTAAGAAACAGACACCTAAAAATAATTTTCCCTCTTCTGTGCAGTCCTGCCACACTTACCACTTCAATATTTGAACGCTAACATCCCATGTGTAATAACCAGTGTGACTAACATCTGTCCCATAATTTATTTGCTCATCCTCTCCCTCGGGAAAGATCCGTGTGTGGTAGAGACTGTTTTTATTATGTATACACACAAAAAAATACCTAATTATACAAGCACACACTTGTCCATGTAAGTTTGTCAAAGAGGGCAAGATGAAAGCAAAGGTGCCCCATACCTAGGGCAGGGAGTGCTGAGGTTTGTGCTGTGGGAATAGGGGGGCCAGGGCTAGAAGGGCCCCCTGAATGTGCTGCCCAGATGCACTTCACCGTTCTCCTGGATAAAGCATAGTTGTGCTGGGTAGGTGTTTGCTCTTGCATAGCACTGCTGTGGCACGTCATCTTATAGCAGCATAAATACATGTATATGGAAGTGCTGTATTTTACCAGGAACTTGTTTTTATATTAGTGGCAGAATCTCTGTGCAATACTCTTGTGCTGGAATGACCTGCAAAGGCAGCAGCTATTTCCTTAGTATAGGAAGAAATTGCGGTGCTAATTGAATTTGAGCAAGTAGAGGCAGGAGAAAGGAATTTCTTTGTCTCTCTGTTCCTGGCAGTGAGAGAAAAAGATTTACAAGGAGGTTTTTGGAATTTGGCCTGTTTGAATAGGGAAAATCCACAGCCATTCAGAAATACACTAATGCAGTAGCGGTGCTATGCAAGAAAAGATCCACTTCCAGTTATTTTCGTAACGCAGGTTCAATGCCCTTTAGTTGGCTGTGTCCTATGACCGAGGACAGGAGGGCTCTTGCCCATTTTTCTATAGGTGTGTGCTCTCTGTGAAGATATATTTGTGGTTTTTTTAACTTGGATGGGAAATCTAACAGTGGTAAAGTTAGTAATCCAGAGGGCTTGGCAGGTTTGAGCAGGCAGTATCACAGCAAAACTGATAGCTAACATAAGAAACTACAACTACTCATCCAATTTCCAGGAACCAAGATTAAGGATGCAAGTGGCCAGCATCCAGCAGGACTGTGTCTGACTTTCAGCCTCATTTCTAAGTACCCATCTGAACTGTGACACTGTTTTCCCTGTTCAGACCTTATACGAACCCAGACAATGCTTATACAGCCATTTGCTTCTTGGGAACATATGGCAGTTTCCTTTCTCTCCTGTGATGGTTGCTGTTTTGCCAGCTGGGAAACTGAGGCATTTAGAAGTTAAATGATGTATTTAGTGAGGTGCAGGAGCGCTTGGAAAACACCTTATTCCTGCTCCTTCCTAGGCTATGTTGAGTTGACCAGGCTGCCTTTGCACTTACAGTGGATCAATGGCAAGGTTTAATAAAAGCTTCCAGATCCTATGCATTTTTCCATGAAATAAGAAGGGGCCATCAGGCTAGAGAAGACAAGCCTGCAAGAGGAGAGCATCCCTCCAGCATTTAAGAGCAGGTCTTTTATTATTGCCAAACACTTAAGTTAATAAGTACTTTAAGAACATTACTGAGCCGTGTCTTATACTGCCTAAAGCTTCAACAGTGAGAGCAGACAAGGCATTACAGCCACAGGCATGAGCTCCAGCCACCGTAGGGGGACTGCAGCCCTGGGCTGGGAACCGACCATCCTGGTCAAGGCAAAACTGCCCAAATAGAGACCAGCTCTGGCGCTATGGGGCACCCTCCATGAAGAGAGCAGCTCTGGCTGCAAGGATCCTGGCCACGGGCTTCCCACTGCTGCCTCGCTCCTGGCTCCCCAGAGCCCACAGGAGAACCTGCTTCCCACCAGGCTGCTGCGCTGCCGGGTCGGCACACAAGGGAGAGCGGAGCACGGTGAGCAGGGCAGCTGGAGTGGATGTGTTCACAGATCTGCCTGCATTTATGTTTCCTGTTTCTTCCAAGAATGAGAGCACAAAATAACAGCATCAAAAATGCCGTGTTTCAGCTGATTTCCAACTCAGTAGTGTGAAATGTGCATGTGCCTTAACTGCTAGTGTGGAAAACACCTTTCAGTCCAAGCCAGCATCTTTGAGGATTCCCTGGGAGTTGCAGGTGATGCTGCCATATACAGGGATTTAAACACAAATGAGAACTGGCCTCAGTGGTGAATGAGGCACTTGGATACTTATGAAAACATGTTGCTTGCAGGCGTGTCACAGACTGGCAGTGACATCAGTCTCAAAGGTGGTGCTGGCAGCCTGCCATCACCCAGCACAATTAAAGGCCAGCTTGGCAAGCAGCGGGGACATTGTACAGAGCTGTTTGTACAGCAAGTACGGTGCTGCAGATTGGGAAAATGAAATCTAGTACCACCTTGATCCATTTCCTTATGCTTCCTGCACTGAGGGTGAGACTAGGCCTGGGTTTAAAACAAAAAGGAGGAAGAAAAAAGAAAGGTCAGTTGTGTTTAATGTCACATTCAGCTCTGTGGACAGCACCAAGCTTTGGTCTGTGCCTGCTTGTCTGCGCCCAGAAGCTGTGCATATGTTCTTTTGCGATGGGAACCAGTATAGCAAAGCAGCTGGGACAGGCTTGTATCATGGTGCTGAAAGAGACCCCAGCATCTGCAGAGCACTCTTTCTTCTCGGTCCCATCATTACTCAGCTCACCGGGGCCTGGCATGGAAAAGGAGGACTCATGTCGTGCCTGTTGTCTGCTGAACACTGTGACATTGCTCCAGTGTCAATTGTCTGGGCACTGGATTCCTCTAAAGGGAAATGGTGGCAAAACCATTCCTGGAAATCTAGTGCTGTTCTAGGAAATGAGGAAGTTTGTTGTAGCAATATCAAAGCATCAAATGATTTCCTCACGTATTCTCAACAAGGTCAGGTTTCAAAGTCAGGGCACAAATTCAATTTTAAAAGACAAAGCTTTCTAAATAATCCTGATGTGTTTATGACCGAGCAGCTATACCATTGCAACCATATTCTGCTTTAGCATCAACAACAGGAGCCTGCACTCTGCCTTGAAAGTTCACGAGGGCAGAAAGGACATGGGTTTAGAGCACTGTTCGTTATTATATCTAATTTTGCTCGGTTTATTAATAATAGATTTCTCGCCAGTCCTCTCAAATGTCACCCTCAGATTTCTTCATAATTCTTCATTGAAGTTTTAAACATTCAAATTATAGATAGAAACTAAGGCAGACAGGGAGCGTTATGGATTGCCTCTTCCTCTCCTCATGTGATTCAATAACTTTGGCCAGTTACACTGCTTGGGCTCCAGGGCTACTGGTAATTCTGTAATTTCTTCACAGAAGTAGGTTTCCCTTTCTTCCTTGGTCTTGGGCCCCAATTCTCCATTCCACATGTACTTAAAGGACCCAAGAGATTTAGCAAGAAAGAGGATATGGGATCAGGTTCTGGCAGTTTGCAGAGGATAAAGAAATCTGTTCCCGCTGGGCCCCCAGCTGGCAGCATTTTCAGCAGCTCTCCGGCTCTCACAGCAAATAGATGGCTGTACCAAAGCCTGGAAGCAGAACCTGCTCCCTGCTTGTGACCAGCCACAGTGCAAGGACAGGACACAAAGCTGCTCAGGTGTGAAGAACAGCACGTCACGGTGCTATTGAGATTTGCATCCAGACTACTCATCAAAGGTGTCATACTCCATTTTACATTACATTTGAAAAGAATAAAGACTATATAAGCTCAGCTAAGTGTCCAGATAAAAAAGAAACTTAACCTTCCTACATGTGGGTGCATCTGAAGCCTGTAGCTTAACTGGCATTACGTGATAAAGGTAAGCAGCATAGGGAGGGGAATGCAGTGGTGGAGGACTAACTTTGCCTTCACAGACTATGCAGACAGCCGATGAAGATGAGAGCCTAGCAGATCACCTTTATCTGCGCCCATTCTTCTTCTCAGATGTCATCCTCTGTCCAGCCACGGGTGCGATCATCTCTCACATGCTGGCAAAAGATCCACGACTTTCATTCTAAGCAGTTTCTTATTTCCAGCCAAAGTTTCAGCTGTTGCTCTAGTTCTAGGAAAACCTGCAGCAGCACCCTAAATCCTGGGTCCTACCCTTTATGCTAAGCTAGGGCAGGGAGGGACCCAATATTAACTGTCATCATACCTTTACACCAATAACACAAAGACCCAGCGTGAGGGACATTTTCAGAGTTCACCATGAGCACTAGGATTTCATTTAAACTTAGCCTTAAATCTGTCATAAGCCCAAGCCAGAAACTCAAGTTTACGCACAATCAAAATCAAATGCTCATCTGCACCTCATTCTTTACCGGAACACAAATGTTTCAGCTCCAGACCAAGACCCTGGCTCATGTCAGACACTCTTACTGATTTTAAAACTTTGGCAAACAAATGTATTGCAAGGTTTAATCCTGGTGACCTCTGAAACAATTTATACCTATGTAAAAAGCCCACGGGTAAAATTATTTGCAGAAAACTCTGCTAGTTCCATTGAGAGTCACCAAGGTGACTCAGGCAGAGAGTCCAGGCCAGATATTTCGACTCGGTACCATTTCTGTGCTCCCTCTGCATGAGGGAAATGAAGGCACAGGGACCAGGGCACTGCCAGCCACGTCTATGGGAACGCCCTTACAGATGGAGAGCAGGAGTTCTCCAAGGGTCTGCTCCTTTCCACTCCATTTCAAAATGTACCCAGAGGTACAATTCTTCCCCTGATTTTCATCATATTTAAAGTGTTGGATTTTGGTGAGAGGTATTTCAGAGTCAGAGACAAATTTTTCTGACTTGTAAAGCTTTTTGTTCCAGGAACCGTCTCCTAGGCTGTTCACTGGCTAGCAGCCTTGCATTCTTTCAGCCATTTTATACTAAAGTTAACGATACAAATAAAGATAATGATAAAGATATACAATAATACAGTATGACAACAACTTTTTTCCTAGGGTTCCACCATTAGCCCAATAAATATTTGATGCCTTGGCAATGGAAGGTATTCTGTCAGGGACAAAATTTTCCATTTTTTGTAGTAAAAAGGGTGATGAATTTTAATTTCCACTGGGAAAAAAAAATGGTTCAAACTGTTCTTGCAGTCAAGGAAAGTCAAGAAAATGCTTTGAAGAGCAATATTGGTTCTAAACCTCTTAAGCAGTGGTAAATAGCAATCCTGGTTTTGCAATCAGCTTTTCCAAGTAAGGGTTTTCATGGGCACCCACTCATACTGATCCTGTTATAACACTGTGGTTTCAAAGCAAGAGAAACAGGGCAGAATTACAGGGGGAAATACCGTTAAAAACAAAAATGCTTTGCTTTTTGTTAACACTTGCTAAAAGTCAATACACTATCAGTTTCCTGCTGCAAACAGAAGGGATTTCTTAAATATTAAGATGTCACAGAGGGTCTATGTACTGAGATTATCAAACACATAAATTAGCATCATATCAAAAATAATACATCTAGCTACCATAGGAGCTTTCCCCTGTGAACCAGAGAGAGGAGAGTGCTTAGTCCCGTGGAGGTTAACGTCTGAGAAAGCATTCATCTTACAGAATCTACAAATGACTGGCAGCCCACATTAAATTTGTTGTCTTGAATCAATTGAGAGTGGTGTGGGGGATTCCACAAGGAATATTATCCTGTTTGGCCTTAAGCCACTCACTGGAAAATATGCATATTGGAGGTGAAATTGAATCGCATAGTCTTCTCTTCTAAATATTCACCATATGCTGTCATAAAAGTAAGTGCCAGCTCCATCTATAAAATGAATTGTTTATTGTGTAGCTGTTTTCTTTAGGCTTTGCTTCAAATCTTTAGTACACAACATGAGATCTGTAAACATTTGAGTCATATGTGAGAAGTTAAATGAGCTTATTCCAAATTTTTAGAAAGGAAGCATTGACAGCCTGAATGTCTGTTTACACATTGATTGCTCTGCTTTATATAATTACAATCATACTCCAGTGCCTCAGCTTATCTCTTTCTATCCTAAAACAATTTGTGCTGTCTCAACTATTGTAGAAAAGGTAGGTACCATCCCAGAAGGGGCCTGATCTCAGGCATCGTTAATAAACTTGTAACACAGAAAAGTAACACCATGCATTCTTTAGTTAATAACATCTTGTGTGGTCTATGGAAAGCTGGCAAAACCAGCTGAGAATTAGAACTGTACAGAATAGTAAAATAATAGGAAGGTTTTAGTAGCTCCAGATGGGCTGTGTAGCAACACAAGAAAACAACTATAATGACCTTGACACATTGGCTTACAAAGCTAAAAGATGCTGTAGGGCCTCTGTGTGACAGACATCAAAAAAGCTAGGAAGTGTTTCTACTGTGAATAGGCTTGGATTATGTTTAACACTGATTTCACTTGTTACCTGGTCTCCAGATCCTGTTAAATGAAGTTTTGCTTTGTTTGCAAAGGAAGCCTAGGTGAGGGGAGAGACGAATGAGGAAGAAACTCAGTGGACATAACAGTGCAGTGCCTTCCCGAAGCAGCCACCCAGAGGGCTGCAATATGCCCAGGCAGAAGTGAGGAACTGGCACCCCAGGACACGGACCAGGATGATAGAGGCTGGACAGAAAAGAAGTGTGGGGGTTTGTGCTGCCAGGTAAGAGGTATTCATGTGAGCAAGCAGGTACCACAGCCATTCTTGCAAGTAACAGCCGCCAGATATTTTACAGCTCTGCACAAAATCCCAGAATGGCAAAGCTTTCCCCTCTGAAGCACTGCTAAAAGGCATCTCTAAACACTGGTGAGACACTGAATCCAAAATATTGGCTCTGGTGAAAATGAAAGGCAAATTTGTCCATCAGATTCCAAACCACTGAGTATGACATCTGCAGTCTCTGAGTCATCTTAATGAAAAGAGGGTTGGCACTCTCTGAAGACAGCCCTCGCCAGACCCTCAGCATGGCTTCTTGCAAGTTTTAAGACATGCCTTAGGTAAGGCATGGGCAACAGCCATGGCTGGGGGAACAAACACTGTTCCTTCCCTACCACCAGCTGCCTTAAGTGTAAGTAATAACGACTAAGACCTCACAAGTCCCTCTGCATGAAATCAGTGTAGGGATGCTTCCATACTTTGGGGGGATCCGCTTGTTTATAGGACTTGTCACCAACCTCTCAGCCAAGTTTACTTCTTAGATCAAACACCTGACAGCAATATGTTGTACCTCGGGCTTGGAAATTTTTGCTGTTGTGGTGCTGGACTTGTTGTACTGCATGACTTCAGGCATTGTTTTGGGGATGCATTTCTCCTCCAAGATCAAATAAGAGTTCACAAATGGTGGAAGGGTGTTTTTAAATAAAAGAGGTATTTTACCCCTCAGAGGGACATTTTGCCTTCTTGCATGACTGCTCAATCTGCAACCTGTTTGTTCATATTTTTCTTCTCTTGTTCACAATATCACTGAGAAAGTTCCAGGAAAAACAACATGAGGATCACTAAAAATGATGGGGTTTTGGGAACATTATGTCAAAAAGCAAATGTTTGCCTACATTGCTGCTGCTTTCTTTAGCAGAGCTCAAGAGTTTCAGGGCATCACAAATTCCTGTTTGTTTTTTTCTGTACTGTATTTTTAGATTCCTATCATGAATGCACACAACTATACCAGGACTCACACCCTTCCTCCTCCTAATGTGTTTTTCTTATAAACCCTGAGTGGCTTGAGGCCACATAGTTTGCAAGTAGTGAAGGTGAAGTTCCTTCTTCCAACTCTCAAAAAGAATAACAACCTTTTTCAGTGTTTGACTGAAGAATAAATGTTGTTATAGTACCCACCTTAAATATCGTTTTGTTCCTTCTCTGACATAAAAGGTATTGTTGGTCTCATTTTATATGGATAGGACCACATATTAGCTTTTGGCATATTGTTGCTCTAATATATTTTACTCTGTAACCTCCTAAGAAAGTAGCCCTCCAGAGCTTACATCTTTATAATAGTTCTTAAGAAAAAAAACCCGAAATTTGACTGCCGGTAACATTTTCAATAGAGATGAGATTATTTACTTCAGGACAACTTCAATCTAGCATTATTTCTGTCATTTTCTAGGGAAAACATGTCATAATAGTACAGACATGAGATCTCTTCAATGGTGTCTACATCATATAGGGAATTCATAACTTACCAAAGACCTAAAAACCATGACCTGAAGTGAAAATAGCTATATTCATATGGTCTATATCTATTTCAAATTACACAATTCAAGGCTTTTTAAGAATAAAAGAGGCCCCAGCTCACCAGGCAGATATCAACTGTGTGCAGCTGTTAATTAACAGTGTCTGGACTCTTGCCTTGCAGTTCAGGATTTCAGAGTTACTCAGGAGCTTTTTTTTTTTTTATTATTACTTGATTACACCTACACTGTCCACCAAGATTTTCTTACAAAGTCTTTCCCTAGGTGTTTTTTTAATAGCTTCCTCCTGACAGCTAGAACATAAGTTGTTGCTTTTTATGGAGTTTAGTAGGACTTTCCTAAGGTCCTCTTTTCAACAGACAGGCAGCGAGAACCAAAGAAAATGATGCCATACATGCAGAAGAGGTGAGCATGTGGTATATATGTAGAAGGTGGATACATAGTATGTTTGTAAGTCCTACTTCTAAAGATGTCTATCATGCTTCCTCTGCCATGCTGTCTTCAGGCCCAGGAATCTGCATGAGGAAACCTGCCACTGCCTGATTTTCAATTCCAGCCTCTCTCTTCTGATTCTCTTCTCAAGATGCATCATAAAGAGTAAGATGTACCATTCCCTATGGTGCAATTATCAAAGGTTCTGATATAGTAAGTACTTACTGATCAGCTGATATCCTTTTTCTTTTCATTGTATGGCTATGAGAACAAGTACAGAAATCAATAAAAATACAAGTTGCATGAATATCAAAGTGCCCTGTGAAAATAACTAAGAAATTCTCCAGAGTGAAGGCTCATGTAGCAAAAAGAAATATCAAAATCTTGGGCAGACAGCCAAGAAGCACCATTTAGCTAAAACAAAAGCAAAATTTAGGAAGCTGCTGCATGGACTTCAAGGTGTGTTTTTTTCAAAACTTAGCCTGTGCATTAAGTAGAAGTTTGTCTCCAAAAGGTGCTATGTGGGGTCACTTGCTTACCCAAGTTAGTCATCACTGTCGAGCCCCAAAATAATGTTAAATCAGTCAGATTAAATGCTATTTGCAGAGATGTTGACACCCAGTGACAGCCGCAAAGGACAAACGGGTCTTCTGGAAATCATCTCAGCTTACCAACTCTATCATTACCTGCTTATCAAAACTGAGCCGAATATCCAACACTACTGAAAAATGAATGGATCCTGTAAGCTGTCTCAAAGACTGCATGATAAAAATAACTCTGAAATAGTTGCAATAATAAAATCCATCCTCAGGTGGGTAAGCCACTCATTTTCTAGCCATGGAAACAGTTATGAAGCTGTTTCTATTTTGGATGCAGGTTAGGGAGCTCTGATCTTCTGGAGCTGCAATGGGAGTAAGAAATTATTCATTAACCAAAATGGGGTTAGGAGAGCTTGTAGTGATCATGCCAGGTAGAGCTCATCTCCTGAGCAAAGTGTTGGTAACTGGATGATGCAGAAATCCCGAGAATTTCAAGCCCCTGACTTGTGAAACTGAAGGAAAAAAATGGAGGAAGGATGACTCCAACCCTAGGAGGTACCTTGATGAGCTGTGAAGAGCTGAAAAAATGTTTACGTGATCTTCTTACTTTCTGCAGAATGAGGACAGGTAGTCTTTATAATTTGACCAGGAATGCAAGAGTGATTCAGTATGTCAAAGTTCTCTCATGCAAGATTGAAAGTGAAATCCCTGGAACAGGGAGAAGAAAAGATGAGGCAAGAATTGTTGACTGGCACACAGAGCAGAGAGATCACCTCAAAGACTAGCAAATTTGCACACAGCTGTATTTATTTTCAGTTAAACCTCATTCTTGTTTCCCTCCATTTTTCTTTGTTGAAAGAGGAAGAAAAAAATCCCCAGCTCCGTAACAGACTGGGGACCTGCTAATTTCTGGAAATATCCCAGGAGGTGAACAGTATGTGGTGAAATGTTCTCAGCAACAGTGCTGCCTGTGTAACAGAAGGTGCATAGGGACTGCTCTAGCAAATTATTCATGGACAATAAATAATGTATAACGTGTCTGAAAGTCTAGGGAAGTGCACCTTTCTGCAATGTACATATTTCTATTCTAGAAGGCATTTTTATTTTTGTTTGGCTTAGTTTTTTCTCAGCATTAGCTCTGTGGGTAACCATGACCTTGCATAAGCCTGGGGTTTTTTTCACACATCATGTGATCCTTCTCCCATCTACTACATGAGCTAAAAGAAAATACATTTTCTTCTTGATTCTGTTTTTATTAGGATTTATTATTAAGTTCATATGTAACCAGGCTAATTTGTTAGCTTTATGTCTACATACCTTTTCCTGGGGGTAATATCGCCTCTGACCCATAGTTTTCTGTTGGGCTTAGTGGTAGTAATAGTATTTACAATGTCAGTTATAGAGCAGGTTCTGTAGCAGTAAGTACTGCATCAGCCTCCTGTAAAACATGTTCTCCATCCTTGAGAGCTCATAAACTAGGTTATGATAAGTTGCAGCTGGCTGATGAGGTAACAAGTGAGCAAAATATCATGTCCTAATTAAAGGAGTTGGCTTGCTTTCCACTTGGCTGCTATAGTGAAGGGAGTTACTTGGAAAGCTGCTTGTCTTCCTACCTCATGTCTGAATAACGTTTATTAATCATCACTGATTTCTCAGTGTACTTGTCCCCTGTGAGAAACAGTGGAGGATCTTTCTTTTTCCCTTTTACTATGTGGTTTGCAGCCTAGATGACTCAGGGTAAGCTGTGCTATTTCTTCTCCTTTAATTTCAGGTGATGTGTTTACCACACTCTGGACAGGTCTGCAGAAAGCCTAACCTTTCCCATTAACTACTTAGAAACAAACTAGACTAAACTAATGGGGACTTCTGCCTATGATTCCCAAGAGCTATTTCACTCTTAAGATCTCTTGAGCAAGAGCAGTTAGGAAATGTGGTAATGTAGTTCATACACTCTTACAGAGGGACAAGCAAATGCACTTTGAAGACATAACTGTCCTGTAAAGGTTTATTTCCAGGACAAAATCTCTGGGGTAGTTCCAATCCAATTTTCCATTTATTTTAGACTCTTCTACCAGTGGAGGTTTAGATTGGATATTAGGAGAAATTTCTTCACCTGAAAGGTTGTCAGGCATTGGAACGTGCTGCCCAGGGAAGCGGTTAAGTCACCATCCCTGGAGGTATTTAAGACATGTAGATGTGGCACTGAGGCACATGGTTTAGTGGTGGACTTGGCAGTGTTAGGTTTACAGTTGGACTCAATGATCTTAAAGGCCTTTTCCAATCTAAATGATTCTATGATTGTATGATTCTCAAATACATCCTTTTCAAAGTCAGGATGTATTTTCCTTTTCTTTTTATCTAGTACACCTAAGTAAAGAAGTGGGAGGGAAAAAGTTACACAAATTATATTTTTTTTACTCAACTTTTTGAGTGTCTTCTCTTGTACAAGAATCTTGGTATCTTGTAAGTTTTGGCACAAATACTTGAACAACATCTGACTACTCTCTGGAATTAAAATGGTAACCATTAACAAAGCAGATTTATAATTATGACTTCTAAACTACACTTATTCCAAACTTCATAGATGCCAGTGATTCACCTAGTGAAGATGTAGCTGCAATAATATATGAGTAATAGAACTGAACAAACATAATATGTATTTTCAGTCTGAGAGTTAATCACTTGAATGATCCTACTTGAGCATTAGGTAGGTAGAATTTACAGATAATCCAAGAAATCTTCAATGTAAACACACTGAAAAGGAAAATTTCTTTAGCAAAAAAAAAAGTTACTTGATTTGATTAAATCATTAATTATTTGCTAATATTGAGTCATCAGGCTGAAGCGGTACACATCTGGGGTGTTTGCAGGTTTTCAGATTTGTCTGGTTTGAGTGCTTTAAAAATCTCATTTCTTGCTGAAGGGCACACATGCAATTAATAAGACTGTCATATTCTCATGCTATTATTACAAACTCTGGTTTCCAAATTACTCTCAAATTGACCTACTTTATTCTTCAAACCAATTCCTTAGGAAAGGAAAGAAGTCATTGGCATGACTGGCAAGTACCAAATTTTGTTGAAGAGCATAGGAATCACTGAAAAGAAAGGTGCTCCCTGCATTAGAATGATGAGGTACTCCATGTACTTTGGTGGAACTATGCTAGGAGAGAATGTGCTCTGGGACAGCTAGAAGGAAAAACAATTAATAGATCATTATACCGAAAAACTGTCAACTGGAAATCAGGTGGTGACCAGTAAAGATATATTATGGGGTGCTTCTCTTGAGTTAAGAAGATATACTCCTCTCCAAACCCATATAAAAGTTTATAGCTCCTCCATTGTTAGTCCTCTGTGGTAGGTTAGCAGGTGGCAAAACTACATTCACAGTCCTCAGAAATAGTTCCGCCTAAGACTGCATTACAGAAATCTACCTTGAAGACGGCCAAAGCAAGAATTATGATAAGGATCCAATTTGGTCAAGCACAGATATCACTAAGAACAATTTAGTTTCCACCTTATGTCTAAGCATTCACCAAGGACAGACATTCCAGCAAAACTTCTAAACTGCAGAAGACAGTGAGCAAGTTTATTTAGTGAAAGGAGCCGAGATAATTTCCTTACTTCCCTGCATCCTCCTCATAGCCAAGTCTGTCTCACTTTCATGTTAACCTTTGTCGCAGTTGGCTCCAAGTTCATTCCTACTCCACTGACTGGGTGAAAAGAAGACCAAAAGGCAAATGCTGCCTCAGTAGCTCGTCAAACTGTTGGTTCACTGAATAGAAACAGTAAAAAGGCTAAAGGTGAGGACACTCCACACAGATACTAAGACTAGACAGTCCTTGGCCTCGTTCTATCTTCCCACTCTCTGTGTAGAAGAAAGCCCTTGGCATGGCAGAAATTAAACCTCCTGCCTCATTCTCCCAATTAGATTTTTCTCTCCTCTTGGACTCACTGTTGTGGGTTTAAATTCTTGATGTACCTTCAGGCTCTAGCGTCACACCTACTCATTAAAAAGAGCAGTCATCTTAAAATCATCTCTGCAGATGTAAAGATTGTGACTAAATAACTTCTAATTTAGTTTAGCATTCCCATCTTTTGAGTGACTTGGCAGTGCTGCTGCTGTAAGCCCTTGATCAAACACTCTAAAAATACTCATACACCTCAGTATTTTTTATTTTGTCTTTCCTGGTTTGTTCCACGGAGAGCTGTCATAACACCACCACTATACCAAACTCACCTGGAAGACTTTAACATACCACGCGATAAGCAAGCAGCAACCAGCAAAAAATGTGAAACTGGAAAGCCTTTTCTCAAAAAGGTGAGCAGCTGTTCAACAGCTGAAATCACTGGGATGATTCATGAGTCAGTCACTGCTCAGCAGTGCCAGTAAAGATCTCACAATTTCATCAGGTCCTGTGGAGGCCACTGCTTTATAGAAGAAGGCTTCCAACCCCTGATGCGTGAGGTCTGGGATGCTGTTAGAGAGCTGACGTATGTGCTGCAGAGAGACTGGCTGGTCACAAACATACAAACCGCCTTATCTGATGTGACAAAATCCGTGTTCCCAAGTACTTCTTCAGCAATTGCCAGGTTGTCATTTCTCTCTTCAGAGGATGGAAAGGGTAGGAAGACATGCAAATTGTAGGCGACAACAGGATGTGACTATGACCCTTGGGCCTGATAGTTGATAGGAGGCTGTTCCCGTGCCCCTGCTATCCCCAGTACATTGCTTTCCACAGGGCCTAGTGACACATCCCCTCTTAGTTTTCACACTCACATAGCAAATTCAACTTGGCATGCAATTTACAGAGAAGTAACGTACTAGTGCAAGAATGAGCTTGTACCTGAAGAACATCAGGATTTTAAACCAAATACATTTTTTTTTCAAATGCCATTGAGTTTTGCAGCAGTTAAAGGTATGGACCGATCGACTGAACTCGAGTAGGAGGAGTAGAGTTCTAGTAGGACATGGCCTCCTATCATTTTCATCATATGCTCAGCCAGGTTAATGACATAGCAAGAAACCATTCCCCTTATGGGAGAGCGAGAACACACAAAAATTGTGATTAAGTCTTGACTGATAGGGGTTTCTCTGCTCTTACACTATCTGCATGTGCACAACTAACTCTGTAAATTTATTTTATCTCCATGTAAGGGATCAAGCACCATATACAGCAGCAGAAAAACAAGCCATGTGTTTCCTGGAGTTCTTCCTGTTGCACTGACGGTTGTTGATTTCAAAGTTGAATCATCAGGTTCATGAATCTAAACTATTTGAATGCTGATTCTCCTTAATATATGCAGTGGGGATTACACAAGGGTCTGTTTCCTTCTAAA
This sequence comes from Ibycter americanus, assembly GCA_035590275.1. Lineage (NCBI taxonomy): Eukaryota > Metazoa > Chordata > Aves > Falconiformes > Falconidae > Ibycter > Ibycter americanus. Next base: position 59,585,626 of record JAVJGI010000040.1, read on the forward strand.
ATGGGATGGCTTAAGAGTGACTTCATTTATCATTCTTACGACTCTGTTGGTTCTCTACTTTGTACTACCTAGGATAAAATATGTTAAATAAGATTCATATGAATTTCACTGAAAGTACTTCTTGCTCTCTTTGACATAAGGAGGTGGGGCCATCAGTCCATGGGAAGGTAAGGAGACTACGCTGCCCTTGAGGATTCTCAGTAAGGTAAAGGGAAGCACCTTACCTGCCTTCCCCTGAATAAACTTTACTGGTTTTATGCAGTAATTAACACTTCCATCATGTGCCCTACCTGAAAGTTTAGCATGTGTCACTAACATCAGTTAATATCCCTATAACTCAAGAAATAATAATTGTTGGTTTATTGGAGATTAAGATTCTAAATTCATACTGAAATTGCTTTTATGCACTTTACATGTTGGCCATAGCCAAGGGTACTTGTATGAAATATGTATTTAAATATAAATATGGAAATTCATTCTAAAAAATGAAGCCTATTTCTCCTGGAAGGTCTGACAGGATATTGGAAATTTTAAACCCTGCAGCAAACTGTGATCGAAGGAGTGTTCTTCCTGAACGTTTCCTTGCTGCTTTCCATCCCATTTAATCTGTCCTTGTAATTCCTTAGAAAAAAATTACCCTAAAACTAAAAGCCCATAATTTCATTTCTAAAAAGAAATGCATCAACATGATGATACTACTGTGGTTCCACTGTCCAGTGTTTCTCATTGCCTGAGTGCTAGGTGATCTTATTTACTATCTGCAAGCCAGTTAAGCCACTTAGGCAGCTATAATATATGCAATTCCTTTTAGTATACAGCATTCTTTTTTCTAACTTTTTTATTCTCTGTTTTACAAAGGAAATCAGTGTATCTTATGTATGGAAAACATCTCTGTGCCCATCCCTTTATAGAAAGGGACAAACTGGAATTTCAAGGGAACTGGACTACATTTCCATTTTAAAACAAACTTTGGATTTAACTTACTGAATTTCCTTTTTTCTTTTGCATACCAGACATCTGAAGCATGCTGGCTTTCCATCATTCAGTTACAACGCTGTGTCACAAAACAGTCCAGGTACGGTCTACAAATTTTAAACACACCTCTCCTGGTTACTCAGAAGTAGGGTTCTTCTAATACATCTCAAACCAAAACTCTTAATTCAGCAACTCTTAACTTAGTCCTCAAATGTTTGGCACAAACAACGTTTCTCTGCAAAACTGAAGAGAGGTAGGGGATTCACCTCAGTTCCTCCCCACGGCAAGGGTTGTGTCACGATGTCGTGGTTTAACCCCAGCCGGCAACCCAGCACCACGCAGCTGCTCGCTCACTCCCCCTCACCCAGAGGGATGGGGAGGAGAATCAGGAAGGAATGTAAAACTCGAGGGTTGAGATAAGAACCATTTAACAGGTAAAGCAAAACCCGCGCAAGTAAGCAAAGCAAATCAAGGAATTCATTCAGTACTTCCCATGGGCATTCAGCCATTCCCAGGAAAGCCAGGCTCCATCACGTGTAACAGTTACTTGGGAAGACAAACGCCATAATGTCAAATGTCCCCTCCTTCCTTCTTCCCCCAGTTTACCATATGGCACGATGCCATATGGTATGGAATACCTCTTCAGCTAGTTCGGGTCACCTGTCCTGGCTGTGTCCCCTCCCAGTTTCCCAGGTCCCTCCAGCCCTCTCGCTGGCAGGGCCCAAGAAACTGAAAAGTCCTTGATTTGGTATAAACACTACCCAGCAACAACTAAAAACATCAGTGTGCTATCAACATTGTTCTCACACCAAATCCAAAACACAGCACTGCACCAGCTACTAAGAAGAAAATTAACTCTATCCCAGCTGAAACCAGGACACAGGAACATAGTGTGAGCACCAGACCTGATCTAAAGCAGAACATCTCAAGGAGACAGACGCTGCTGTGCTTCATTTTCCAAGGTCAGGGAGAGGGTGATGGGGACAGTACCTAACCCAGCTCCCAAGAGAGTATGACAGGAGGCCGGACTCTGCCCTTCATTTGTAGTTCCTCCTGTAACAGGGGAGGTAATGCCACGCCTTATGGCATGAGTGACCGAGCTGCATCAGTGTGTTGAACATGCTCATACCTGAGGATGTGAATGAGACTTAGCAGAATTACACGCTATGCAACACTGACATGAGACCAAACATAACACATCCGGTGCTCACGGTGTCCAGGGTGCCAAGGTGCTTTCTCTGAACCAACAGACTAGCCTCAAATCAACCCTTTCTAATTCCTGCATACATCAGTTATTTTTGTTCTGTAAAACAGAGATACATTTTGCAAGTGAGACAAGTAAAGAAGCATTTCTCATGCAGCAAAACCTTTTCCTTCTAGGACAAAGAGAACAGGGAATCTATTTCATGCCAAGAAAACAGGAACCAGCATGGCTCAAATGTGGACAAATCCACCTTAAATTTTCTGCAATTTGAAACAAATCAGACAAAGGGATAAAAACTGCATTTTAGTAGTCTTTAGTCTGCATTTTGTGTGTCATGCTGAGGTCAGAGAACTAGCGTATCTCATGCCTGAGATCACAAATGAAGATTAAATGAGAATATTCACCTGGCAATTCCACACCGAGCACATGAAACGCTGCTCTGAAATGTGTGCTGGATTAGCATTCCTGGCCCACGGAAAACAATGCCTGAAAATTTGAGGTCCAGAGAACATGCAGAGACTGCTCCAGCCTGGCTTCACACACTTTCCATAGCAGTGTCAAGGAGCAAAAAAGCCAAGCCTGAAAGATCCTCACTTTCAAATGTGTGCTTCAAGCCTGGCTGTGGTCTTGCCCCTGCGCTGACTGCTGCGCCAGCTCCAGGGAGCAGCACGCACAACGCACTGGTTTTTAGCATGGGAAGTGAGTGAGCTACAATCTCCCAGCAGCTTCCGAGACTCCTGAACTTCCCGGAGCTTTTGGAGCATGTTGAATTATGCTAATTGTCGCAAGCAGGAAACTACTGTTTTAATAAAAAATACCGCTGATATATTTTATCTGTATTGTCAGCTATTGTTTCTAGCACAGCATGGTTTCATTTTTGCAGAGGGACTAGACATACACATCATCACTGACAGGTGGACAAGTCAGTCCATTGTGTCTCTTCCCCTTAATACCTGCCATGGCAATTCTTAGCACATGAAAAGTGCTGAGCATTTTGTTTTTAGGGGAATCCATGAATTTGTACTGTATTATTGCCAGTTACAGAAACTGTTTCTTCCAGGGCCATGCTTGAAGGTAGTGCCTCTTTTTGCTGCAGCAGTTCTAGCTGCTGCTTGGAAGCTCTCTTGAAGGCATTAAGAGAGCTTTCAGTGTCCAGTTGAATGTGAAATGCATTAAATAACTCAAAAGTTAAGTTAGTTAAAAAATAGTTTATGGTTTAAAAACTAGGTGAGGTGGGGCGGGGAGGTGGGGGAGCAGGGGAGGTAAGTGCAATGAACAGCACCAAATTAAATCACCACTTCTTACAGGCCTAGTTCATGGAAACCCTGGAAGATCTCCTACCCCATTAATAAGACCTTGACAATATTCAGTCTCTTCCAAAATAATTAATCCTAACAGTTACGTTCTCATGTTTATTTTCTCAGACTCATGTCCGTGTGTGTTTACTCCAGAGTCACCTCCAACTTCTCAGCAGCATGGTCAAAACCGTTTCACCATACCATGAACAAGGAACTACATAATTTATGTTGTCCTCATTGATTGCGACAGAACAAGCTCTAAGGATGATCTAGGAAGAAGGTCACGGAGTAAGAGGGAAGGAAGTAGATGAGTTAAGAGGGTTAATACAGTACAAGGGGTAGGGATTCTCCTTCTCCCCCTCTTCCTCCAAAAGCTGGTGCTACCTTGTTGTAGGTCTAAGCGTCCTGCTGGAGGACTTCACAGCCACAGTGCCGAAACATACGACTGAGGCAAAGACATCCCTGCTCTGCCAGCTGAGTGATGGATAAAGCACTTGCTACCTTTGCAGTCCAGGCCATCACTACCCATTCTGTGAGTGTGTCCAAAAAAGACTGTCTTCTCCCAACTCGTCCCCGGTCCTGCCTTCTCTCCAGTAGTTTAGGAAGTTCTACAAACCATCTTCCTTCTTGCTAACACCCACAGTGGTCTCTTAACCCACTTTCTCCTTGGCCCTTTTCAGCCTTCCTTCTGCTCTTCCCTCTTCCCTTCCCCTCCCTTCCACGTCCTCATTTTGTTCCTCATCTGAGATGTAAAGACATGAGTTCACCCCACCTGTGCGCTGTACCCAAGCTTGCCTCCCTCCTGGCAGTGCACAGGGACTGAAGTGGGCTCCTTTTTGCCACTGTCAGAGTCTTTAAACAGTTGCCTTTTCATTAATCCCGGCTATGTGTATGCGTGTGTGACTGTGTGTCTAAGTCTAGACAGCTGCAACTTGGCAATCTTGCTGTAAGGTCTCTATGGAGTAAAGTTTGTTAGCTGTTGGACCTTAGTGTCCGACTCCATTTGTGTTTCAGGGAACAGAAAATTGACCTCAGTAACTAATGCAAATGTAGTGCTAATTTCTGAAAGTGTTATCGTGCTTTTGTCTCGATACTCATTTTTTATAGGCACTTTTCCTGTGCCGCATACATAAACATGCCATATTCATTATCTTTTAAAATCTCATTTGGCTAAAAGATTGGTTTTGGCCTAGCAGATAGGGCCAACTAGGTCACATTTTTATAGATGATGACTCTTATTTCTCTGTTCTGTCTGTATCTACACTGTCCCTCTGCTTCTGCCCTTAATTCCTCACAGGTTTTCTAGGATAAGTCTCATTATTTCTTTCTGGACAAGAGATTTTGATCCCTGACATAAATCCAGACCAACTCTGCATTTAATGCAGTTAAATAAATTTATAATGAAATTATCATTTTTCCTATACACATATTTATTACACACAAATAAGATACCACAGAAATCACAGATGGCACACTGAGCTGAGCTATTTCTGGGACAAAGAGCAAATATTAATAACAGAAGTGATTTGTGCAGATTGGTGGAGATGTGTTTTTCGTTCTGTTAAGGAGAAGCAGCCAGGAAAATGCATCACATTTTCCAGCAATTCACATGAAACCTCAGCGTACTATCTGAAACGTGGTATCCTGATTCTTCTTATCCATGAGCTTCAGCAATTCAGAGAGCCCTCAGCATGTGCCAGGAGCCTAAAAGAAAACAAGGATGAGGGAACGACACTTCTTTGCATGCAGGAGTTGGCCATGCCTCACCAAACACAAACCCAATTCATCATCTCCCAGACACTATTTCATACCAACAATTTTGCTGTCTCCTTAATGCATCTGTCTGTTTATCTATTCTCAAGTACCATCTGCTTGTCCTGCTCTCTCGCACCACACATGTTCACAGCGACTACACCTCCAAGGTGACAAATGAGCAGTCGAGCTAATTTCATTGGGATAAACAAGAAAGCAAGAGCCAGATGGATAGCCACGGAGAGAGCCAATGTCATTTGGGGGGAGGAGACAGTATTTGGAGGACGAATCACCATAACAACGGCAAGTGCAAAGAAAAGGTTTCTATTCTGTCTATACCACTAATTACTATGAATATTTTGTTCTTGCCCTGTGGTTTATCCATGTCCAGATCAATGATTTACTGGCAGATGGCTTATTTTGTTTTCTTTTTTTTTTTTTCTCCATAAAGTTTTGTTGTTTTTATTTCGTAAGGTTTGAGGTTTAGATTTTTTGACTCTGTTTTGGGAGTTGGGATTGTTTTTATCAGACAATCACAGGAAAGCAGAGCTTGGAGGAGTTCAAGGACTTTGTGAATTTTGAAACGAGCCCACCATTTTATTACAGATTTTTATTACTGTAAAGACACAATTTGCTCATTGTTGATGTTCATTCAGATCCTGCTTTCAGTTTACAGATAAGCTTTTGAGACTGTAACTTCTTTTCTCTATATGGCACTTCCCAGCACTGGCACAGCATAAAGATCTGACATATAATCCTGACTAGTCTGGCAAAGGTCCAGCTGACTTCGAAGCACCAAGATTGTACCCGTTTAACTAAACTGGTTTAAAAAACACTTTAGGTAAACTACTGAAAAGGCTAACGTGTGTGTCTGCATGTAGCTTTAAAACTATTTTATATTGCCTTAGCTTGCCTCAACAAGAGATATATCCTAAAGTGAGAGAAGACAGCTTAGACTGAACTAAATAAGCCTATATAGGCCTCAACAGGAAATGGATTTTTAAAACATGATTTTAGTTCAGTGCAGCTTTGCTTGATGTATGTTATTGTAGCACAAGGCAGTGCAGTGCAGATATGCCTTAGCTGCTGCATGAGGAGCTAGCTTAGACCTGGAAGCAAAACTCTTTGGCCAGGCTAATAAGCACTGACCTTGTTCAAAAATGGCACAACACAGAGTCTTGCAGAGGTACGTGTGCTAGCTGGGCATCCCCACACAGCAAAAGCCAGTGATCTTAATACAAAGGAGAATCTGGTTTATAATTTCTAGTGGCATACAAATACAGAGCTAAGCCAGTGGGCTGAGAAACCTCTCAAGTTCACTTCATTGCATTCAGTCATGGCTCATTCAAAGTAACAATACAGGCTCAGCAAATACTTTCTTTTGCTAATATGAAGAGACAAGGCACTTTCAAAATGTCTCTGAGTTCTGTACATTATCAGTATTGTTCAGCAAGAATTGGTTCCTCTATCTCAACACATAATATTCAAAGAAAAATAACATGTGGAAGTGACATGATCTAACTAAAAAATCCCCCTACCTAAGCTTCCCAAAGTTCAATTTAATTGCTATGTACATTCAGTGACTGCTTCAAAGACTAATCTAACTGCATCAGAAACTGTCAGAAAAAAATTTGCTCCCTTCCCCAGTGGAATAGAAACTTTTGCTTTGAATATACATTTTCGAACAAAATCTCCCTTATGCCTCTTCTGTAAGAAAAAGAGTCATTCTTGATGTAGTACAAGCATTTATTATAAGGATTCCTTTTTAAAAGCAGGTTTACACTCTGTTAAAGTAGGAGGTACTCTGTTTTCATCGAACTAGAGCTGTTCTGCTGAATGGTACAGAATCACACCGTGTGCTGGAAGACTTCGCTCTTTGTCTCCCTTCCCTTCCTAAACACATGGTTCTTTGTCAGCTTACTCAATCAGTTTACTTTTGTTACGTGAAACACTCAGGGAAAGTTTAAGGCTCAGATCTGTCTTATATTCCTGTGCATTCCAACTGCACTCAATGCTATTTGCATGAGAAGCAAAGTTAAGACACTATTTGATTAAATTTTGGCCATGGTATTATGTGGCACGGTTGCACGTTGAAGTGGCGGCCTAGGCTTAATAAACAGAAGGGTCAGAAGGGTCCTTCCTCTTCTATAGTCTAAGCTCCGAACGGAAAGGACCACTCATGGGAAAAAAGCTCCTCAAAAAGCCTGTAAATGATGACATTTGATCCTTAAAATCTTATCTAAGACTTTTCTCTAAGCCATGTTGTACTGCCTGGAAGACAACGCCATGGTAAATCTCACTGTGTGTTCTTCTACTTGTAAATAAAATAAATAATGTGCCTGGAGAATATACCCAAAACCTTAAAAATAGTAAGTTTTAGGACTGAGGATGTTGTGTACCTCTATCAGTTAAAAAAATGTATACACTTTACAGAGGGAACCAAAAAGGAAAAAACTTGCCATAAACCTAGCTTTTACACATGAGTGTCTGTTGGTGGACTGGTATTGTAAGAAAGAAAGTCAAGTTCCACCTTTTTAAGATGTATAAATAATCTCCATAGCCAGGCAGTTTCAAGAGAACAGGCACACCTGCCTAAGCACAAATGATCGCAAAACTTTTCCCCCTCCTCAGTAGCCATGAGGTGTCCAAAGTCTAAAGAATGGAAGACCTTGAAATGCATCAGAATCTTTCCTGAACAAACGTCAGGAACTCTGCAAGGTGATTTCAGCCAGAGCCTCCTGGACAGGCTTCTGTAGTCTGCCAGCACAAAAGCACAAAGAGAAAATATTTGGTCATCTCAAACACAGGAGATGCGCTTTATTTTCAGTAGCAACCCCTCCATCCCCCTGCCTGCAGCACAAAAGTCCAGGTGCTTCTGAGGATCAGGTTTGGCCCAAGCAGCCTTGACTTTTTCTTCTTCCTTTCTTAAGCTCTGTTTCAAACCCTTTCCTTCTCCATCTGAGAATGGATAGATGGCTAGATCTGCAACTGGTGACCTTCTGTTCATTGCCAAGGTGGAAGAAGTCAACGGACTCAGTTAGCAACAAATTTTCCCACCAGCATTGCTTGCAATAATTGGCACATACCCTGGATGAAATGACCATAGTCCTCTGGAGTCTGGATGAGTAAGCAGCAGCCTGAAATTGGTGAAGCAGCTGCATAATGTGCAGGTGCTCTGGAGAGAATTAACTCTTCCCAGGGCTATCAGGATTGCCTCATATTAAAAAAAAATCCACAGAAAAAGAACAGGCCTTATGTAGCTTAAAAAAAAATGCCTCTCATCTATCCTTGTGTTAATCTTTCCTTAACATTAACTGCACTTTTTTGAGGATCTCACCCCCACTGTACCTGAAATAAGAGATGATATGTCTTTTGGCAAGATTAAAGATGGAAATTTGTACCAGGACAAGAACCTGTGAAAACTCTTAAAGAAAATCTATTTCCAATATAAAAATTCAGGTTGTATAGCTTTTGTTTAATCTTTTCAGAATGCTTATTTGACTAAGATTTACATGCACACACATTACTTCAAAACTGTACAGCTCAGAATCCAAAGTACAGTCTTAATAATCAATAATTGGTTTCGCTGTGTCTCCAGTGATGGATACTAGAAAAACTGCTGCATTTACCAGGTCCTGAAAATGGATCATACATGTGATAGAGGGAGGGGAAAAACGTAAGCAAAATTCTGCATTGAAGCTGTGACCCAGAAAAAGACACCTGATCCTGTACTCATATCACCTCAAACCACTTTTATGAGAGCTCTCTGCACATACGTTATCATCCTCTAGCCTGCAAAGCTGCATATCTGGGGAAGAAGTTCTGGATTGGGACTGCCAAGTGAAAGAAGGTTACTTTTCTGGTGGGTTCAATGTCAGGATTAATGGCTTTAACTTCACTACTCCCATTTTAAATCCTTTTGGACTTCTCAGCTTTGATGCTTCCATCTAGAAATACTCCTCAGAAATACTGCCCTTCCTCACAGAGCCTTGTAGGGCTTAGGAACTTGACACATGCAGAGCATTTTTAAGATGTACATTATGCTCAGCTTTATTATTACAGCGCTGGATGTTCACTTTTCCTAAGAAAAGGTACCAGGACTCCTGAATAAAATACTTCTAGGCACTTTATGGAAATAAAATATTAAAAATAGGACACTAAAGACCTAGTTTGGGCTATCTCTTATCTCTGCATGCACACAACAGTCAAGCACAGCTTCATTTAATTCTGCGTTAGCCTAATTGCTGGGTACCTACCACATCCATCTGTGTGCATTATAGTGAATACGTGCACTGGGGGCTTAATGAGCCAGACACCTGCTCAGATGAACAAATGGCCTAGAATTATCACTGGTAATATCACCCATACGTTTAAGCTGCTCTTAATTTAAAAGGAGTGCCAGTGCACCAAAATAAACGGAGATGCGTACTAGAACTGATTAAATTACTCCAGCCAGGCCACATCTGCAGTAATAGTGGCATGTTCCTGGGACCGTCCTCTGATAATGCGGCTGGAATGGCTGCACCCACACAGTTGAAGAGTTAGAGCCCTCAAAGCAGGGTAGTCCTGTTAGGAACATTCCTGACAGGTACCTGAGAATCTGGAGGGAAATGCTAGTTGACCTGGATCACAACTATGATAGGGACCGGTTTAAATGTGTAGTAGCATAAAAGACCAAATCTCACTGCCAAGAAATGTTCTCTGGCATTGTTTAATTTACTATGATTTCATTGCTAGTGAGCCTAGAACAAAAGTGTCTGTCTGAAAAGCTGTAGTGCACGGAGCAGGGGAAGCTATTTCAGTTCAGCTCCTGTTACACAAAAATATCATCTTCATATTTGCATGCCATTAATACAATTCTCATGCAATTTTCTGTTCTCAGAAAGATTTGACTACTAAGTAGTCTATTCTGAGTAACTCTAGGTACTCCCGAGTCAAACATCCCAAACAGTGTCTTACAGCCAGAAGAGTTGTTGCAGTTATGTTCACGGTGACGTTTCAGAAAAAATAATGCAGGGAAATAATGTATAAGAGCATAGATATAACAAGATCATAAAAGCCTACTTCATACTCAGTACATACATTTGCATTCCCAACTTCATTTTCATGTATGTTACTTGAAGTATTTAGCTGACGTTTCTCTCAAGGGTTTTTTCAAGGCCTGAAGGAACACAGTTTTCAATATAGGCCTTTTTCAAGCGGATTTTGTGGCACTCAGTTAATACTGCGTTTTTACCAGTGTGGTACTCCTGATCACCCTCGTTACCCTAAGCCACCAAGACTATGAACTGGCATTCTGTAGTTCTGGCTCAGCTCTTGTATCACCCAGGAAGTACACCAAGCTGTCTTCTTCCTCTGTAATAACTTCTACCTCCAGAAGAGCCCAACCTTCTTTCTACATTTGCACAGGTAAGAAGGTCCCAACCGGGATTTTTAGATTACTTCTTGAATATTTCATCCTCTTCTTTCAGTTCATTCCACTTTGAATGCCATGTCCCTGGGTTCTGCCCTTTCAGCACTCTCTTGTTCTCTTCCATCAAATTCAAGTCTCTCTTCTTCATAATTCCTACTCACCCCACTTCTGTCCTGCTTGAGAGACATTCCTTTATAGCTGCTGAATCATCCTCCTGGTTTCCTTCACCTTATTGCTTCTACCAGTCTTATCACTGATTACTAATGGGAGAAATGACCATGACTTTCCCACTAATACTTGGCCATGTTCTTCCACAACTACTGCGCAGACCCAGCTTATGTACTTCCACCAGAAAAGCCCTTAACTAATTAATACTGGGATAAGGACTAAGAGGGACTGCTAAGGCTTGGAAGGTTTTTTATATGAAAATGAGAGGGTGCTATTAAATTCTTGCTGATACTTGCTCAGACACAAGATGCATGTGTGTGTGTGTGTGTTTGTATGCATGTATGTGTATATATATAAATGTATATATTTTACTACTGTAAGTCTTTTCCCTTATCCACCTATTATGTATTGCACTCCATTTGTGCATATTGTAAATTTTCTCCCTTTTATAATCAGAAGCAGTATCTGTCTCAATGTTTCTGAAGTTCCAGAGGGACTCTTAGATTATATGTCATCACAGACTTTTTGTTTTAAAACTGTCTGTAGTAACAGCTTGCCATAAGATAACATGGAGAAATGGCACATGTCCAAGCAATGTGGCCGTTCCTTAAGTTCATCCAGTAAGAGTAATGAAAGTTTCTTGCACTATTAGATAAGACATTACTAGCATGACAAAGTATTTCAGGAATACTATTATTAATAATATCTCATCTAAAAGTCAAAAGTTAAAAAACATGCAAAATTCCCCACTGTGTTTATTACAGGGCTTCCAAGAGGAAATATTTTGAGACAGAACAAACACTTTGAAAAGCAAAGCCAACTCTGCACACTAACATTTAACAAGTGAAAGTACCAACAGCTTGTCAAAGATCTTAGGTTTCCATCAAGAAGTCACTCACGTATATTGTTGACTTACTATACATATTAAATAATTCAGTCTTCTGCTTTAATGAGTGATTTGTTTCAGAGAATGAATTTCCAACTATTTGTTATATGCCCTACAGCTATAAAACCATGACATAAACCAGAACACAATCCATTACTACATATGCTTCTGTAAATACTGTAGGAGACTATACTTCAAATATGAAACAAGTTCACAAGCGCTGAAGTTGGAACATCTATGCCATACAACTCTTTGGTGGTGGTAGAAGTAAAAAATCATCCTTAAACCAAAACTGAATGAATTACTAGTTTGGCATTGTTGTTCCAGACATTATACTACTGGTGTTGCTGGTAAGCCAGAAAGAAAATCAAATTTAGGCTTTTAATCATGAAGTATCATTCTAACAGGCTTTCAGTTCTTGGCAGTCTTCACATGCGTAGGAATCCAACACTGCATGGACATTGGAAATGGTTTGACATTAGAAACTGCAAGGGACACAAGACCAAGGACCAATTCTACTTGAAAGATCACCTCATCTGCCCACAATGGTTACAGCAGCACCTCTTTACTTCCTACTGAGCAGATACTGCGCAGTAGTCTTTTTGACATAATTTTGCAACAAGTGAGAAGACAGTGAAAGATCCGATACACTACCACCATGCCATAATAACCTTTATACATACCACAGAAACACAAGCCTACTTCTAAGCTTTGTAGTGCATTCAGAACACACTATACAGTTCATAATTTTGGCAGTGGTCTGCTGCTTTTCAGTGCCTTTCCAGAGTGGATGTGTCACCAGTCTCTGTTTCTTCGGATGTCAATATTTTGCCAACGCCCCAATGACTCCCACAGCAGACATGGAAAGGATTAGACATCCTATAGCCTTCCTGTTCATGTATACACAATGATGCAAGGGTGGGAGCAACACATTTAGGGCTGCAGTATGCCGAAGGAAAAGGGGACACATGATATTACATCTTTTCACAGGAACCCTGTTGTCAATATTCACCAATGGTCTGGTGTGGAAAGGATTAACCTTATTCAGACAAGCTCAACTGGGTGTAACAGAATTTGGTAAATAAGATATTTCCTCTGCTTCTATTTGCACATTTATTTGGGATTTTATAATGTTTCTAACTCCACTGTTGCTCACACCCTTGAAAAGAGTGAGGAAACTAATGGTACTTCAAGTCTGAATGAAGGCAGTGATGATCAGCAGAGTCTTCTTCTATCCTTAATGGCTCAGGGGAAAGTACTTTTTCCTCTCAGATGTGGATGTCTTCACTACTGTCCATACCACTAAGGGGGCGAAGGAGCTTAATGGGGTACAGGATACAGTTACTTTTTAATACAGCAGCCCTTCAAAGCGCCACACTAAGGGATAAGCTGTTTTAGCTCTAACATATCTGTTTTGTGTGTTGCATTAGCTTAATGACTGAGGTCAGGAGGTGTTTTCATCATGATAGTCCTTGAAATGCTGCCTCATCTGAAAACCAGTAAACTGGAACAAAAAGACTTTTTCTGCTGTCACAGTTGAAAACAGCAGAAGTATTTGGGATTCCGAGTCCAGAATTGTTTTCTCCTTTCCTAGGAAGAACATTTTTAATTAACGACTATAGAACCCATTGCACAGAGTTTAAGAAGTTGTTGATCTTATCTCAAGGATATTAAATAAGTCAAGCTTAGCACAAACGTGATTTTATTTCCAAACCAATCTGGCCTAACTAGAAACCTTAAAAACTGGCACATTTTTACAGAAGGTGAAACTTCTTAGAAAACATGGATGCAACATCTTTTTAGTACATTGCACATGCTCAGCTATACCGTTATAGATGGTATATAATGTAATATTTTCTGCATGCTCCAGAAACTGCCAAATGTTTTCCATAACCCCTCTTTGTATTAAAATATTCCAGATACATCTGTACTGCACTAAATCCTATGCTGCTATTTGGCATGAACTGTGTCTTCAGACTGTTCTGCAGAGTTAAACTGTGCCAAGACTGAAGTATTGATTGCTACTTATTGTACACTGCTTACTAATAAATCCTATCTCTGTGTCCTGGCCAGCCATATATAGCCCCAGAGAAATCGCTTCTGCATTTTAATAGTCCTGTCCTAATGGAACAAGGCACTAACAAGTACCTTTCATAATTTTGTGAGATGAAGAAATTGATCCAGCTGAGCCATTAGCATACACACAGTAAGCACAAGAAACCGGCTGCCACGTCTTCAGTTTAGCTCACGGTGCTGGAGCAGGGGTGTCTACACCTGGGCTAGAGGCTACGACCAAGAGAAAGAGAAAGGCTGGAAAAGGCAGAGGCTAAAACTTCTCCATGGTCCTATATGAAGGACAGACTTTATATGGCGGTGTTCACGCCACATTTTCACGTAATTTTTTATCCTATACTTCAGCATACACTGACTCCTTTTTTCCAGATAGTCATCATTCTATTTAAGCAAGCTTTCTAAAGAACAAGAGCAAGAACTCTAAAGAACAGTTATTGCACACTAAAGTCTAAAATTATATATATGTGCTTATGGGAGGACTGACTCATGAATCTGGAAATAAACAGACCTTACTATTAGATCTCCCTGCCTCTCTGCAAACACATGTAGTATAGGGAATAAACAAGTGGAGTTAGAGACATCAGCACGCCTGCAGGGCTATGATCTTACCGGCATCACAGAGATGTGGTGGGACTGCTCCTATGAGTAGAGGCTCTTTAGGAAGGACAGGCAGGGATGTCAAGGAGGCGGTGTCGCCCTCTATGTCAATGACCAGCTGGAGTGGATGGAGCTCTGCCTGGGGATGGACGAGGAGCTGACCTAGAGTTTATGGGTCAGGATTAAAGGGAGGGCAGGGGCAGGTGACATTATAGTGGGGGTCTACTACAGGCCACCCAACCAGGAAGACTGAGTAGATGAGGTCCTCTATAGACAGCTAGGAGCAGCCGCACATTCACAAGCCGTGGCCCTCATGGAGGACTACAACCACCCCAATATCTGTTGGAGGGACAACACAGTAGGGCATAAGCAATCCAGGACATTCCTGGAGTGCATTGTGACAGAGGAGCGAACGAGGAGAGGTGCTATGCTCGACCTTGTTCTCACCAACAAGGAGGGCCTGGTGGGGAATGTGAAGCTCAAGGGCAGCCTTGGCTGCAGTGACCATGAAATGGTGGAGCTCAAGATCCTTAGGGCAGCAAGGAGGGTGCACAGCAATCTCACTACCCTTGACTTCAGCAGAGCAGACTTCGGCCTCTTCAGGAATCTGCTTGGCAGAGTCCTATGGCATAAAGCACTGGAGGGAAGAGAGGCCCAAGAAAGCTGTTTAATATTCAAAGATGACCTATTCCAAGCTCAGAGGCAATGCATCCCAGGAAAGAGGAAGTCAGAAAAAGATGCCAGGCCTGCATAGATGAAGAAGGATATCCTGGACAAACTCAAACACAAAAAGGAAGCCTACAGAAGGTGGAAGCAAGGACAGGTAGCCTGGGAAGACTACAGAGAAATTGTCTGAGCAGCCAGGGATCAGGTTAGGAAAGCTAAAGCCCTGACAGAATTAAATCTGGCTGGGGATGTCAAGGGCAAAAGGAAAAGCTTCTATAGATACGTCGGTGATAAAATGAAGACTAGCGAAAATGTGAGGCCTCTCCGGAAGGAAACGGGAGGCCTGGTTACCCAGGACATGGAGAAGGCTGAGGTGCTCAACGACTTTTTTGCCTCAGTCTTCAGCAGCAAGTGCTCCAGCCAC
>JAVJGI010000040.1:59601561-59614106 GCA_035590275.1 Ibycter americanus
TACCTGGACTTGTGCAAAGCATTTGATGCTGTCCTGCACTACATCCTTGTGTCTAAACTGGAGAGACATGGATTTGATGGGTGGACCTCTCAGTGAATAAGGAATTAGCTGGATGGTCGAATTCAAAGAGATGCAGTCAATGGCTCCACATCAAAGTGGATCAGTGATGAGCAGTGTTCCTCAGGGGACGGTATTGGGACTGGTGCTGTTTAACATCTTTGTCAGCAACACAGACAGTGAGACTGAGTGCACCCACGGCAAGTTTGCCAACACCACCAAGCTGTGTGGTGTGGTCGACAGCTGGAGGGAAGGGATGCCATCCAGAGGGACCCTGGCAGGCTTGAGGAGTGGGCCCATGCAAACCTCATGAAGTTAGCAAGGTCAAGTGCAAGGTCCTGCACCTGGGTCAGGACAATCCCAAGCACAAATACAGGCTGGGTGGAGAAGGGATTGAGAACAGGCCTCAGGAGATGGACTTGGGGGTGTTGGTTGATGAAAAGCTCAACGTGACCTGGCAATGTGCACTTGCAGCCCAGAAAGCCAACCGAATCCTGGGATGCATCAAGAGTGACCAGCAGGTCAAGGGAGGTGATTGTCCCCCTCTACTCCGCTCTCATGAGACCCCACCTGGAGTGCTGCACTCAGCTCGGGGGTCCCCGACATAAGAAGGGCAGGGACCTGTGGGAGCGAGTCCAGAAGAGGGCCACAAAGATGATCAGAGGGCTGGAGCATCTCTCCTAAGCTGAGGAATTTGAGGCTGTTCAGTCTGCAGAAAAGAAGACTCCAGGGAGACCTTATAGCAGCCTCCCAGTACCTAAAAAGGGCCTACAAGAAAGTTGGAGGGGGATTTTTTACAAGGGCCTGTAGTGATAGGGCAAGGGGGAATGGCTTTAAACTGAAAGAGGGTAGATTTACATTAGATATAAGGAAGAAATTCTTCACTGTAAGAGCAGTAAGACACTGGACCAGGCTGCCCAGAGAAGCTGTGGATGCCCCATCCCTGGCAGTGTTCAAGGCCAGGCTGGATGGGGCTTTGAGCAACTTGACCTAGTGGAAGGTGTCCCTGCCCATGGCAGTTGGAGTGGAACTAGATGATCTTTAAAGTCCCTTCCAACCCAAACCATTCTACGATTCTATGATTCTAATAAGCTTAAGACTAAAAGTTGTTATCTCAGTTTAATTTCACCCTGAACATTAATGTCCACCGTCTAGTTGTCTGGAAATGCATCCATTTTGGAGACACTATTGACATACCTGTATTTTGTCAGAAGTCTGAGGAAGAAAAGTGGTTAAGTTGGAGTGTGGAAAAAATGTAGAACAATAGAGGGATCCTTTTCAAGTATGTCACTGCAAATTGACTACATTTTTGGAGAGTTCACAGTGACTTATAGAGCCAGTTATTTTTCACTAACTGATTACCAAGCAATGATACATTTGGGTAGCTCAGATGTTCACTTTCATTGCCTACTAAGTACCATTTTTAGTTCTGTTTACTAAGGAAATGAAGCCTATTCCATAGCATTTGGTTGTCTATCTGTCCCTCCCAGTAATACTTGGCTGACTTCTATCAAATCTGACACTTAGTAGAGGCTTTAATAGGTAATGGGAGACAATTCAACTGTTCAGACAAGCATCTGGAGCTATTTTAGATGTCCATATGCATCCTCCATGTCCTGCTCCAGAGAGGTGCAGGTCTTCAATATATTTTGCATCTTATCTCCAATCCCATGTGGAAGTCTCTAGGGCAGCACGCCAGCTTCAGGCAATGATATAAATGTCTAGGCACGGCATAAAGCTTAACATTTATCCATCATCTTTACAGGGCCAGTTCAGAGCTGGCAAAAGCCAGGTGCTGCCTCTTTCAAACTGGTAGGTGTGGGTGTGGAAGGGCCTGGAGATACTGTGAAGAGGCTTAAGATTAAGTACAGAGGGAATCACAGGAATGACAGGGGTCTCATAAAAGACATGCTGCGAAGGCTGCGATTATTGCAGTGAAGTCAAGGCTGGAAATCAGACACGGACTTAAAGAAAATCAGACTTCCTTATTTTCACTGTTTCCCCTGTTTATTGTGTAATAAACTGCTTATATTGCTGCCCACTAATCTCTCCAGACACAAATAACCCAAAGGCCCTGATTCATTTGGAGGCTTTGCTAATCATCTTTCATTGCAGCTCACCAGTAATGGTACTCCTAAGGCAGACCCAAGGCATGGCTGCAGCAGAAGCCCACACAGGGGTGTTCTTGCCCCGTGGACTTCAGTCAGGGCTGTTACCTGTTGTACACAGACCTAGTTCTGAGGAAGGCATCTCCCTCTCAGATATTTACTGTAATGCAGTAGTGTATTTGCCAAATTTAAACTGAATTAATGTTGAAGGGCTAATTGAACCCATTGTTCTGACTGCCTGGTTCTAATAATGCATAGATTAATTCCTAGCCAGTAAAATACTAAAGTGCATTTTTAAATCCCATTGCTATCAGTCGGCAACACCCCAAGATAAACAGACCCTAGAGCTTTGCTGAATACTTCTGGCCTTAGTGTTGAATCCTTCTGAGTGAGAAGTCCAGGTTTAGCCTATATTAAGCATTTCATTTGCACATTACTATGTCAGCCATATGCGTTGTGTCTACAGAATATACTGTCCCTAAAGCTTGCTAAAACCCCTAACTTTTCCTTTTAAACTGGAAGCTCACTGGGTTTTGGTGGTGGTTTGTGTTTTTTTGGGAGGTTTTTTGCTATATACTCTGAGGTTCCCCAGAATCCATCAGAGAACCAGTGAGAGTGACAGCTTTGTAAGCAACCCAGATAAAATGGGTGGAAATGAGGACAGGAAACATCAGAACAATCACTCCGAGAGAAACGAGACAAAAGTGTAACTTAGCGTGGACCCATGATCCTGTTCCACCCTGAAGTCTTATACTGGCTCCCCTGGAAATAACGGTAGCACTCTATCTGAATTCAGAGCCTAACATAAGGCTCCAAGTAACAGCCATAACATCCCGTGATAACGGGAACAACCAAGAACTAAGACCATATGATATCTTCCCATGTTATGACAGTCTTGGTTCTTCACAACACCTCAGAGCAGGAGAACCACTGGTGCACTAACACACCACTATTTTGACACATGGAATCTTAGAGCTCCCGTTCGGGCTCAAGTGGGCAGCTATTGCTCAGCAGTATTTTGCTTCCAGTCATCTGCCAAACATGAAGGGGCAGACAGGGCAGGGCTGATCCCCTAAGACAATGCAGAAATGTCCCAGAGCTCATTTGTCAAAGCAGAGAGAGTGAAGTGCCTTCTGCGCGTTCAGGTGATCTACTGGCAACTGATGTAGAAATGCCGCATTACCTTCCTTGTTTGGTGCTTACACCACTGGCAAGTAAAATAAAATCCTAACAATATACTTTTGGGTTTTTTACCTCTGGAAAACTTTGAATGCTTTTCTACATGTGGCTGCTTAAAATTGCAAATTTACAAAATTGTTTGTCATGGTATATTTGACTAATAAGGAGGAAAAAAAATGCTTGGCAAGTTGTGTTACAGAAATGCTTTCAATGGTTCTTGCTATCTGCAGTTTGCAGTTCTCTCTGGCATTACTGATGTCTAGTCCATCTCTTTCAAAGCCCAGTGCATTAAATCATTTTGTAAATTAAAAGAAATGTGCTATCTCCAGTGGACAAAGAGTGGATAGGTGATCTTCCAGGCTAACACCAAGCCTTCAAAAAGCTTTTGAAATCTCATTACTCAAGTACCTAATGGATAGAGTAACAGTTGCTGCATGGTCTTTTCTGTTTACTATGCATTGTGTATAACTGACATATATCAACACTCACTATGCTGGTAAATGGGTTGGATAATCTGCCAGCTTTGATTCCCTTAATACAATTTTCCATAAATGTAGGAAAGTAATGTTTACATATTATTAAAAAATAGATGTGCATGTAGTTTGAGGACTGCCATACTGCTTATCATCGTATATTTAAAATGTGACCAGAAAGCCTCATTACAACCACTTCACTTTTTCCCATAAAGTGAATAAAGTAACATAAAATATATTTATAGCAATCCCAATTTTCCCCTCATGTCTTTCTCAGAATTCCAAAGCCATTCAAGCATGACGAAGGTTTGGAGTCATTAATGTCTAATGATGTACAAGTTCCAGCTGTAGCGTTATGCAAATCAAGCTGCTGAAAATCACTTGCTCCCTCACTCTTCCTTCCTCCATTCCTTCCTCTCTCTCCCCAAATGAGGTCTGAATTCACACTGATCTGTTCTTGATCATTGGACACCAATATAATATTTCTCCCCTGCAAACCTCCCCATCCTAAACAAAAAAATCCAGAACTTAAGGCTACATTACATAAGCTTTGACTTCAGTTATAGATGGATTGAAATATTACAGCACACACACACAATTATGACCTTCTAAGTTACATTTTCTTACCAAGTCAGGTTAAAAATCACTTCCGGAAAAATTCTGCCCATTCCTGAATTAACATAGCAGCATTTAGCAAAATATACTAACCAAGACAAAACTGCGTATTCCATAAACATCTAGACACAGATATTCTAGAAAAAGCAGTGGAAGTATTTTCAACAGTACGCTACACTCATCTAGCCCTATCTAACTCTGTTCTACCAAGCCAGTCCTACTAAGCCAGTGGTAGTTTGACAAATTATCCCAACAGGGCAAGGAGCAGTGTTGAGCTCTCCCAACTGTCTTCTGACTGTCTTTTGCAGTCTTCTGACTGCAGAATTTAGTTTGAGTCATTGCCAAAAAAAAAACCAACCAACAAACCTGACCATCATCCAAACTTGTGCAGACACTTGGCCCTGCAACAACTTTACCTCAATCCCTTTCCTTTTATTTGTGTTTTGTCTTGGGAAGTGTGTGAGAACCTGCTCTCTGCTATGTACCCACCCTGCCTCAAAAAGCCACACAACCCAGCACTCAGGGCTGCCTATTGACAGTCGGGCTCAGGGAAAGGAAGCTGTGTGCCTGCAAGGAGAGGTGTTTTTCAGACCCAGAGACCTTTAATACAGAACAGATGGGATCAGCATGGGATGAGGAAACTAACTTAATGCCATGACTGTAGGGAACTACTAAGAGATGCAAATTTTGGCTCAGCTCTGAAGGGAGAACCAACATGTCCATTTGCTATCTCTGTTCCAAGTAAAGGGGCTCTCCCTGTGCAAGCATACAGAGAGCGTGATTGCAACAATTACTGGCTAGTAATTATTGGACAGAATTTAATTTAAAAATCTTGATTCATAAAACTCGTAACACGTTGTGAAGTCATTTTCTGTTAGGATTTTAGCTGAATTGAATTCAAGGTTCTATTGGGAAGTTGTCTTGTGAGCCAGTAGCAGTATAGTAAAGCCCAGCTCTCTGCAGTGCAAGGTATCCCAGTGCAGGACTGCTCCACCACCACTTCCTGATTTTCTGTCTTGGAAGCAGAAACCTGAGAGCCTCAAAACCCTTCAGAGCCCCAGTTCAAGCTGAGATGAACTTTTGGAGCCATAGAAGACCTCATTCTCAGACTACACCAAGCCTGGAGCACCACCATCTCCACATTTCTGTGGCAAGTGGTTTTGCATGCCTATCTCTTGAGGAGGCATATTCCACTGCAAAAAATACCATGTTGTTGGTATTTGCTGTGTAATTTTTTTATTCTTAGAGAATTTCTTCTAGAAATTTTGACAAATTGGATTTAATTTCAAACTGGAATAAAACCAAATGTCAAAATAATGGCATGTTTCTCTGAAGCACGCTTTCCTGGGTTTGGCCAGCTCTGATTAAGGTGAACTAAGAATGAATGTCTGCAAACTGTACATCCAACATTTATCTTCCAACAAGGAATCAGCCTGTTCCGAAAGTCCCAAATGCACAGGCCAAGCAATGAAAGTCGCTGGAACAAACAGATGAATGAAGAGCTTAACAAAATGTGTACGTCGGAGCAGGCACAGCATCGTGAGTTGTCAGCTGTATTATCTTGCACTCACAACATGACAAGCAGGTCCTGCGGCCAGATTGCATTTTAGTTTGGGAAGTAGTTTGCACGGTCTGGTTTGCATCTTTCTTTGGGACTGACCAAAAGAAGATGCAGAACTGCCTTTGAAAGGCAGACACATTGATTTGTCAGACTATTCAGGTGTCAGATTTCTAGCTCAACGGGGGATTTCATTTACTTTAAAAATCCAAAGACTAATCCCCTTTGTTTACTCTCTCCTTCACATCCCATTCTTGCAACACTTCATTCTTCTTACATGTTTTTGAAATTCATATGCATTCTTACTGAGAACAGGAATGATCTTAAATTCCTGAGTGACTGGGTGGCTCACCAAGATTTCTTTATGACTAATGAATATTTCTCACTCCCTCAAAGCTTCATCATTAACGCCATTGTTTCCCCAAGGAGATGTCCTTGCACATTCAAAAATTGCAGGACGTTCTTCCCATGTACTTTGTGGCAGATGCAGCTGAGTTCCAAACACCTGTGGAGACTCAGCTGTTTTGTGAGTTGGTATCAGCAATTAGTTGGTAAGCTCTAAGGATAACATCTGCTCATGTAACTGCACTCTTATTCCTTCTCCTTTTCTTCCTGTTCTAATTCTAAAAAGTTTATGGCAGGGTTATATAATTTAAAAAAAATATTATTTTCTCTGCCTTAGAATCATTAGGTACATGACAGGGTGTTCCTGTGAAACCGCAGATTGTTTCAAAATGGGATTTCTGGATCTTTGTCTCACCCTTCTGCTGTTCAGCTGTTTCTGACCTCTCTCTGTAGCCTCATCATTGCCACATATTTGAAAGGAACAAAGTTTTTGGGAAGGAGTGACCAGGTTAACCACAAAGGTAAACCAATCTTTTCTTCTCTGTTCTTTCTAGAAAGTCTGTTTGCTTTCAACATGAAAAGCTTTCTGTTTATAAATTTGTGAGGGTGAGGAAGTCAGTAGATATTCAGGCTCATGGAAGTCTTGAGTGATGACAAGTGAGAACAAATATTTTTCTTTTCTTCATGTTTTACTTGAACTTCTGTAAAGGGAGAATGAAGCCATTTCCTCTGAAAAAAACTGGCTGGCTGATGAGATGGTAGCACTAACTAAGTGAAAACATGAGATCTCTTTGAACTTTTTATGTGATAAAATTAAGTAATTGTTATAAAATAATTTTAAAAGTGCCAGAAGATGAGCTACTACCCATTTCCCATGTATTTAGTTGTTATATTAGCTTTTCACACAGTCTAGCACCTCACAGCTGTTACTGGTTGTTTTTAGCGAGTGTGCTTTATGCCTCCTCCCTTCCTGACACAGGTTTTCCCCTTTCTTCAATTAACAAACCTTTGAGCTTGTACAGCTTCACAACTTGACCTAAGCAGCCAGGGCTTGGCCTGAAGAAATCCCTTTCTTCTGTATGCAGCACCCCAGGTGAGTCCTATTAGAGCAGTCAGGAGGAGCTCAGCTTCTCTTCTCCAACTCCTGCCCATCCAAATCCCACTCCCACCCTGCAGGGGCAGCTCTGCCTAGTTGGTTTCTGACTCCTGCCCTCCAGATGAAGCTCTTGACACAAACACACCTGAATTGCTGAGCCAAGCCTTCCTTTGGGCCTTTCTGTTCTCAGCACGTTCTTCTGCAACCCCATCCCTCTGCTAGGCAAAGAGATGTGGCTGACCCCAGAACAAAACTGATTGCTGTCAGGACCCAGAAAGACTGTTTCTGATCTCAGCCAACAGATTTGAGGGGGTAGGGGGTGGAGGATGTATTTTAGTGTCTTTGTTCAGCTGTTAATTATTAGTGATAAGGGATAAATGGTGTTCTTTCCTAGGGAACAGAAACATGAAGTCTGTCCTTTTTGAGGATTTTGCAGGGTAAGGTGCTGGCTGATAGCTAAAAGACTTCTTTCAAGGCACAAAAGGGAGTGTAAAATGACTGAAGTTTGTGTGGGTTTGGGAGTGGACAGGGAAGAAAGAAGCTTTTTCAGCCTTTATTTCTCATTCTTTCTTCTTAATGACCAAACTCTCTAACTACACGCAAACATGCATAGCTTATTACGTGCAGCTGCTCTTTGCATTTTCAGTGTGGTGGTTGGTACCAGCCTTGGCCTTAGCTTCTAGTCAGCATATAAGTAACTCAGGTCTATAGGGCACTAGTGGCACTAGGAAGGATTTTTGTGGAAGTCAAGGGCAAAATTAGCTGAGTCTCCTTCAAGTCATGGAAAAGATAATGAATGTCAGAATCATACCCTGGCTGTTCACAAATTGGTGCCATTAGCAGGAGAAAGCGCATACTAATCAATAAGCATTGGCACTTAATGGCTCTGAAGTACTGGTGGGTTGGCAATTTACATCTACTCACAGTAGTGTACCTAGTCACAACAATTTACCATCTTCTCTCCTGTTGAAACCCACCAATATAAATTGTCAGACAGGCATTAGCTAATTCTTCCTTCCGGTCTCATAAATAACTCTTACAAAGGTCAGTTTAGAAATCAATAAATCTTACACAAGGAATGGGTAAGGAGGCAAGGTGCTGTTTAATTAATAGATAACTGTCATAAGGTAACATCATGTTTTTCCTCTCAGAATTTCTTTGTTGCAACTCTATAGATTTCCTCAGAAGACCACTCACGGTCATGTGCATCCTTCTGAACTTGCAGAGATCAGTTTTCAATTTATTCTGTCTCCTCTGAGGTGCTTGTGTTCCCCATATTTCCTGAGATCCAGCTTCCTTCCTCTTGCTCAGGATCTGCTCAACTCAAAGGGCTCCATAACCTACTGCAATTCCAGCCTGGAAGCTCCCCCCTGGGCAGCCCACAGCCTGCCCCGTGTTTGCCCAGGGAAAGGCAGAACATGCCACAGCAGAGGACTGGCTCTGCGCTGCAGGTCGCATGGGTGGCCTTACTCAGAGGCAAAATTCACCGGTAGCAACTTTCAGCTACTCCCGCTGAGGATTTCACTCAAAAGCTCCAGGTAGCTCACTTCCTACTTCTTCCTACTAAGAAGCCTACTCTTCTATAACGGAAACTTTTCAGAGAAATAGCATTTCACACAGCTTTCCCAGAAATTATCACCACTTCTCCCCCAGTTTCCAAGGAAACCAGCAATGGACCCTTGGCAATGTAGAGAGCAGCAAAAAAAAAAAAAAAAAGGATTTGCGTACACCTGAAGGAGTATGAATGCTCTTCTCTAAGAAAATTTTCAAGATTATTGACATGGGTTACCTATACAAAAAGACTCGCAGGAAGTTTCACCAAGTCCCTTACGGATCTGAGACAGTACACACACACTTCACAGCAACATGGAAATGGTAGTATTACAACATCATTCGAAAATTTAGTGTTTGGCATCATACCATCTCTTGCCTATCATTTTTTAAAATCATAAAAACACCTTAAAAATAATATTTTATTGTATTTTTGTTCTCTCCAAACAATACCTGAGGTTTTCTCCCTGAGATATATTTGCTTATTTTTGACAGCCTGTTCCCCAGCGAGTTTAGTTTGATCTGGCTTTTGGACTAAATGTAATTATAGAGGTGACAGCCAATTACATGAATAGTTACAGTCTGCAGAACCTAATCTCAGTTTCTCTCAGGATTCTCCTTTATCAGTGCACTAGACCACTGTGGCAGTCACTTGATGTGGGAGAAGGAATTACAGATGAAATGAGAAGTAGCCTGAGAGCTGGAGAAGGCCCAAGGCACACCATCAATGGCCAATGAGACAGGAGAAATTTCTTTAATCTTCTTCACAACCGAGCTTCAAGAAGTCTGAAATTGTATCCCGTGGTCCCTTTATTAAAATAATTAATATCTGGAATAGAAAATTATCTCCAACCCCACACACTAGACTGGAACATACAAGACTTGGTTGTCATCAGGCAGTTCACTTAATCTCTCTGTTCCTGAACACCACGTAGAACGAGGACAATAGCAGTGCACTCAGAGGCATTTTGCGAGGACAAATGTATGAAGATTAAGAGACAGCTCAGAAGCTATACTGTTGACAAAGTAAGTTTATTAGCAGAATTCATACAAGTGATACGTGTTCTCCAGATTCACATTTTCACCCATTTTATTCAGTGTTTCTCCTTCATCATCATAATAATAAGCAGCTGAACGAACATAGAAAAACACATCACAGCTATGTTGTGGCCTAGATTCCCAGCTGCCCTTAACTCTACTCTCTCCACTGATTTCAAGGTCTTGCAAGAAATCTAAGGCACCCTGTAGTCTCCTTGATGTTTCAAATATTTGCAAATATCACAGATCACACATATACAGGGAGATAAAACAGATGCTTGTGTTTGGCCCACCCAAACAGTCACGGTTGCCCAGAGGACAGAGGAAAAACTAAAAGTGATCAGGCCAGAGGTATGAAAGCTCTGAAAACCTCCTGGAAGTGCCTGAATGTGAGTACTGAGAAGAGACAGACACTTGCGGGTGGTGCGAGGAAGTCGGTAACCCTGAAATCACTCCCAGCAATGGAACTGCTCATGCTCTGCTGCAGCCATAGAAAGAAATCTTTTGCACCCCAGCCAGACTGAGCTGAAGTCCTGCTTCATAAACCACTTATGAAAGCCTAAGGCTTCTGGAAGAAGAAGAAAAAGTGGGCTATTCGCACCAACAAATTGCCAGTTACAGGTGAGACTCCAGAGGCACAGTATCTCTAGATAGCTTAAGACCTGCCTACAAGCTCCTGCTTTCTAGGTCTCCCTTGCTGTGGAAGCCAAGATGGAAAACTTTGCCTCACTAGATAGGAGATACAGAAAGAGAGGGCACAGTGTCATGGAAGCTCTTCTGCATTCAGACAGCTCAGCATCACCACCCTACAAAAAGGCATCATTCAGGTCTGGGGGATTTTTTAAAATGGAAACCAACCTGTATTCAATCAGCTCCAGGGTGTTCCTGCATAAAAAAACCCAGGTTCCACACTGACTGCCTCTGCAAATGGGGACCTGGTATGGCCATCCTCAGTAACAACTGGTTTGGTTGTGTGTCTTGTCTCTGAAAGTCATCTTTAGCAGAAAAAATACACGAAGTAAGCCACCTCACAGAACAATACGATACCTGTACACACCTACAGCAGGCTTTGACTGTTTATATTTATTTAAGGTAAGATCTGAATTCTTGTCACAGAGTTTAACATCTTGCATTTGGGCTTTTCCCCAGGCTCTCCTGCTTTCTCATCCATGCCCTATATTTTCTTTAAATTAGGGTTGTCTTTTAGTGTAAGTAAAATGTTTATTTTAAAATATATTGATAAATGTCAATAAATGCATTAACCAAATAAATAAATCTTGCCTAAAATATGACATTTATTTGGGGATGGTCAAATTATTTTGGTCTTCAGGTCCTACAGGTCACTGTACTGTAAACTGATGTAGTCACTGGGTGGCACAGCACAGCATGTACCAAAAATCTGGCACAGCTCTAGCAGCTGCTTCCTAGGGCAGGCACATTGGTGCTGAGGCTGGGGGAGTGGACATTTTTGCTGCCTTTTGATATGAAGCATTTGGTGAGCAACCTGCACGTGAGGGATGCGTATACTAAGTCACTGCGTTCTACAGGAACTACCAAGAGAAAATGCTCACAGCTGTCAATCATTTGCTTTATTTCCGTCTCACTGTTCAAATTCAGTCTACTAGCCTGCTAATAAACACCATTTGTCAACTGCACCCCAAGTGTATTCTCAGTGAATCAAGTAAGGTGCATCAGAGATACATTTAATGTTCAGATTCACTGGTTTAATTTTAGCAAGTTGCCATTACAGCCTCATACTTCATCCTGCTAACAGATTTATGTCCAGGTTTTTTATTCATCCATTATTCCTTGCACTATTCAGCACTTTATCTTTTTGCCCTTATTCTTAGCAGACGGGTGATGCACACAGATCTCTCTTTGGAGCCAAAGACACTTTCAGTTCTTCCTCCTGCATTAATAACACATACAGACAACTTGCCTTCTGAGGGTTTTTTACTGCATTTTGTTGCCTCTTGCTCTACATATGATACACTGCTATGAAAAGACTCATTGTAGTTGCTTTCCCTTACCTTTATCCTCGGGGTACTGTCATTGTTATCTATTAGCTACAGGATAGCCTAAGTTTTTCATGTTTCTCAATAGTCTTGTTTATTATTTACTGTTCCTTTCACTAGACTATCAGCTCATCTCTGTTCTCTGCTATGTATCGCACTTTATTCATTACAATTTTGCATTCTTGTTTCACCGTCTTCTGTAAAAGCACTTAGAGAAGGGAGAATCCATTCGCTCCTATGGCTATGGAAAATGTAACTGTGGTTTGTACCAAGAGGGACTTTTCAGAAAGCATCAGACAAAGCATCTTTTATCAGGATTTTTCATAAAGACTGAGGTTCATAGGGGTTTGGTTTTTTAAGTCTTTTGCTTTACTTGAGACTGCCCTCCTTTGACAATGCAGTGTAAGTCTTTGATGATGTCTTGAAAGAAAATACCAAGATTTTCTTCCCTGTTTTCGCCTGAAGCTCATGGCGGGGGGGCGGGGGGGGGGGGGGGGGGGGGGGGGGGGG
>JAVJGI010000040.1:59616531-59640920 GCA_035590275.1 Ibycter americanus
CGGGAAGGGCAGGCAGCGCCCCCCGCGCCGGCAGCCCGCACCCCCCCAGCCAGCCGCCCCCCAGCCGGCGGGACGGCCCGGGCTGAGGGGCCTCTAGCAGCAGCCAGGCCGCCCCATCAAAGTATCTTTCTCTGCTTTTTGCCAACTCTCATGTGACACACTTCTCCCATTTCCCGAAGACCTGGCCAAAGAGAGGAACGTGGCTGAAGTGCTTGATTGAAGATGCAGCCAGGGGGAAGTGATGGGGACGGGGATGGAGTCTTCGCTGTGAGGAGGGCCTGGTTTTGTCAACTGTTGCATTTTTTCATCACTCAGCCCTCAGTCATCTGGGCCTCCGGAGAACGAATAGCTGTGCCTGGCTTTCTGTAGCCGCTCCTGTGGCCCAAGAGATGGTTGTGAGTGCGAGTACCCCATGGAGGTTACAGGCCATCCTCACCATGGTCTCTAGCAAGTGCGTGGATGCTCCTTCAGGAGAGCTCTGTGGCACCTCTGCAGTATCTAGGATCTGCAGTGTCCAGTATCCAGCAAGCTCTTATGTGCAATAATACCAGAAACCAGGTGTAAGGAAAGACATTTTCACTGGAGGACATTTTTTTTCCACCCCTTGCACCTAACAGCGCTTTTCATTTGTTGCGAGCAGAATGTTTTTTGCCAGAGTGTAAGCATCTGCAGGACATTAAAGGTAGTGATGAACTGAGCTCCTTATGCCAGTACAATGAAGACAGGAAGAACTGAAGAAATGGAATTGCAAACAGGCAAAAGCTACGCAGGAAAGTAATCATCCTCCAATCTACACTCCTTGATGTTATTCCTCAGTACGCTGAAAACTGCATGGGGAAAAAAGGGCAGCACAGAGAAGCAATAGATAGATTCTTCATCTATCCATCTAGACTTCTGGTCCTAAAGAACAGAGGAAAAACCCTCAGAGACAAGTGAAATTAAAATCTTCCTAAACCCACTAAAATGGAGAAACATTGTAGGGGGGGGGGGAATGAACCAAAGGAAATAAGAAACTCAGGAGCACTGAAATATCTGTAAGAGTTAAAAAGGAACGGGTCTACCCCACAGAAGAGGTGAAGGCTTATATTGTCATCTGGAGTACTTTTATTTAGTTTCTTCCCTTCCTAATCAAAAGCCATGTGGCTGACAACTGAAAATGCAGTATAGTTGTGATATCATTCTCTCTATTTTACAGGTTATCTCAAAAGACATTTCTCTAGTGTCACTAACCTTTGCATATGTTTGCCTCCTATATTCTTCCAAGGGAGGACCAAAGCAGGTTTGGGAAAGGATGAACAAAAATATGCAGAAGATGAAAGAGCATAAATAAACTGATTCTTAGCATATAATTCCCATGCATTTAGATGCCCTTCAGGAGAGTTCATGACATACAGCCTCCTTCTTCTGTTCTTTATTTTTAAACATCTATAACACTAAACATTTTGTCAAACACAAATTAATAAGAACTCTGTGAGCAGATTTGGGGGATTTATTAATTTAATAAATAATATCCTATACTTATTCATACAAAGTATATAACAAAAATGTAAGCCTTTTTATAATGTCCCAAAATTCTTATTTGCAATCTAGAAAGTAAATGCCTGCTTACCTCCAGCTGGACTAACACCTATTAAATATAAAGGTCACTTGAATAGCTATATGATTTTGACTGTAGGAGAGGGTTTCTTCTTTCACAGTGTTAATGGCTGAGAATATGGAACAATAAATCCTCATTCCTCAGTAAATGAATGTGCATTTAGCTTTGTTCCAATCTGAAATGACCATACATAATTTCCATTATTGTGTGATACTCTGGTTATGATTATTATGAGTTTCTACTGTAAAAGATATCAAATGTATTTAATTGATTCTATGTTTGGAAAGAAGGAAGAAAAGGCTGCTGGAACAAGTTGAGAAGCCCAGCAGGGTCTTCTACCTGATGCTCCCCACACAAGCCAGCATCCCTACCCTATCCCAGAAGAGCACCAACCAACCAAATCCCTAAAGCCTCAGTCATGCACCCAGACATGCTGACCATATATGTGAACAAATGCAGGTGAAGGCAGTTTTATTTCAACAGCAACGAAGAGACCATAAGTGCTCAGCAAGTGTGTGATCAGATTACTCATATTTAAAGCATGTAAACAGGGATTCAGGTATCAAATCCTAAAGGTGATGTTTTGGAAATTGTAGCTCTAGCCAGTTCCTTGTATGACAATGCATGACAGGGTTCAGTGCTTTCTCTTCAATCTGGCCGGTGAACAGATTGTGTCTTGGTACATTGTACTAGGCTGCAATGGCTCATAGCAGCATTGCATGAAATGGGTGCTGAGCTCATCCATGAGTGGAAAAAATTTATTTGCAGTCATCAATCTCTACCTACTCATTGGTGTAATCAGCACAGTCATTGTGAACTCCTTACAACTTTATATGGTGTGACATAAACTTATATTTTATTATACCCTTTAAGAAGACTGTATTTTCTTGTTGGACTCACTGACAATAAAACTCCATGGAGATAAACTGCATTGTGCTGCTAAAAGTAGAGAGGGCTAGTAGCTCTGGCTTAGCTCCACTATCAGCTCTGCATAATTAATTAACTATTTTTTTGCTCTTTTCACTCCATACTGTGGCAATTTTGAGCAAGTAGATCCAAACATGTGCTTTTAATGCATGCATTAGGGAAAGAGTGAGGAGGCAACTCAGCAATAACTCAAGGGAATTTTTTCACCTATAAAATCAATGTCAGAAAATAAAAATAGAAAGTAATAAAAAAAATGAAATATATCAAAATGGATGTCAGCATTGCAGACAAGACAATGAAGGCACAGCTTTACCATAAATCTAGTGTGAAGCAAAGATCATGAAGGTTGGCTGTGTATTTTGAACAGCACTCTAAGAGGCATAAAGCAAGTGACTGAATAAGCTACCATTGAAGTCAACAATAACTTAGTTATTCTTTGATTTTTCAAGCAGGTGAAGCATTAGATGATCATTTGAGATGTTTTCACATCCCTGAAGCCTTTTATAATGTTGTCATCACGTTTTTATCTGGAAATCTCAAGTTCATGGATCATACCACCTTACAAGAGTGTAACAAGTTTACAGTGCCTGATTTTTCCCCTTTCTACATTCCCTGCATACCAAATGGAGTAACAAACAGAAAGATGCTCCAGTGTTGATTAATTTGTCATCACAATACACCGCCAGCTATCTAGGGGCTCAGGAAAGTTTTTGCTTTACATCATGAGATCTGTAGAGCCCTATATACGCTCTGATTTTAGAGAGTATTTTAGAGACTTCCAGAGGAGACACTGTATGAGGGAAGTGCTGCAGGAACCAGCCTACAACATGCTCAAGAATGAGCTGGCTTGCTGAAATCCCCTGCCAGCTCAGTCTGTGACAGCACAGGTGGACCTCTGTGTATGTGTGTGCATGCATAAGATGTGCTCATAAATATGTTCTAACTATTTGAGAAAACAGAATTATAGCAGCTGGTAAGAGATGGCAGTTTTATAACTGCTTGCTAATTTTTGCATAGCTTATTACTGAGCATTTTAGAACACTGATCTTGCCAGTAAGTGCCAGTTCTTTTCGTTCAGTTCAATGTAATAGCTTAATAAAGCATAATTGGAGTTCTTGGGTACCGGTAGTGAAAGGACACTACGCTCCATTAAGTCCAGGATATTTATTTTGAGAAAATGAGTGAGTGCACAATTTTCTGGGAGCACTAATATACTTAAATGGATTTCAAAAAGCCTTTTACCATTAAAGAATAAGACTCAGCTATGGGTCACATGCTCCACTCCTGGGATGAGCCCAGGATGCAATCTGTCATTCACTCATTCTTCATTAAAGAAACTCTGTGGATCTTGCTGGGAGTGTTCTTGTTTCATCGAGCTGTGAACGGGATCAGACTCAGGCCTCATGTTTAGAAGAGGCAGCACTCTTTTATATTAAAAAAAAATAGATAGATAGATACATGTTTTTGAAGCAAGTGAATTCAGCATTATATTGATGATTTCTAAGGCTACCCACTAGAAGTACCTCCTAGAAATTCAGTTATTGTCTGAGTCATCCACGCAGAGGGACGTTGGTCTCAGGATGGTTTTGAAGTTCTTTCATTAACTGATGGGTTCTGTGTTCAAACTTCCTACACCCTCTTTTCTAGAGCTCATGTGCAATGGACTGTATTGTAATGTAACACTCAGTCTGCTGCTTCTTTCTGAACTTAGTGCTGTGATTAGGTGGCTACTGGGCTATAGAAGTACTTACAGGAAGCGATGGACATTTGGAGCTTGTTCAGCATTTTCCGTGTCTGTGGAGCACCAACACCCTTCCCACACTTAAAACTTCTTAGTTCCCAAGTCTTCAATGCAAATACCTATTCAGCCCTGTACAGTACAGGAGATGTTCTTCCCTAACTTCTGATTAATGTTTATTTTATGGTTGTAACATCTCAAGCCTTTCAGACTAGTCTTCAACTTTGGTGTTAGAAAACAAAATTGCTAAGAATAGAAACAGAAAATCTGGTCAAAGAGATCTGACACATGCAATACATCCAGCGTGGCACTGCACAGGCTTGCTTATGGTTCCTTCATGTCACTGGAGGGAAAGGGAAGCTGGAATATTTTCTATTGCTGAAGCGTGGGAACTTTAATCCCTTCTGATGAGGTTGGCTCATCACTTCTCGCTCCAACATCCCTCTGTTAGTCGTCTTAGATATTTTAATCATCCATTATTCACTTTCCCACTTGCTAAACATAAGGTACCCTCTGTTGAGGAGATGGGATTATATTTTTTTCGAAATGCCTGTTATAAATGCCTAAATATATTCCAGACTCTGTATCTTGCTTGAGCTTAAATTTGTTTCTCCATTGCTACTAGCACTAGTAAAAGTTCTTTGGAAAATCTACCCATTTTGTACCCATTTTACTCTTCTCATGTCTAAATATTTATGGGCCAACATGCTGAGCTAATGCTTGGCATATAAAGAATAAACCAATAAAACATACAAACAATAGTAGAAAGAACTAAAAGATTTCACATTTCACTTTTTATCACATCTGATTTTCACTTGTCGCATGCATTTGGAAAACAGTGCTACAACAATATTTTCATTTTCAATTTAATTTTTATTGACTGCTTTTCTTTTTTCAATCCCACTCACATAAATATGGCAATATGAGTTATCTATGGATGATTTATTTATCTTGCTGACTGCTGGTCTGTCCAATGAATTAGAAACAATCACAGCTCCATGACATTTAATTATAATTTCCTTCTCTTTTTGCTACATTTTAGGGGAAAACAAGGTCGTAATCAGCAATGATGCATATAAAGAATGTTTTAAATATAATTGAGGGGTTTAATTTGAGATAAAATATTTTTTCTTTTCATTTTATAACCATGATGAAGATACATGGTTTTCTGCAAGGAGTTGTAATGTTCTGTTGAACATCAGACTTCTGACATAGTATAAATATTAAATTTTATATTTCAGGTTATTTCTGTCTCTAGCTGCAGATTCTCCATATGCAATGATGCTTGTATTTGAGCACCACAGATTACCATGCCCAGATAAGGATTCACCCCATATGCCCGCTTTTTCCTTCATGGAGCGTGGTTTGCATTGTCCTCCACACAGGAGCTTTGAGCCCCCTTGGCTCTTGGGACTGTTGACCTGGAGTCAACCTCTGTCATACCCATCTCTGATGATTTTAAAGGTAGTGGTGCTAAAAAATTTCCTAAGCACAGTTCCTGAAGACAGATGGAAAGCAGAATTGGAATCTGTATTCCATAACACTTCCAACAGCAGGGAAGGTCCTAAATAGCTTCTTCCATCACCAGCCATACTGGGGACAGGGATGTGACTTCTTGTTCACAAGTATGCTTCTGTTGCGAGAACCCTTACATATTCAAGGGCTACCTCTGAGAAACAGGATTTACAAGTTTGGATCTGCAGTTTCTATATGAAGATAAGCAGTAGAAACAAGACATGTTGCCAAACTTGAGTGTGAAAG
Source organism: Ibycter americanus (assembly GCA_035590275.1). NCBI lineage: Eukaryota > Metazoa > Chordata > Aves > Falconiformes > Falconidae > Ibycter > Ibycter americanus. Next base: position 59,622,555 of record JAVJGI010000040.1, read on the forward strand.
GGAGGATCTGCTCCTCACAAGTTTGTATTTCACCAGGAGGTGACCCACACAGAGCAACACTTCTTTCTACTTTGATGAGTGCTTGCTAAAGGAGAGGGCTTCGACATCCCCATGAACTTTACTACTTTTACCTCCTACTACAGGTTTTTGCACTGGTCAAACTCATCACTTATTGGCCCTCCTCTGGCTGAGACCCAGGAAAAGTATCATTTTGCTTTGTTTAGTTCCACATCCATCCATATGGATTAAGTCCTACAAAAGCTTACATTTGCCAGCTGGGAAAAAGCCATCAAACTTACAGTTTTACTATGCCTCCAGTCTTTGGTGAACCCTGTCATTGACACCAAGGTCATTGTGCCCTTATACATACCATTGTCATTTCTGCCAGCAGGGCTGATGAGCTGTGGGGTGCCTGACAGCCAGCCATCGCAAAGTGATGTGGTGGTGCTGACTCAGAATTTTAAAGTGGAAAGAAGCAGTAGGCAGACAACGATGCTCAGTCCTGCTTGCTGTACGTAAAGGGTGTTGAGCTTTGGAGGAGGTGTAAAAATCATTAGTAAGGCACTTAAATGCTCCTGCTCTCTTTCTTGTGTGCAGCTATTTTTCTTGTCAACTTCATACAGAGCTCTCTGCATCTGGTTTTCATTCAGGTCACTAACACAAAAAATTTCACACATCCGTGGATAAATTAACACAAACTGTACGATAATCCAGTTGAAGGAAATCAGGGGGAAAATCAGAAGATTGTCTCAAATCTGCGTATGCTTTAAACTTAATAAAACACTAAGTGTCTTATTACTAAGTTACTAACAGCTCAGAAACTGAAGGCTAAGAGCCATGAAATTATCAAGATTCACAGTTATGTTTTACATAGCTGCTAAACCTCAAAATAATTAGTATTGAATTTCTATGCTAATCTATCTAAAGCAGATGTTGGAAATTAGAGGCTAAATCATGTAATCCTGGCTGACAAAAGTTTATCCAAAAGTCCTATTTATGGCACACCATTGTTTTGTTATGGTTTTTTTTACTTCAGTAATAATTGAAAGATGTGGTTTAGAACCATAACTGACAAAAACACATTTGAATAACTATTCTGGGTTTATCTCAATGTACATATGAGAATGCCTATTTGGAGAGTTTCTGGCTCCATATATGCATTTTATAACTGCTGCTGATTTTGGCAATCAGCCACTTAAAAGCAAATACAAAATTTATCTTCAAGTGTCTCATAATTAGTCACATTATAACTTATATTGTAACATGCTCTGAGAGCATGTTTGTTTGTGGGGTTATGGGATGCAGTCACAGAACAAACCCTGAAAGGGATTTGATTAGGGGAGAACAAACCCAGCTCTGGGAAAGTATTTGTTCACTTGCTTCAGTCTGTCCCTAGTCACAATGGTCCTTACATACATTCTTAGAGGACCATTTCCAAAATTTTGGCTGAATGAGTTAAAGAAAGAATTTCAGTGGCCTTGTTGGCTTTTGAAACGTAACATGGCTTTTAAAAATAGCTACAGCCCAATTAAAAGAATTATTTCTTCAAGGTCTGAGTACACTGTCATTTAAATGGGACTTGTAAATAGTACCTGCAAAAACATTATCTGGCAGCTCTCACAATATTAACATTGGTTAAGCCTTCATGAAACTTGGAAGAAAAAGATGGAAGCTAATTCCTGCCATAAAGAGTATAGAAATATATAGAAAATTACATTTCTTTGCAAAGTTTCATGAAGCAACAAACAGGCTTCATTGTGACAGTAGGGCAAACAAGTTCTATGGACAACAATTTAATAAATACCCTCTTAACAATAATTCAAATTTTAAAAGAGTTCATTACCAATAATAAGTAAATCCCAGCCCCCTCTGTCTGTCTATCTGTCTCACAAATCAGGAGTGCATTTGAGAGGGAAAAGCTTGAAATATTGACTCAGATAGTTTGTTTATGCTGAAACTTCTGGAGCCTGAAATACAGGTCCTGAATTGTTGTCAAAGCTGATGCCCACAATTTGTTCTACTTCAGCATAAATGAAAACACACACAGAGGGAAGAATCCAGTTTCCTCTAGTCTCTTTGCTGCGTGATTCTTTTTAACAGTCCAGTTAAAAACCTATGGTGAGTTTCTTGAGGTTTTATAGAAAAATCACACAAAGAAAATGTGACCCTGTCTTCTCACACCTCAGGCTTCCTGATGCCACAAGCTGCATAACAAAACCTTCATGTAGACAGGAGTCATGTCCACCCTTTGCCTCACTTTTTTGGTCTCCTCAGCCCAGGAGACCCAGCCTAACCCCTGTGCTTCCAAGCTGTACCCCAGCTCTTTGCCATCAGAAAAAAGTGGCAGCATTTGTGCACAGAGAGCCCAAAACTGCTCCCCAGGGAGGCAGCAGTGCCCAGACCTTGTCACTGCTGTCCCTATTCCTGTCCCCATTGCTCTCCGTGGTGGACTACTGCTGCACTCCAGCCAGCTGTCCAAAGACCCTGGGAATTTACTGAGGGTACACATTTATTGGCATGTCACGTTGAGAAATGTATACAGCTTTCCTCTTCAGCACTGAGTCTGACCCACCATATTAACCCAGTTATTTTTATATTTGCATGACAACGAGCAGTTCTGCTCAAAAAACCAGGCCAAAGAAAAATCTGGGTAGAAAGCTGGGAAAGGATGAGAATAACTGTAGGTGTGAAGGCTATGGTGTGAAGAATATGGGTCTTCTCCTGTAAGGCTGCACCACATAAACAACTGAGAAACACAGGAGGTAGGCGGAAATTGCAAAAGCATTTTGAAAGTTTCAAGAAATAGTTAAATGATCCCAGCGCAGATACAGCAGGTTACACATACTATGGAATTTATGAGTCTTTTTTCTTTCTTTCTTTTTGCTGTTCAAAAGGAGGAAACTGCTAAATTGCACATTCACTATTTTTGATACTAAACAGCAAGTTGTATGCCCTAGATAAATCAGCTCCTGGATAGCTCTGTTTGCTTAGAAAATATTTTTTTACAATGTTAATTACTTCATAAGGGTGGGGTTTTTAAGTTTTGAAAAAATGAATTGAACATGAAACTTTCAGGATTGCACTTTCACATAAATTGTTTGACTTTGTATGCTAAATCAGCACGGCAGCTGAAGGAGCTGTTATGTATCAACAAGACGACAGCAGGTTGTCATTTCTTCATACTATTCAGAAAAGTTCATTTGTTGTTCAGAAATCACTCAGAGACCAGGCGCTGATAAAAACCTTCCAAAATCTGTGTTCAAAATTAGTCCAGCAGTATTCTGTAATACAGTCATCTGCACAACACAGCAAGTAGTTCCAAATATCTCTTGTGAAATCCTTTCAAAAATAGAGTTTCCCACAAACGTATTGCTGGCTGAGGTATATGGAGTCTGACTGGGCTTTTAGTTTAACTGGAAATAATTCCAGCCCCATCTACCGAGTCATTCTAAATTTGCAACAGATCATATATTTAGAGAAAATACACAGCAAATGTACAACACATCTTCTTCACCTATGTAAACTGTAAGTTGTTCACAGAACAGGTGTTTTCTTTCTATATGCTTTCATAGTAAAAAGGATCCCACTAGCAGTTAAAGTCTGAAAGCAATAAAAGGGTCTTAATAAGTGGAAAGAATTAATGAACAAATGTGCAAAAGTTCTGAGGCTCACTGAGCCAGAAGTCTTTAATGTTTCTCCAAACCTACTGAGAAGTCCTTAGCAGGGTGACAGAAATTTTACAGGACATGTTCTTTTACATTATTTTTTCCTGTCATTTTCTAATCACTTTAAGAACAGGATTCCAATAAATTTACATTAGACTGTTGTAACAGAGACCTGCCAGTTCAACACTGAACAGGAACAGGGACAAAATCAGCCTGCCTTTTCCAGAACTCACTGCAGAAATTTCAGCTGGGACAAATTCTGGGTTTATATGAAGAAGTTCACACAAAAGTTGTCAGTGTACTTTTGTGATCTCTTATCTTTGAGGAATACTTTAGAACACTGAAGAGTGTGGAGATACAGGTAATACAGGTTATGGACAGAATAAATGTGCTATCCATTCACGGGGGAAGCATTATGTATTACATCTGGACAAGTCAACAGGAAGGGCTGGATCCTGTTCCATGGTAAGGCTTTGCACTGCTCCTTCATCAGCACAAAACTGCCCTGAAGACTGAACTGGTCACCTTAACTTGCCACGGCAGAGCCCATCTTACAACTTTGGCTGGTAGACAGTTCCTACTCCACTACCCCTACTGTCTGGAGGTGAGGAGCATGGTACCAGATACCCACCATCAAAGCCATTCTTGGAAATCAGAACAACTTTTGGGAGTGTCAGACCAGCTGGCAGAGACTGCGCCTGTGTCAGTGCAGTGTTGGTGACCCAACACTGGAGAGTGGCACAGAGATCGGGAGCAGCTCCGATGGGACACCTTGCTGAGCTTCAATGAGACACCTTGCTGGACCAAGTCCTCCTGGCCACTGCTGAAGCTAGTTAGATGGACTAACCTGTTTCTTCTGCTCCAATAAGTAGTTGGGTTAGTAAGACCCATCTTGCTGTATTAGGAAGGCCTAGATACCCGCATAGCGCAGGGCCCAGGTCTGAGTCATTCCTGCACACTTGGGCAGTCCTACTTGCCGCTACACCTGATCATGTGGTGCTGAGGTGATGGCAGTATTTAATCATTCCTTTCTCTACCAGGTTCTGTTTCTGCTAGTTGGAGTCTGCTATGAAAGCTAAAGCTCCTTAGAGTGCAGAAAGTGTTTTGGGGACTTTGTCCTCAAGCTGTGGCAGGCGAGTTCTGGGTGCCTTGACAAGTGCTCTTCCCATTCGTGAGAGGGATCAGTCCCTCCAGCAGCAGAAATAAAACTTCCAAGAAGCACCACCTACAGCTTCAAGCTGAAATATGGCATCACACCCACAAGCCACCCATTAATGAGAGCAGCTGGGAGATTCAGTGTGTGACTGTCCAATAGATCTCTAGGGAAGGAAGCATAGCATGCCAGCTTGGGTAAATCCTTCTGTCACACCTGAATAACAACAAGTACCTTCAAAACACTTTCTAAAAGTTAGAAGAAACCTATGCAACAGCTCATACCTCAACACATTATTGCACTGCAACTTAGTTATATACAGCTCTTCCTTTTCATTTTTCATGAACCGTGTGGGACAATATCAGGAAAAAGCTGCTTTTTTTTAAAGAAGAGAACTATTTCCTGAATTTCTTTGATTGCAGCTAGCTTTCCAGTCACACACTCACAGACTGGCTCTCAGACTCTCTTCCAAACTCTCTCTTTTACTCCCTGTGTGCCTTCATACAGATCCCATGCAGACTGCTGGACTAATGAGATAAACTGGAGCTCCGCATGGTTTACGTAACATTGGTGCTGTACAGATACTGCAACTGAGGTGAAGCAGTGAAATGCTCTAACTAAAGAAGGCAGTATTAGTGATGGGATTAGAATCCATTTATAAGACATGATTCAGGCACCTAAATTTAGGAGTGGATAGTGTAGGTGTCTATGATGAGGCAGCTCTCTATGGCACCATTATGATAGAAGAGGTTGAACGGTCTGTTCAACTTCTTAAGTCATAGGTGTCCTGTGCTATTTGAGACTCCCACGGGCAGCTGTTACACAGAGCTCACAGGGAATATGTGTCCTGCTGCAGGGCCAAGATCCTGCTAGAGACCAGGCAGGATGTCCTTGGGCTAGGGGCTCCATTTACTTGCTCATGCATGGGCATCCATTACCATTCATGATGGTGTGTACAAGGCTGGAAGATATGGGACAGGACCTCTGCAAGACATTTGCCTATCTGTAATGACAGATAAATCTGCTTGTCCGGGTAAGGTGCCCTGGTCACCTCAACTGGCACTAGATAAATACTTGAGGGTGGCCAAATGGTGATGTAGATAATCTTGTCTAGGCAACTGAACCACATGTCAATGCAGTTGGGCATGCAGACACTGACATCCATTCAATAATACTATAGATTCATCCACTGCAAGGGCAAGTTCCCCAGGAGACGTGAGGTAGATTCATAGATGCTGGGTCTAGTGTCCACACTAGAAGTATCTTATCTTGCTTAGTGTCCAGTTGGTGTTCCAGAAGAGTAAATATTTCCTGAGGGTCCTATGTCGTATACGTAGTCCCGCATGGATGCTCCAGAGGTGAGGAGACATCTCAGACCGTACCAGGAGCCCATTTTTAAGCAACTGAATCCTACAGTAGCTCACTACTGGTTATAATAGCACCCTCACCACCAGACTCATGCATAGACACTCACACTGTAGACACCTCATTGTACAAGCCTGAACTGAGACCTTCACTTCTACCTCTGCTTGGACCCTGCCACGTCGTAACATTTTGGATTACAGGCTGTTCCCTTACTTTGTGTCTACCACCGTGGGGGGCCCAGTCTCAGCTCCTTCCCCCAGCTGTGCTGAGATTCAATCACTGAATCACAGATTCGAATCACAGAATATAGCAAGTTAGAAGAGATCCACAGGGATTATGAAATCCAACTCCTGACTCCACACAGGGAAGGCTTGAAGTTAAACCTATATATCTAAGAGCATTGTCCAAAAGCTTGCAACACCAGCAAGCCTGGGGCCATGACCACTTCCCTGGGGCATTTGTTTTAGTGACTGACCACCCTCTCAGTGAAAAGCCTTTTCCTAATGTCCAGTCTAAACTTCCCCTGATGCAGCTTTAAGCCATTCCTTTGCATACAATCACCAGACACCAGAGAGAAAAGATCGGCACCTCCCTCTCCACTCCCCCTGACGAGGAAGTTGCAAACAGCAATGAGGTCACCCCTCAGTCTCCTCTAAGCTCAGCAAACCTTGTATCCTCAGACACTCCTCATAAGTCATGCCTTCTACTCTTTTCAACATGTTGCTCACGTTTGGACACATTCTAATATTTTTATATCTTTCATATATTGTAGAACCCAAAACTGCACACAGTACTCAAGGGGAGGCTGCACCAGTGCTGGGTATAGTGGGACAATCACTTACTTTTACTGGTTAGTTGTACTGTACCTAATACACCCCAGGTTACAGTCGGCCCTTTGGGCCACCAGGGCACATTGTTGACTCATATTGAGATTACCATCAGCCAAAACCCCCAGATTCCTCTCTACAGGATGCAGTCCAGCCTCTTGTTCCCTCATGTCTACATGTACATCCAGGATTACACCATCCCAGGTACAGAATACCCTCCCAGGTGCAGAATTACAATCACAGAATCATAGAATCGTTTAGGCTGAAGACTTAGGATTATTGAATCCAACTGTAAACCTAACACTGCCAAGTCCACCACTAAACCATGTCCCTAAGCACCATATCTACACATCTTTTAAATACCACCAGAAATACCTCAGCCACTTCCCTGGGCAGCCTGTTGCAATGCTTGACAACCCTTTCAGTGAAGAAATTTTATCCTAATATCCAATCTAAACCTCCCCTGGTGTAACGTGAGGCCATTTCCTCTTGTCCTATCGCTTGTTATCTGGGAAAAAAGACTGAGACCCACCGTGCTACACCCTCCTTTCAGGTAGTTGCAGAGAACGATAAGGCGACCCCAGAGCCTCCTTTTCTCCAGACCAAACAACCCCAGGTTCCTCAGCTGCTCCTCACAGGACTTGTTCTCTAGACCCTTCATCAGCGTTGTTGCCTTTCTCTGGACACACTCCAGCACCTCAATGTCCTTCTTGTAGTGAGGGGCCCAAAACTGAACCCAGTGTTTGAGGTGCAGCCTCACCAGTGCCAAGTACAGGAGGACAATTACTTCCCTAGTCCTGCTGGCCACGCTGTTTCTGATAAAAGCTGGGATGCTGTTGGCCTTCTTGTCCACCTGGGCACACTGCTGGCTCATGTTTAGCCGGCTGTCGACCAGCACCCCCAGGTTCTTCTCCACCAGGCAGTTTTCCAGTCACTCTCCCCCAAGCCTATAGCATTGCATGGGGTTGCTGTGACCCAAGTGCAGGACCCGGCACTTCTCCCTGTTGTACCTCATACAATTGGCCTCGGCCCATCAGTCCAGCCTGTCCAGATCCCCCTGCAGAGCCTTCCTGCCCTCCAGCAGATCAACACTGCCCCACCCAACTTGGTGTCATCTGCAAACTTACTGAGGGGGCACTTGATCCCCTTGTCTAGATCATTGATAAAGATATTAAACAGAACTGTCCCCAAAACCAAGCCCTGGGGAACACGGCTTGTGACTGGCCACCTACTGGATATAACTCCATTCACCACCACTCGTTGGGCCTGGCTATCCAGCCAGTTTTTCACCCAGTGTAGAGTACACCCATCCAAGCCATGAGCAGCCAGTGTCTCCAGGAGAATGCTATGGGAAATGGTGTCAAAGGCTTTACGGAAGTCTAGGTAGACAATATCCACATCCTTTCCCTAACTCGAGAAGGGTCACCTTGACATAGAAGGAGATGAGGTTAATTAAGTAGGACCTGCCTCTCATAACCCTATGCTGGCTGGGCCTGATCCCCTGGTTGTCCTGTGTGTGCTATGTGATGGCACTCCAGATGACCTGCTCCATAACCTTCCCTGGCACCGAAGTCAGGCTGACAGGCCTGTGGTTTCCTGGATCGTCCATCCTGACCTTCTTGTAGATGGGCATCACGTTGACTAACCTCCAGTTCACCAGGGCCTCCCTGGTTAGCCAGGACTGCTGATAAATGATGGAGAGTGGCTCAGTGAGCACTTCTGCCAGCTCCCTCTGTACCGTCGGGTGGATCCCATCCATGCCCTAAGTTACAATTACTTTAGTTAGAAGTAGTAACTAAGACAAATGTCACTATTGAAAGAATAACAAAACCATTTCCTTGATGCTGAGCAAATCTACCTTCAGAGAAAATGCCTATAAGCAAATTCCCATTTCCTATTTGAAGTTCCCCACAACATGCAGAATCACAGTGCAATAGGGATAGGAGCCCTTAATTTTTTCTCCCCCTCCCGTCTCTTTAATGACTTCCAAACCCCTTCAAGAACACGTTTAAGCCTCTCCAGCTGCTGAACTCCCAAGTTTTCCCTGCCTTACTGATTCAACCAAATCTGCTTGAAAATGGACAAAAGGTGGTGAATACCTGGTTTTCCGGGTACTGGTTTCAGAGTGTTGTTTTCTGGTGTGTGGAGACAGTATCCTCAGATGAAGTCCTCCGAGTGTCATTAATTCTGCATCTGCTTAGTGTGCCCATGGTATCATCTGATTTTTTATTTTTGTATGATTTCTGACGTATCTCATTATTACCTTGGCACCTGGGACTGTGATTTGCAGGAAGGGTCCTGTTCCAGGCCAGGCTGAATTATATTACAGTTCCAAGGCATGTTTGGCAACTGGTAATAGTGGCTGACTATTTTTAGATGTTTTTTCTGTTCTTCCTTCAGTTCAGAACTGTCCTATTTAAACTCTATTTAAAAAAAAAAAAATATTTTAGACCAGCAATAGTTTTCACTCAAATTTTGGGGTATATTTTTACTGCTTATAGAAAGAGTTTTCAGTTAGATTGCTTCCACTTTGAATTTTCTAAAACTGTGGTATAATTATTTTGGACCTAAATCTGTGTCTCTTTCCCATGATGTGACAGTATCTCAGAGAGTAAGGACCAAATTCCTGTCTAAACCCTTTGTTTGCAGAAGAATTTTTTCATATAACCAGTAATACCTATTTCTGACATCTGAATATGAGATACCAGTCTTTTCGAGGGCCCTGCCCCTCAGTCTTTGCTATTTATTTGCATGCTGCCAGATTTGCACTGCTCTAATTCACAAAGCCAAATTCAGTGACCTCCTCAATGTCTGCAAATGGCTGGGGCCACTTGCTGGGCTAAGAGGAACAGGGGGAGCAGAACTTGGCACCTTCAGTACCAGTAGCAGTAAGCAGAAAAAAATTACTTTATTAGTCATCTCACCTGAACCCACACAGGCTATTACCCTATGTGGACCTAATTTTGTCTGAAACCCATGGTTCTAAAAAAAGAGGGGGGCAGGGGGAAGATAATTCGGAGGAAAAATGTACAGTAGATTTTCCAAGGCAGCTGCCAAAATTGTCACACAGGCATACACACAGAGGAAAAAATAATGCAGTAGTGATGCTAGATCCTCTCTAAAGCCATTTTTAGCATCTTGCTAAGTGATGACATTCCCAAAGGAAGGGGATGTACTCTGTAGTATACATTAAGCGTACCAACAAAGTACAAAGTATATTAATATGCCATGTAAAATTAACTTGGCAAAACCAAAACCAAAGGTTTTGTTTGCTTTCCATTTCACAGGTATCTCTGGTGCAAGCACGGTTATTATTCTGGGTTTGATTACTGCTACAAGCTTACTGTAACGCTGAGGCCATGTAGGCAGACACCTCACAGGGTGATAGGTAACAAATGGGCCATCTGTGACCTGCCGTGCTATCATACATACCAGAGTAATGTCTTCACAAAATGTTTTCCCTAGAACATTTTCTAATATATTTGATTTTTGACTCTCAGAAATACCCATTTTTGGCTGCTAGATTTCTTCAGAGAATTGCTGTGCAATGGAGCATGGCAGCTGATGAAAAATCTGACCTGCTTAAGGGAGAGGTTACAGAATGCACGTCAGAAAACAGAACAAGCTTTTTTTTTCTTAGTAGCTCACCATTAGAAGCTTCCTCAATGCTGTGCAAACACTTATAAAGACTAATATCATAACTGCTGCAGGTAAATTTACAGACAGGGAATGAGAAACCTAGAATGACAACTTTAATAAAAAGGCCTCCAGATGGAAATGTGGGGCTTGGTTCTTGTCTCTCTTGTTCTTGTATAAATAAGGATTAAATTTTAAAAGAAAAAACTTATCCTGTTATGAATTTGTGAGACCAGACTGTGGCTCCTGATCTGGATGAGTGTAAAAGATCTAGTCAAAAAAGGAACAACTATTACTAGTCTGCGTTTACTTAAAATATTTATAAGGTGCACGAGTATGTTAATTTGAGTACATTTGTCTTGCAATAACATCAGAAATTCCCTGCAAGAGAAAGGATTGTCATTTCAATTGTGTTCCACAGCCCTGGTAACTCAAGCAACCCCCTTTTCTCTCCTGCAAGAGAATGGCCCCTATAGGGCATAAAAGCATGTGGAGATAACATTGAGCATTTGGAGAGCACAAATGCTGTCAGATCAGGAGTATCTGAGGGAAAATATGAGAGGAAATCCCCATCCCAGTTTTCACTTTACCTGCTAATCTTGCTTTCCTGCCATGTGTCATACTTGTAAGATACATCTCTGGCAAGATAGGTGCCATATTTCTGCTGAGTTCTCGAGCGAGAGGGAGCAAGTGAGCCAGTAGCTTGCAGCCAGGTATGCAACTAACCCTACTGCATTGTGATTCAAATATTAGACTGTACTGATGCAGAAACTTTGCAGATGCTGCAACTCTATATTTGTGGGGTTTGCAGGCTGATTTCCTACTTGGGTCAGGAGAGTCTCTGAGAAATTTCAACTATTTAGCACGGCTCAGAAATTTTGCTATGAAACAGGATGAGTTTGTGTCCTGATGGCGTTTTGCTAGTAAAAGAAAAGAAAAAAGGAAAGTTTATTTATGTGGCTGGCACATCACAGATGGATGCAAACATTTCCCAGCTATATGCTTGACCTTTTCCCCAAAATCAGCACTAAACATAATTCAGTCTAGTGAGAATTGCCTCAAGAGTACTGTAAGAATTGCTGTCTAATGGCCTGGAGAGAAAGAAACCAAGTGCTGCAAACTCAACACAAAGTGCCACTCACAGCTATAAGAGCCAGCTTCAAAGGGATTAAAACTGCTAAAAAGCAGATCTGGGCCATTGAAAAAAAGCATGTAAGGCTTTTGCTACCACACCAAGGCTAATGCAAGAAGATCCTCCCTTTTCCCTTTTTCTTTTTTTAGTTATACTCTATCAGAGATCAGGGAACCAAAACCACACACACTATTCATGGATTTATGCTGAAGCATAATGATGCTTCCTGTTTTGCTAGTTATTCCTTCCTTAATAATTCCTGTCATTTGATCTGCCTTTTGCTTTCCACTGATGTTTTCACAGAGCTAAATGCAGAGACTGCAAGATGCCTTTCCCCAGTGGTAATAGGTAATTAAAAACCTATCATTGTGCAAGTATAGGTAGGATTCTTTTTCTCCAAAGCATTAGTTTGCATTCATTAATCTAATTTGAACTCATTACAGGGCTTCTTTCTCAGCTCATGGCTCCTGCTTCTCACATGCACATCTGTCTTTCTTTCCATCTCCAGACACAACTGGATATAATAATGTTGGCTTTAACACAACTTCCTAGCATGGATGTTTAAAATACAGGTTTCTTTCCAGCAAGACCAAGGCTTCAGCTGCTACAAACTTCATTGCCAGACTTCTGCCACATGCTACTGATAACAGCTTTAGGGGCTGGAGTGGGGTTCCTGTGAAGACTGCCATCATGAACAGGGTCTTGTTCAGTTCCTGCGTGCACCAGATGGTCCTGTTCAGCTGCCTTGGTCACCTTCATTTATTGTAGGGTCCCTTGTGCAGTATTGCTACTCAGAATGATGGTGCAAGGGTAGAAATGCTGTATTACAGCCCTCACTGCTGGAGAGCAGCAGCAGTTTGCTCCACTTGGAGAGGGAAGCTGGGAGCCAAGAGCGACAGCAAGGCAGGCAGGAGCAGGGACCTCGCCAGCAGGAGTGCAGTCCCACAGCACTCAGACACGAAGAGCAGAGCAAGTTCAGTGAAATTAACCCAAGTCAGCTGAGAGTGCAGACTGGCAGGGAGGTCTACAGTGGCAAGGCAGGTTTGAGCTCAAGCTGGGAAACCAAGTGGGAAAGACAGGGTCAGAATCAGCAAGCCACAGATCAGGCACAGACGCACCTACAACATAGCTCAGGCAATGACCCAGGGTGAGTGCCTGACCTTTAATGCAGCTCCCCTGAGCCAAGGAAGGGAAGACTCTTGCCAAGGCTTCTCACAGCTTTCCCACACAGCTCTTTCCACAGCACCCTGGTCCCAGGATACACAGCTACACCATATCAGGGCTGGCCTTCAACACACAGGCCACTAAATCCCTGGGGTGGTGAGGGAAGGGGCTGCAGAGCCTCTTCGTGCAGTCAGGACCCTGACATCCATATCGTCATCCATTTGCTCCAAAAGAGGCTCAAGATCACCTGTGCTCCCACAGTGGTACTTGAATATCAAATAGCTAATGGAAGATGGAAGTGCATAGGAGGGTCATCAAGTTAGCACTGGAACAAGTACCACCGAGTTCCTGGGAGATCTTCGTTCTTGAATCCTCTGGGTCTCCTCTGAAGAACCGATGCAGGTTTCTAGCCACTGTACGTTGTTTATTGGTCCAGACAACTATAATGGATTTCTCATTCCCTCCTGAAAACTTAGCATAAAAAGGGATTCTTGGTCTCTGGCCAATATCTCAGTCATTATCAGAAGTAATGAAAAAATCTGTGTTCCTCTTTTGAATGATCATAAACTGGTCATTTTAGGAGAAAATCTAAGGTAGAAATCCATTGCAACAGTCATAGCAATATTCTATATTCTTTCATTTAGCAATAACTTAAATAATATACAAACTACAAGAGACAAAGAATTCTCATCCTTCATTATGAAGGATCTGTGCAATCGGTATGATTTTCTAAACAGAAGGCTCTGAGCTTGCACGCAGAAAAAGGTGCAGAGTATTATTCCTATGAGTAAACTGTTGATTGAACCGAGCAGTTCACTGGGAACAAGGTTAAATCCATGCTTTGTGTCCATGGGACCAGGCCCTTGGACATAATAATACATATTTTGCATTAGTTTGCTACATTCTCTAGATTTTAGACACAATTCCTTTCTAGTGTGGTAAACAAGCCTTTTGAAGCCAGTGTGAAAAGGCACTTGAAAGCAAGTTGTCCCTGTCTCAGAGGGGGGTTTCCCTGGAAGTCTAAATCATTATTTTTGTGGCAATAGCTTAATTCTTAATAGCTTAACTCTCAGGCAGAGTTCAGGGAGCGCTGAGTTTGGAATATGTAGAGGTAATCTAACTACTTACATGGAAGCAAATCTAATTAGAGCTCAATACCTTTAATATGGCTAGGCTAAATTATGCATGGTGTTGGGATAGGTCGTGCTGACTGAAAATCAACACTGGCATTCCTGGTGGAAAACAATTATTACTCTAATTTATATATTTGCCTTGCTCACACAGTGGGAAAGACTGCATTTGCTGCTTGTGAAACTGTATGGAAGGAATGCAGATGCAGGGTGTTGTATTTTTTTCAGCCAAGCTTGTGTCATTCTGTTTTAAATTCCAAAATAAGGTCACATCAAATTTTCTGCATCCAAGTGCAAGCTTCTTTATTGCTGCTGCAGTTGCCAGAAATGCAAGCAATTGTAGATTGCCACAGAAAGTTGAATCGAAAAAGGACAGTGCAGATTTTCCATAGCATCTGTCAGGCCAGTAGTCACATCCACTGACTTCAACAGATGAAAAGCTGTAATACCAAGCGCTTTAGCAACTGACTCTGGTAAGAACATCAGTAAGCCAGGTGTGAGAGTTTTTGACAGTCTTATCCAGAAAGGATAAAAATACCAAGGAGAGAAGAGTTGTCTGGAAAGTATTTAAAAACACACTGGGGAAGAAAGATTTAAACATTATAGAAGGAAAAAATATCCATTTTTATGGCACAAAAATTATAAAGCAACAATACATTATTTTAAAGTGTTTTGAGTATGGTGAAAGCCCACTGCCTGAGATGCTTAAGGTGAAACTAGTGCACCTGGGGGTACACGACAGGGAACAACTCATGCTGGCAGATGAAAGGTCACCATAGCTTTCCTGTCTGGCCTATTCATCCCTGGCCATAGACACTGAAAACTGTATTTTGATTCTTGGCATTCCAATGATGCTGAGTTTTAACATAGAAAAATTAGTCTCAGTAGTTAGTTCTTGGGGTTTTTTTGCTTTTGTTGGCTTAGATTACAGCCATAACCTTTCAGTGAAATAAGGACAGAAAAAAGCCACAAAGGGTCACATTTTCTCAAGATTGCTCTCTCAAGTGACCTAATCTTTTTTTAATTCTCTTTTTATATTTCTCCCTACTGCTAAATGATGAGACTAACAAGCCTCTTGGCTGTTTTTTAAAGGCATGATATATTTTGATGGCCGTATTTTTATAGTAAGCACCTGGCTTTATTCCCAATTTGTCAAGTTAACGCATGTTAAAATGTCTTTGGTATTGTTTCATTTGACACATCTGATTTTGAACTGCTTTCAGCTGGACATCTTTTTTAAAAACCACAGAAATAAGACAGCAAAAAAATCCTGAATAAAATATTTATACCATCACTGCTTAAGACTTTCTTATCTTCTTTTCTCTCGTTTAACTTTTTGAGACAATATAATTCAGTTACCAGATATGAAAGGTAAAAGGAGCTACCTTCACAGTTTCCAACAGTTCATAGATTTTGAAAGACTATCTGATTTAAACATACTCAGAAAATAATAAAACAAACAAAATTACTATTTTCTGAATAAGAAAAAAATTACAGTTTTGGTTTGATGCTTCTGCTATCTGCAAACTATAATGATTTTCTGTTATTCGTTCAGAAGCATATCTGAGTTGGGAATAAATACCAAATTTAAAAAGCAGTTAATTTCCTCAGAAGCTGATTCAGAGCTCATGGTTATGTGAAAATCAGGTTCAAGACTACCTGTGGAACCTGAACATACATGAGTCCATGGGACTGATGAGATGTGTCACAGGGTACTGAGGAAGTTGTCTGATGTAGTTGCCAAGCCACTCTCCATCATATTTCAAAAGTCATGGCAGTCAAGCAAAGTCCCCAATGACTGGGAAAAGGAAAACATCCACCCATTTTTGAAAAGGGTAAAAAGGAGGACCCTGGGAACTACCAACCAGTCAGCCTCACCTCTGTGTGTGACAAGATCATGGACCAGATCCTCCTGGAAGGTGTGTCAAAAAATATGGAAGACAGGGAGGTAATTAGAGACAGCCAACATGGTTTCACCAAGGGCAAATCATGCCTGACTAACCTGGTAGCCTTCTATGATGGAGTGACTGCATCAGCAGACAAGGGAAGAACTATGAATATCACCTACCTAGACTTCTGTGAGGTCTTTGATATGGTCCCCCGCAACAGCCTTACCTCTAAATTTGAAATGTATGGGTTTGGTGGATGGACTGTTAGATGGATGAGGAATTGGCTGGATGACTGAACTCAGGGTTAGTTAAATGGCTCAATGTCCAAGTAAAAACCATTAATGAGTGGTGTTACTCAAGGGTCCATACTGGGACAAATACTCTTTAATATCTTCATCAGTGATGTAGACAGTGGGATTGAGTGCACCCCCAGCAAGTTTGCAGATGATACCAAGATAAGTGGTGACACTGAGGGAAGGGATGCCACTCAGAGGGACCTTGACAGGCTTGAGGAGTGGGCCCACTTTTTACCAAGGTCTGTAGTGACATGACAGAGGGCAATGGTTTCAAACTGAAAGAGGGTAGATTTAGATTGGACATAAGGAAAAGAAATTTTAATACAAGGGTGGTTGAAACACTGGACCAGGTTGCCCAGAGAAGTTGTGGATGCCCCATCCCTGGAAGAGTTCAAGGCCAGGCTGGATGGGGCTTTGAGCAACCTGGTTTGACGATGTCCCTGTTCATTGCAGGGGGGTTGGACTAGATGACCTTTAAAGGTCCCTTCCATCCCAACCATTCTGATTCTATATCAATGGAAAATGCTTGTTGATTTTTGGTGGTGGTGGATTTTGGTCTTTGATTATCTTTTTCCTTTTCTGTAACTTTCTTGTATAATTTCATAATTTCTACCTTTTGGCTGTGATGCATTACAAATGGCAGATAATAAACTGTAGCAAAGATACTGTAAACAAGAGATAATACATTATGATAAAAACCCAATAGGTGGGCTCCTTGTTAGTTCATTAAACAGACCAAGAATCCAAAGGGCATGGAAATGAACTGTCCTCTGATTTCTGAAGGGAGTCCATCTAGCTCCAGGGGAAAAAAGTAATTGACAGAGTAATTGTGGTCATTTGACTTGTACTGCCTTTGTCTCGATAGACAGAGGATTTCGAAGTGCCGGAATGTGACTGTTAATAAATGTGACTATTAGTAGACACCAAAGTCTTCACTTGAAACTGTTTTTAAAGTGAAAAAGTGACCTAAAGGCTGAGATATAATGGCAAGCTAGTGTGTCATCACTTCCACACATGGATCAGACAAAGCTGCATGTAGTGATGTGTGCCACATTTTTGTGGCATGTCACAAAAGCCCAACAGGGCATCCAGATCAGGGAAGGTTAACATCAGCTACCTGATTATTCATGGATGCCTCCTAGAAAGTTGGAAGGAATCATCCAAGAAAAATCAGATAAGATCTATGCAGAGATCAAGCTCAAGTCAAATCAAGAACTGAAAACAAAGATGTTCTCTTGTCTAAATTCCTTCAAGGCTTCGGTGTGTAAGGCATCAGAGTATGGCTAACATGCCTATCATATCATGTCTGTTGAAGGAGGAGCTGTAGACTAGCTTAAAAAACAATCATAGCCTGCCATCAGCCCAGCAAGCTAGAAAGTGAACACCCATCCATCACCCTTCTCTCCAGGACTTCATTAGCTCCCAACAGCCTTTAGCATTCCCACTCCTCTTCTTTCCTCACAGTAGACAAGTTTGACCCTAAGGTACATTTAGGCTTTTTCAATGAAGGAAGGGATGTCACACAGATGAAACTGAGAGCAAGATTGCACCCATTATGCTCAGTTCACCTTTTCACCTTTATATTACCATAAGCCGAGTTGTTTCTTGCTAATAGCAAGTTCAAGTCAAGTCTAGGTTGTCAGGTATTTTGCTTTAGTTTCAAGGGGCTCAGAAAGCATGCCAAATATCTCTGAGCCAAAGATTCCTGCTCAGATAACTTAAAAATTTCTGAATAGAGCAGCAAAGGAAGCAAAAGTAGACCAAGAGGGTCTGGGGGCAGCACTGGGTTCTGTGTCAGTCCTGTGAGATTTGTGCACCACAAGTCAAAGACGATTGTTTTCAAATGCATTAGTGTCCTGGTTTCAGCTGGGATAGAGTTAATTTTCTTCTTAGTGGTTAGTACAGTGCTGTGTTTTGGCTGTGATGTGAGAACAATGTTGATAGCACACTGATGTTTTCAATTGTTGCTGGGTGATGTTTATAATAAATCAAGGACTTTTCAGTTTCTTGGGCCCTGCCAGTGAGAGGGCTGGGGGGGCACGGGAAATTGGGAGGGGACACAGCCAGGACAGGTGACCCAAGCTGGCCAAAGAGGTATTCCATACCATA
>JAVJGI010000040.1:59641020-59653899 GCA_035590275.1 Ibycter americanus
TTCCTGGGGATGGCCGAACACCTGCCTGCCCATGGGAAGTGGTGAATGAATTCCTTGCTTTGCTTTGCTTGCGTGTGCGGCTTTTGCTCTACCCTTTTTTCCCCAGCTTTCCATTATGTTATTGTTATTATTATTGTTATTGTTATTATTGTTGTTCTTACTTCTTTATTCTGTTTAAATTATTAAATTGTTCTTATCTCAACCCTTACTTTTACATTCCTTTCTGATTCTTCTCCCCATCCCTCTGGGTGATGGGGAGTGAGCAAGTGGCTGCATCATGCTGCGTTGCTGGCCAGGGCTGAACCACGACAATTAGGAAAATCAGTTGCAAGAACCATGGAAGCAACTCATTTGTTCAGCCCCTTGGTCGCTATTTTGTCTGTGTACCTATTTCCAAGGTGAGCTAGAACACTTCCTTTTTGTTCTGCACGCTTACATCCTAACTTTTCCTGTCATATATTCACATTTTATACCTGTGTCATTTGCTAGAGACTTCTACTGTCATAGCAGAAGAAATAGGTGGCTAATCAGACATCTCCTGTCTGAGATTACCATACTTGACCAAGGGGTTAGCTGCACATCTACCCTGTGGGTTAATAACTCAAAAGGAAGGAACTATTACAGCTCCTAGCCTTGCTCTAGGACGGTGCTTCAGCTCTTGCCTTGCCCATTAGTCTTAATTGTCCAGGTAGAAGGAATAATCAGTTCTTATGTTCCCTGCCCGCTGGCAGCCTGCATTGTAATCTGCAGCCCAAGGGTAAAGATCTCATCTGAGTCACCTTTATTCAAGATGAAAACTTAAGGAATTTTGCTTTAAAATCTTCTAAGTGAATTAAACTAATACCTAACAGGACAGCATGCTTGTTCAACCACTTTTGCTAATTTCTCAGCACTAGCAACTACACCAAATACATGTTCCACATTTAAAACCTATTGAGGAGAAAAGCAGTGAGAGGGTTGAGGAGGGAGGATTAGGATCCCATTTTTACCCCCAAACAAGGACAATACCTGCCCTCTTCCTCCTCTGCCAGGTCTGTCATTCTCAATCCTGTTTCATGTTGTGATGATGGTTTTTCAGGCTGCAGGACCATAAACTCTGCATTGCAGCAGGATGTTAAGCTACGTTTGCTAGTCACCCAGGGACCAGTTCCATCCTTGCTTCAAACTGTGCAGAAAGCAGGCTTCTCTCTGGGTTGCTGGTGATAAACAAGTACGGCCACCTCTCCTCCAGGGAACTCAGGATATTTCTGGTTGTGTCCGCCTATGGTCTCACTCTGTGGGAAGAATAAAACATCTATGGAGTGATGAGTTCTTGGATGTACTTTTAAAAAACACTGGTGACTTTCTGGGGAAAAAAATCAACCAAACAAAAAACAATACCCCTCCCCTCGATTTAATTAATAGGTGTTATAATCAACAATGTTACGTAGGGACTTCCAAATGTCAATGATGATCTAAGCAGTGATCTAAGCAGATTTATGTTCTCCATCTACTCTTCAGTAAGTTCTACATTTACTCTGATTTACAAAGCAAAATAAGATTACTCTCCCTCCTTTTCCCCAAGTGTCAGTTATTAATCTCAGTATTTCAGAGGTTATTAAAGCAGGTAGGTTAGCAGCCTCTGCAAAGTATCCCTCATTTATTGATGCCACTTACAGTTACATGAACAGAACAAAAATTAAAAGAGCTACTGTTCATCCTCTCCAGACTGTGCATTTCCCATGTCTTCTAAACTAAGCAATTGTAGAGTGTGATGGTCAGATGAAACTTGTCCCAGTAGTTAAAATACTTACGTGACCAGCCTGCGG
Organism: Ibycter americanus; assembly: GCA_035590275.1. NCBI lineage: Eukaryota > Metazoa > Chordata > Aves > Falconiformes > Falconidae > Ibycter > Ibycter americanus. The sequence goes on from JAVJGI010000040.1 coordinate 59,642,829, forward strand.
TTCCTTACCACAAACTCCCTCTACAGCCTTCCACATATCCCTGGCCAGGACCTTGGCGTATTCATTGGATGTTGTGATTGCACCCATGAGCATCGTGCCTGGTTCTAGGAGCAGGCTCCACAGCCTGAATGTGAATGTTTCCCTTTTTCTCCTTCCCCTGTACATGTGTACATCCCAACCATTAAGAAATTTAATCTACCTCCCTAGACCAGGCTGAAGGAAATGGCGTACTGGTTCTGAAATGTGACTTGGAAGAAGGAAGGCAGTGGGCTGGACAAAACCTCCATGAGTCACGAGCTGTAAATGAGACTGAAAATAATGAGTAAGATCTAGAATGCAGAATCACTTGTAGTGAGGTGAAATAAGATGGGAAAGGGGCTGGAGAAACAAATGAGGTCAAGAATAGATGTTTGAGATGGGAAAGAGTAAACCATGATTCTGCTGCAAGAGAGGAAAGCCAGACTGAACCAAAAAGTAGGGAGAAGAGTAAGAAAGTCTGAGTTCAGGTGGAAAACAGTCAAAAACAGTGAGCTATCTGCTTTTCACATACATATCAGAAAAACACCATGTGAAAAGATCATTCTAGAGTCCTAATGTATATACTGCACAATAGATTAATCCTGCTCTAAGCATTCCTCTCTTTTGCTTTCATTTGCCAAAGCTAATTTGGTCATTAAGTCCTTAATAAATCTGTGGATTTCCCTCAGTTTTACCCCAAAACAAGGAAAGTGCTTGCTGGTTTTAAACTGAATTCTTTCTCTTCAGAGGAATCCAATACCTGCTGCTAACTCAGATGCCAGATGGTGCATTTGGATGTATTTAGACATGACCCACTTCACAGGAGGAAGTGTTGCCCATATGAGATGATACCTGTACCCCATGGGTTTGCATAAGGGACCAAACGTTAGCAGGCTGATAAGGCTGAATGCAAAGTGATGCTGAGCCCAGCACTGTATACTGCAGGTGATTCATCGTATTAGCAGCTCAGCTGGATGCATCAGGAATTTCATGCCTTAAAACTGGCAGGTTTTTTCCACCTTAGGAACTAAATAGTTTTTGCAAATGAATAAACTTCAAAAGTGTCTTTCTGGACGGGCATTGGGAAGAAAGCATTACAGAGCCAAAGTGGAAGAAAGAAGCCTGTATTTCTTTTCACCCACATTTCTAGCTTCAGCCTTTCAGAGAGATATTTTGCTCTCCATTTTGCTCTCCAGCAGTATAACAACATCTGCTATAAGTATCTAAGAGGGAACTGTTGCTAATCTGCCTAAAAAAGACACTGCAGAGACTGACATTAAAACTTCCTGGCATCATTTCTTAGTCAGCCAAAGGAGTGCTGAATGAGCCAGTCTTCTCTTCCAAAGATTAGGGTGGTGTGTAATGTTTAATGCACACAACAAAACAAAAACAGGAATCCATCCCACGTCTCATATGTAGCTGTGTGGAAAGATGTCTTTGCAGAATTAAGCTGAGCAAAAGGCATGTATTTATTTAGTCACAGCAATAGAACACAAATAATGACTCATAATGTCCATAAGGGTATTCAAATTTCTCAAGCAAAGCAATTCTCTGGAGTCTACTCACTTACAGGCATTCACTAAGGTGACAGTGTCTTTGTATCATAGAATCATAGAACAGTGCAGGTTGGAAGGGACCTTTAAAGGTCATCTAGTTCACCCCTGCTGCAATGAGCAGGGATATCTCCAACTAGATCAGGTTGCTCAAAGCCCTATCCAACCTCACCTTGAATGTTTCCAGGTATGGAACATCTACCACTTCTCTGAGCAACCTGTTCTAATGTTTCACCACCCTCACAGTAAAAATTTTTTTTCCTTATGTCCAATCTAAATCTACCCTCTTTTAGTTTAAAACCATTACCCCTATTGCAACAAGCCCTACTAAAAATTCTGTCTCCATCTCTCTTATCAGCCCCCTTTAATATTGAAAGGTCACAATAAGTTCTCCCCAGAGCCTTCTCTTCTCCAGGCTAAACAACCCCAACTCCCTGAGCCTGTCCTCACAGGAGAGGCGCTCCAGCCCTCTGGTCATTTTTGTGGCCCTTCTCTGGACCCGCTCCAACAGGTCCCTGTCTTTACTGTTCTGAGGACTCCAGAGATGGATGCAGGACTCCAGGTGGGGTCTCACCAGAGCAGAGTAGAGGGGCAGAATCACCTCACTCAACCTGCTAGCCTTGCTGCAGTTGTTTTTTGTCTACAACACTTAAAAGATATCCTTGGGAAGCAATTACAGGATTAATATGTCACATTTACTTCAAAATGACTGACTACCAGGACACAAATATCAGAGGTAAAATCCTCAACTTACAGTGTCTTCAAAGTCATTAATTACCTGCTTCATTTTGCAACCACCTGAATTAGGATGTCATGAGCTAGAGGGTCTCCAATGACTGTTTCTAAATCCTTTTTGAAGACCTTTATACTTTGGACTCGATGGCATTCTGCAGCATTGAGTTTAATGATTTAATCATGCACCCTGTGGCAAGAGAACTTGCATTTGTTTGCTCTTAAACCTGACACCCAGTAATTTCCCTGAGTATTCTGTACCTCTCATACTGTGAGAAATAATGAACAACCATTCCTTAATCACCTTGTCTGAACTACTCATGGTATTATAAAATCTATCGCATCTCCCCCTGTCTTCCCTCCACAGTTTGTTTTCCAAGTTGAAGGGCTCGAGGTTGCTTGCTCTTCTTCTGTGGAAGTTGTTCCACTTTGCAGACCAATGCATGCTGCCATTCTTCTCAGCATCCTTCCCAGTACAAGTACAACCCTTTCAAGATGAATGGTAAGATTTTCATTAAATGTGAAATATATTTCTGAAAACAGAACATTAACTCCTACTATTTCTTTCCTATTTGTCAACACAATATTAATCCCTGCAATATCTTCTGGTTTAGATCATGATAGCTTCACATGCCTTTGGTAAGAAATCTTTCTGAAAGATTTTTTTAAATCCATATATATGAACAACTGTAATCATCTGCTCATTGACACCTTCAAAAACGTGCAAATAAAAAGAAATTTGAGCTGATTTTTCCCCAATATCTCATATTTACACTCCATGCACTGACTGATTTTATTCTCTCTTACAGTTTCTAAAAATTTGCTTGGTACAGAAGTCAGAGTTACTGCCCTTAGAACAAACTCTGTAGCTGTTTTAAAGGCTGATGCAACATCTGCTGTTATTTTCAATGTATAAAAAGGCCATCAGTATTCTGGCTGCAGCTGTCTCAACCTTTGTATTCATTTAAATAAATGTCTAGATTTAAGGATATAAATAATGAATTAACAAGATACTATATACATCATGACTGGAAATCAGTTTCAAATAGACATTTTCCAAGCCATCATTTTCAGTCATCCATCAGTTCTTCTTCCACTTTCACTTACTTCCCTTTCTCTTAGATCTCAGACCTTGAACTTGACAGAAAAATACTATCTCCAGAACAATAATTCAATAAAGTCTGCCTATGGAGATTTCTTTTCCCATTAGCTTGAGTAATTCCAGTCTTGGTGGGAGGGTTGCAAGCCATCTTTTCCATCATAACCTGAAGGTAAATGCTGTTTTTCTCTTATGGAAATTAACAGGAATAAAGTGCAGTGCACTCTTAACATGAACATACTGAGGTGCCCATGTAAATGCCATGCATTTATAAAGACCTGCTAAGGCCTGGCAACAAAATTCATTATACAAAGAAAAAAATCCAAACATATACTAAAATATGATTCTAAAAGTAAAGTGACTGGTGACTTACTAACTGAGGAATTAAGAGATGCTTCCAGGCTACTTGTACGTATGTACAAGTTATTTATTGCTACCCTATCGTCCTTACTTGGAGAAAAACATACACCGGAGTGTCCCTAAGCTTGAGAGATCTTCTCACATAATTTTCTCTACATTATTTTGAAAGTCTCTTCACCCACATTGTGCAATGCTTTGCCTCCAGCCCAAGCTCTCGTATTTCATACAATATCTCACAACCTCTGTCAAAAGTGAGACACTATCATGCAGAAGCCCTCTGATTTTGTACTCGGGTGGCTACAGGAAAGCCTAAAGCTTGCAGTGGCAACCATTCAGTCCACCAAGCAAAACAAATCAGCTAGCTGCAAATGGCTTTTTGAAGTTGCAGGGAGTTCAGCATGGCAAGAAAGTGATGTAGCTCTGCTGGTTGCCTTGTAAAGTGGAAGGACAGCGCAGCAACACCCAGCTGCAGCCTTTGAACAGAGCAGCCTTGTGTTATGGCACTAAATGGGAAACTGAGAAACCAGGGAACAATTTTCCTCCTCACAGACCTCCATGACCACATAAAAATCTCTTTTAATCTCCATCTGTGAGTTCTTTGATGCAGGAAACAGGTTAATAATGTGGCAATCTGAAAAAAAGAAGGACTGTTTTTCTCAGGTAAGCCAATATACATATACGTACGTTACATATATCAATGCCACGTTTTGCAGAAATATTTAAAATGTTGGCAAGCAAGATCCACAGGTTTAAAAGACCTTTTAATAAGCATTGTCTTGCTTCACAGGGACAGTGAGAGGATGAATACACTGAAGATGTAAGGCGCTCCTCTAGTAATAGGACTCAGGTAAGAATACATAAAACCCAGTTCAATTTTTATAGAATATTCTACCATCTCACTGATTGAAATAAAAATATCATATAGTCCGTGAGATCATCACCTGCAGACTTATGTAACAGTAGAAACTGTTTTTCAGGAAAAATATTAATTGCAGCCTATAATTAGCAATGAAAACGTTCTTCAGTGTTATGAGTCACGGTTCTTGTCATGAAGATAAATGCCGTGAAATGTATTTCCTAAAAGCAATACCCTGAACTTTACTTAACGCAGTGGCTGTGTTAGCATGGTTAAATGCTGGCTCTCCAAGGTTTTATTATGAAATAAAATGGGCACATGTGAAAGGACTTGAATGGCATCACGTGTATTTGGACTTCTGCAATGGAAGGTTGATGCTGCCATAGCAACAAAATCTCTGGATTGTTTGAATTTGAAACCAGCACAATTAAACTCCCTGTTGTGATAGAAAACAGCTGTATCACTAGCCTGTGGTCACCATAATTTTTGAAACTACAGTTATCTGCAGTACGGTCCATACTTACATTATTAGGGACTGTATTTCCCTAGGATGTTACATGCAGACTTATGCTTCTGTAGTCCTTCCTCCCACCTGATCAAATATTTTGTCAACACCAGATTTTCAGAAGGTAGAGCTACATCACCTGCTTGTATTTATATAACTAGATACCAAAGCTGTGACTGAAGTTGGATATTTCAATAGTAATATTGTCTTGATCTTGCTATTATTTGATTGTAAAGCATAATAACTGGGCTTATAAATAAACGTATGCATATTTTTGCATTTCATTTATGTATATATATGTGTATTTATATATGCATTCATATATGTATATATTGCACTCTCTATCACAAACTAGGGGCAGTAAAATACACCTTTTGCCAGACATATACTTCTGATACTTCTGTTGTTTTCTTTCTGGGCTTAACAGAGTTAAGGAGTTTTTTTCAGGTTTAGGAGATTGCCTCTGCCTAGAAATTGTAGTGCTTGAAAGCTTATAGATGAGATATTTTAAATTTCTGCCTAGTTTTTGCAATATCACGCTTCAGATGCTCAGGCTTTTTCACACTTCTTAAAGCATTAATCATCTTTTTCAAACACCGATCTTTTTTGTGCACTCAATCTTTACAGCAATTGCAGTTACCAATTTCATGAACAAATACTATTACAAGAATATGAAGAATAGATGTAATTTTTTAATCGCTTTAATGTACTGAGTACAGCTCCTGGGTTACATCTTTTCATTTCTCAACTGTTAATACTTTCCCAAGTAATACCGTATTTTCTTTATTTATCTACAGCCGTTGCTACTCTAAACTTGGCTCCTCCTTCTCTCATGCTGCTGTCACTCTAGTGGAGTAAAGGCTCTGTCTAAAGGTAGATTATATTTTCATCTATTTTCAGGTCTTTTTATGCATTGGATATCTTTAAGAATGCATTGGGTATCTCTAAGATGAAAGAGAATCGGGTTTTCTGGTGTATTTTCCATCCTCTCTGTAACTTGCAATTGTTCACAGTCAGAAATGGTGTATTACCAAAGAGCTGTTACCTATTACAGTATTTCTGGTGGTAATCCATTAGTGAAAATTTATGTTCCATTAGTGAAATTAGTTATATAGCCAATGTAACTATCTACAAAGTGCTGGATCAACATTCCTCTCCCTCCCCACCTCATAACTGGCTCACAAGCTGTAGCAGAGCTTCCAACTGCTGCTACCCCAGGGAAATAAAATAGGAGTATTTTTGGATATAGAGTCTCTGCTGCAAAGCAGAAACTTGCCTGTGAAGGGAAATTATCCATACAGATATAGGAATATAGTTACACTGCTACTACTGAGAAGGTGTGACAACTGCTGTAGGTAGTGTCTCTCAGGATTTGGACTGTCTCTTTTCAGTTCAAGATATGTTTTTTCAAAAGCAGTTTAAGCCAAAATGAAAACAAGCTTAAAATCACATAGACGTTCATAAAGGGACTAAAATTAACGTACTCTCAGTGATCTAATTAAACCAGTACAGATGATAAACTTCCCCAGAGAAAAACATCCTTAAATAATCTCTTCAGTTCTGCATTAGAGATTCTTTCTTCCCCATTAATAAAAGAGGCACGTAAAGCACAACCTCACTATCACGTAAGCTGTTATATCTCATGGTACCCCGCAGGATGAGATGGCTACACAGTAGGTGTTGCATCTACGTGTGTTATCACGACAATCCTGAATACGGGCGTCTCAGAGGAACAGTTGCCCCTGGCTCACCTTACTGGGCATTTGTATTTCAGTTCTGACACCGAGACTCTGTTGGTGTTCAGAGAACCCTGGGCATCCAGGCTGCTGTGTTTTCCCTGTCTAGCACCAAAGGTTCCTTGAACTCAGTGGAATAGTGTGGAAAACAGATTGTGAAGCTCAACTCTCACTCAGGTTTTTAAAAATAAACACCTTTTTGTCTTGTGACCAGAGGCTAGCACAGGCTGTTCTATTGCTCTCAATGAATTTCCATTGCCTCTAAAGATTAACCAGCTTGGGAGCTTTTAATATATCATCATCATTACATTTGCCTTTGGTAAATTTACCTGAAAGGCCTTTCCAGAGGACTAAATTGCAGCATAGCAAGGGAGATGAGAAATTGCTATCCACAAGCTACTGCCTTGCAAAGGTTAGCTTATAAAAATGTGTGCTGAATTAGGTGGTATTCTTCATTGCCATTTTGGGGATGAAGATTTGGTTATATTAAGATTTCTTACACAGCCAGGAGTGTCCTCACACATCTATAAATAAGAGGAACTGCTGAGCTCTGAAAATGAATCACTTAGATTTGCTTGGAGATGTTTAGGAATCTCCAAGGCCCTGAAGATAGAAAAATTGCTTAAAATACTTCAATTCATCTTAAGAGAAGTCAGTTTTCAGTGGGCAGTGGGATACACAGACAGTATTTCATCAAAGGCATCTTCCAAGGGTAGTCAGGACACAGCACAGAAGAAATGAGTCAAGTGCCAGTTCTTGGCTGACAAGGTATTTCGGAAAAATCAGGTACCCTACATCTTAGGTAGAGAGCTTGGCCTGTCAGTGACTGTTCCTCCTCAGACTAAGCATGATGAAGGATTGTAGTAGCAGGGAGCCAGAGTTTCATAAGCCTGGCAAGTAAAAGCAGTGCTGGAGCTCAGTACTCAACCTCCAACATTATGCACCCGTTTGCTTACCTACAGAATAGAAGGAAAAGCAAGCTGAGAAGACCTAAAGTTGAGGTCCTTGCTCGACCAGGTTTTACAGTTTTCTGACAATGTTTTAGTTTTCAAAACATAAAAACCATGTAGAAAAGAGCATTTATAAATGATTAAGTGGTCTGAAGTCTTATGGATGCATTCAGATGTTATGGGAATCATTAAAATGTTGCAACAATAAAGAAAATGTCTAGGAGTTCTTCTGGTGATACAGGACTTAAAAATGATGGCAGCATGTTCCTATTATTTAGTTTGCTTCAAATTTTTATGATGTGGAGCTCGACATCCCTAGAATTTTACATGCAAACTAGTGCCTCTTAATTCTTCCCCCTATATGAACCAAAGCATTAACTGGGCCACATTTTCAATAAGTGGAGCTCCATATGAGTACATCTGTGCTTACACGTGCAAATCCCAAAGCTGTGCTTGCAGCTGAATGTTTTGATAGCTGTTATTTGCATGAAAAATGTTGCCACTAAGGGTAAAAACATAAGTATGTTTTGTATCAAATTATAGGCCTCAGTTTCCTGGAAAGATTTGAACATATGAATTAATATGAATATGAATAATATATTGCCTGATATGTTATCTCCTTTTGGGCTCATTCAAGTGGGAGAAATTGGGAAACTTATCATTTGGATGGTAAGACACCCAAACATCATTCTGGCCCAAAAACACCAAGGTGTCATTGCGCTCCCTGAATCACCAAAGGCATGTTGGTTTTTTCCAGGCAGCCTTCGTTGCAGGGACCCTCCAGCTGAAGTGGAATTGTCCCATAAAATCTCAGGTAGCCATTTTGTTGGCAAAGCAGTGTAAAGAAGAGCACGCTCTTCTCAAAGAACTGCTGAAATTTATCTTCCTGCCCACAAGGCAGCAACAGGAGAAGCATATGCTTTGCAGATAGGCATATATTTGAGGCACAGCACTTCCTTATACAGACAAGTTTGTATAGCAGCTTACACTTTGCTCAAAGTTCTTCCTGAGCATAAACGCCCTTGCCAGAGCTTTGCAGGGTCAGAGCAACATGCACACAGTTTTCTTTAAAGTTATGAAGTTGGTCATTATAGTCAGTGATATTCTTAACTCTTTCCTAGGGCATTAGTTTCCCAGAGCTTCTTTTATAGTCAGTTCCTTTACACAATATTTCAGCTGTTCTGGATTGTAAGAGAAGTTATCTCATCCCATTGGCTATAGGATAAGCAAAAGGAAGTTAATTTCCCTGGATAAATTTAATCTGTTTGAATAGCCCTTAATTTTTACAGTAGCTTTTTTCTAACATTTTTCATGAAAGGAACCTTTCAATATAATGCAAATTATCCTGACAAAGAAGGGAGCCACAGGGTCATGTGAAGAGTATCTGGTGCTTGCTCCATTTTATCTTGCGTATTGTCATCAGAGGAAATTTTATAAACAAAGATTTTCCAGGATGTATTTCAGATTTGTGAAGGACAACATTATCACCCTATTCGCCATCCTCCTTATGAGTTATATGTTCTGCAGCTTGGAAATACTGTGCATTGTCTACTGTAGGCATGTGTTTAGCGTATCAAGACATGATCTAAACTTTATAGAAGCAGATTTTTGCATTGGGACAATTTCCACCTGTTACCAGTCTTTCCTAAATGCAGAGGAATAGACAGTCTTAAGCAGCGGAAAGGAGGCCCTTCGCAGAGCACCTTTCCGAGCAGGAGAGAGCAGGGACATCTATTGATTGGGTGGTAAAATGATGTCTTCTTTCTGACGTTAAAAATGCTTTGGGAGTTTGGGAGTTGGAAGTGCCTTCTTCGGAACACCAGCATTGTTCACACTTTTTTGTTTTGGTAAGTGTCATGCTTTAGTGATACGTACCTGAGAAGGAAAAGACATAACCCCCCCCAGCTCAAAACTTAACTATTAAGCATTGTGATCTAGAACATGGCACAGTTAAGAAAAAAAGACTGTACAGTGCTTTCTTCCTAGGGTTTGACTTAGGTTCTTTCTAGTATTTAACTTAGTAGCTATCCAAGGAAAATATAGATGTGTATAATAAATGGCATACTACACCACAGAATTATCTACTCCACTACATTTTATTAGGAATATACAAACAACATCTCTTATACATGTCTCGAGACTTTATGCTACTGTGGTTAAAGTGAAAATACTTTATTACCAATAGTTCAAAATGGGTGTATACAAGGCCATGATGAACCCAAAAGTAGATATCACTGAAGAAAATCATAGATGAATGCAAACAGAATTTTTGTATAGTACCAGCTACCAGACACTCTATTCAATATGTTTCAGATTAAAATAAGTAGACCTCAGCTGTGTAACTAGGATATTTAGAAATTTATAGAAACTGGATTTTCTTCCTATAGTATATAAACAGCATATACATAACAGCGTACGATGCAACATACCATGATGCTCATTTAGGATGACAGGCATAATTCACACACTTACTGTGAGCAGTCTTCTCAAGCTCATCTTACCAATGCACACAAATATCCCACGTGTGAGTGCCAAGAGGACGGGGCCAGGCTCTTTTCAGCGGTGCCCAGCGACAGGACAAGGGGCAACGGGCACAAACTGCAGCACAGGCAGTTCCATCTGAATGTGAGGAAGAACTTTAGTCTGAGGGTGACGGAGCACTGGCACAGGCTGCCCAGAGAGGGTCTGGGGTCTCCTCTGGAGACATTCAAAACCTGCCTGGACACGATCCTGTGCAACCTGCTGTAGGTGACCCTGCTTTAGCAGGGGTTGGACTGGGTGATCTCCAGAGGTCCCTTCCCACCCTGACCATCCTGTGATTCATGCTGATAAACCCTTTGACTAGCACTTCATGCTGCCATTTATTTCCTAAAATTTTGCATTGATGCTTATATAACAAACCACCTGATTGCCACCTGATTGCCAATCTCATGAAAAATGCAACTATCACCGAAGTCAGCTCTACTGACCCAATATGTTTTGATTCTATAGGTATTTAGGTAGAGCTGGTTCTTCCTCTACTCCTCCGAAGCGTTAAGGCTGACATTTACTCAGACAACAGCAGTAGCTGGAGACGCCGTTATCCCACAGCTAAGGCCGGTGCTGTTCCTCACCCTCGCCGCACGCTGCGATAGCTCCGCGTTAACGCTGGAACCGCGCTCCTGCTGAAGCACCAGCTCAGCTCCCGCAGTGGCCACGTCCGGCCGCTGGGCGGCGCTAAACCACCGGGCTGGCCCGCCGCGGGGGCGGGGGGTGCCAGGGA